>CAUYUJ010018074.1:0-50000 GCA_963575745.1 Prorocentrum cordatum | reverse complement strand
GGGAGATGAGGATTCCAATGAAGAGCGGGGAATCAGACGTGGAGGAGCTGGCTCGGCGCCAGGGGGGTGGTCAAACCCCCCCCCTCGGCCACCAGGAGTAGAAACTCTCTTTGAGAAATTCACTCCTGGGTGCCGACGTATTCGATGACCCCCCGTGCCTTTTCAATCTTGGCGGCAAGTTCAGCGAGGCGACCTCCCCCCCCCCGCGGCGGGCGGGCGGGCGGGCGGGCCGGGGCGCCGACGGCGGGTCGCAGGGCCGCCGCCCGCCGACGCGAACGACGTCGATCTTCGCGACCGCGGGACGAGGAGGAGATAGAGCAGGAAAAAGAAGGTGGAAGAGGGGGGGGCAGGGAGATGGGCGAAACCCGGCAACGGCGAGAAAGGGGGGGGGGGAAGGGGGGATGAATTAGGTTTCTTCTGAACATCAAACTCCCCCCGAGGGAGGTCCCACATTTGCATTCTGGCGCGCGCCCGGCGGGCCGCCCCCCCCCCCCCCCCCCCTTCCCCCCGCCCCCCATCGAACGCAGAGCGCGGCTGCAACTCGCGGGCGCGGGCGCGCGCGGGCGCGGCGGGGCCCGTTCGGCGATGCGACGTGCGCTTCTGCCGCTAATGCGCGCGATGTTGCGGCGCGCGCGCCCTGGCTCTCCGACTGCCCCCGTTTGCCATCTGCCCCCCCCTGATTCCCGGGCGGGCTCGCCGACCGCCGGGCCGGCGCCCGATCGGCGCGGGGCGGGGGGGGGAAGGGGGTGGGCTCGGGAACGGGGGCGTCGGAGGCAGCGCGACGCGGGGGAAGGGGGGGGGGCAGGGCAAGGGCGCCGCGACGAAGAAACCATTATGAGGAGGAACGAGAGGATAGATCAATAGCGAGAAGTTGAGATGGAGCACCCGGGCTCCTCTACCCGCTCTCTTCTGCTGATCGGGGGGTCGCGGCGGACTCGCTCGCGCCCCTCCTGCGCCCCCCCGTCGTGCTCGACAGCCCTCGCTCCTTTTTCGCCCGGCCCCCCTCCTCCTGCGCCTGGCGCTCGCCCCGCCCCTTCCTCGGCTTCGAACCGCTTTTCCTCCGCGTTCCACTTCCCTGCCATTAGTATCCGCCGCTTTCGTGCTCCATCCCCGCCCCCGCCCCCGCCCGCGCCCCCCCTTCCCCCGCCCGTTCCCCCCCCGCCCCCCCCCCCGCCCCTCCTCCCCCCCCACCCCTCCTCCTCCCCTCCCCCCCCTCGCTCCTCCTCCTCCGCCTCCTCCTCCTCCTCCTCCTCCTCCTCCTCCTCCTCCTCCTCCGCCTCCTCCTCCTCCCCTCCTCCTCCTCCTCCTCCTCCTCCTCCTCCTCCTCCTCCTCCTCCTCCTCCTCCTCCTCCTCCTCGCCCCCTTCTCCCCCGGCCCTTTCTGGCCCGAGTCGGGTCTGCAGGGGTAGAGACATTGGGAAGGGCTAGCTCTCTCTCATGCGAGCCAAGTTCGGCGTCTGGGCCCCCTGGGTGGCGCCCCCAGGATTCCTGATCTATAAGCGGTCACTGCGGCCTGGGTGGCCTTGCATCCGCCACGGCGCCGCCGCGTCGCGCCGCCTCGCCGCTGACCCCTGGCGCTGCAAGGATTGCGTCGTGAGGGGCGGCGCGCCGTGGATCAACCGCGGCGGCCTCGAGCATGCTCCACGCGCAACCTGCGCGACAGGAGTCTGCTACGGTGGCCCCAAAGCGCCCAAAGGGAGCCATGCGATCATGTCCACGGGCTCACCCGAGGCATCTAAGGATAAGTCCGACACCGCCCCCGTAGCCATTTTGGCTCAAGTGCAAGCAGCAAGAAGCGCACTTTCACTCTGCACTTCCATTTCCCTCTACCATCTTTACTTCTCTCCAACATCATGTCGCTCTCGTCCGAGCGCCCCTCGGATGGCACCCGGAAGGCAATGGCCGCGACCGGCTCCACCCCGCAACCCAAACGCGCAAAGACAGGGCGGCGTGAGGATCAGGAGCCATCACTCGAGCCTAGAGACCAAGCTATCGTCGATTCCATGTCCAAGCGCGCGCAGCATCATGGACGAGCGAATGACGAAGTACGAGCAGGCCAATGAGGCAACATTCGAAGGCATGCAGCACCAGATCGATGACGCCAAGGGTTCGAGCGTTAGTTCAAAGCGCTTCGCGCCAAGACTGACGCCACAGCTCTTCAAGTACAACAGCTACAACAAGCATTTAAGAGCATGAGAGGCATCCCCAGCACACGCAAGAACTTGCAGCTGGTGGCGCGCGGATTTCCAACAGACACCTCCGAAGTTTCCGTCGTCGGGTACTTGGCGCAGCTAGCCAAGGACCACAACTGCCAGGACCGGGCGCGCAACGTGTTCTGCATGACTGACCCCGCCAGCGTCGGATGCACAGAGTTCCAGACACTTGCGAGCAAAAGCGGCTTCCACAAATTGATGCGAGACAGCCCGCCCCGAGCGCCAGGAGGGGCCCCGCATCAAACCGTGAGATTCACAGAAAACCTCGCGAAGGCGGAGCGGAGGGACATGAAGCAGCTCGGTTTCGTCAAATGCCACCCCAACCGTCTTCTGGGCATCCCGCGTGGAGACATTTGCATTTTGAGGGGCGAGCTCGCGGCGCAGGTGCTGGGGAAAATGGTGGCGAATATCACGCCCGGGAAGGTGGAATACGCAGGGCGGGGACAAGAGGTGAAGGTGCCAGCGGCCCAATCAATGCGCGAATGGGACGCCGAAGGTTTCCCAGCAAACTAGTCCCGAGGGCGCGGTTTGAGACCGGCCCTGCAAGTTTTGGATGTTTTTTTTCAACGCAATCGGGCATTCGAATTTCTTTCTCCCCTCCCTCCTTCCGCCCCCCGCTGAGAATGCCCGTGTCTTCCAGAATTCGATGCGAGACCAATGCGGCAGTGTAATTTTTCCCCTCCTTCAGGAACCGCCCCCCCAGGACTTGCAGCCTCGACGCCGACATCGCGACCGACCGCTTCACCGGCGTCGGCGCGGAGCACTGGAGGCGGGAGAAAGGCTTATGCACGAACAGGCGGCGACGTGCCAGCATGCATCTTCCACATAGCAAAAACGACCCCGACAGATTAGAAGCACCCACCAGCGACCACCGACGACCCCCAACCAACACCACAAGCAGAACCCACCCGGACCGACCCGCAGCATCCACCAGCACCCACCACGGACAACCACCGACCAGCAACACCACAAGCAGCGCTGACCCCACATGACCAACTTGGCAGCACCCACCGCCGACAACCACCGACCAGCAGCACCACAAGCAACGCCGACCCCACCCGACCAGCAGCACCCACCAGCGACCGCCGACGACCACCGACCAGTACCACAAGCAGCGCCGACCCAGACCGACCAGCAACACCCAGCACCAAATCCCGACCACCAACGACAAGCAGCACCACAAGCAACGCCGACCCCACCCGACCAGCAGCACCCACCAACGACCACCGCCGACCGACGACCAACACCACAAGCAACACCGACCCAGACCGACCAGCAGCACCAACCAGCACCTACCGCCGACTACCACAACAGACGAGCAGCACCACAAACAGCGCCGACGCCACCCGACCAGCAGCACCCACCAGCGACCACCGACGACCGCCGACCAACACCGCGAGCGGCACCGACCCAGACCGACCAGCAGCACCCACCAGCACCCACCACCGACAACCACCGACCAGCAGCACCACAAGCAACGCCGACCCCACCCGACCAGCAGCACCCACCAGCTACCGCCGCCGACCGACGACCAACACAACAAGCAGCACCGACCCAGACCGACCAGCACCACCCACCAGCACCGACCACCGACCTCCTTCACCGACCAGCAGCACCGCAAGCAGCGCCGACTCTAACCGACCAGCAGCACCCGCCAGCGACCACCGCCGACCGACGACCAACACTACAAGCAACACCGACCCAGACCGACCAGCAACACCCACCAGCACCGACCACCGACCTCTTTCACCGACCAGCAGCACCGCAAGCAGCGCCGACTCTAACCGACCAGCAGCGCCCACCAGCGACCACCAGTGCCCAAGACCCACCAGCGCCGACCAACCTGCACCAACAACAAGCAGGGCAGACCGACAACATACATATGACACTCATTCACAAAAACGCCCGGTCTCTTTCAACAGACGACCGAGTCAGTGAGATAATCAGTGAGCTCGAGTTCGATCACTGGGATTTCGCCCTTAACAACGAAACGTGTAGAACAACGGCCGAAGAGTTCTGGGCAACCTCGGAAGGGCACGCCTTCGCCGGATCTGGCAATTACCAAGCATGCCATGGAGTTGCCTTAATCATACATCGACGTTGGGTTAAAGACATGCAGAGGTTCCAAGCGCTTTCGCCCAGCTTCGCCTCGGTATCGCTGAAGAAAGGGATAGTGAAATCACAACTCGTGGCTGCATATTTTCCTTGTTCGGGATACAGTGACCCACGCGTACAGCGCATGTACGACATGATCCACGAGCTTCACAGAGAGAGAGCACCAAGACACGACATCACTCGATACTCGCAGGGGATTTTAACGCACAGGTGGGGGCTTCCATGACCTCCGAGGACGCAGACGACGCCGCCGACATTTTCGACAGCGCCACTTCCAGACATGTTGGCCGCCATGGACGCGGGGAACAAAACTCGAGGGGTAGTTGGCTACGTCATTGGGCCGCCCAGGAGGGACTTGTTTTTGCAAATGCGTTTTTTTTTTTTCGCAAGCAAGTGCAAAAGCAAATCATTTATAGCAGTGGCGACAATCACAAGCAGCTCGGCTACGCACTACTGAACCGCACGATGTTCCGGCACTGCGCCAACGCAGAGGCCAACAACAGGACCGACCTCGGCTCCGACCACAAGGCTGTTACCGTCGATTTGCGGATACCGACCGCAATGATATGCGGACGACCACGACGCGACAACGAACGACAGCACCGACGACGAACGACCGGCATTATTACCAACGCGCAAGTTTACCAGGACCACCAAAGGCCACATTTACGCCCGCGCAGTTTGCCTTCCGACCCGAGTGAACTGCGCGAACACATCCAGCGAGTTATCGTCGAAGCCGCTGCCGCCAGCAGTGCCGCAGGAAACCCATCTTTGTGCGACAGAGACGGGGCAATCCCGGCCAGTGCGCAAGCGATCCAACAACCCGACAGAGGACCAGCACGACTACTCAACCTAATCACTGAACGGCAGCAGACGCCACATAACGACCACCACGCCCGCAAGCAGCTGAGTAAACGTATACAGCAAGAAATCCGTGCACAGAAGAGGACGAGACGACGGGCCCATATAGCTAGCAAACGTACTGGAGCAGCTCAGAAATTTAAAGAGCATCCCGCGCATCAAAACACGAAGAAAAATAACTCTCGTCACCCACATGACAGACAAAGAGGGCCACAAGTGCACGACGCGACAAGGAATCGCGAACGTTCTCGCGGAGTTCTACGAGCAATTGTACAAATCGACAACGACGACGACGCAGCCGGAAGGACCAAACGACGACCGCACCGACCGCCGACCAGCAGACCAACCAGCAGACCGACCAGCAGACCCGCAACCTAACGGACCGAACGCCGCAGCGGCCGACCGACCAGTAGCCCGGCAGACCGACCACCGACCGCCGACTAGCAGACCAGCAGACCGACAACCACCGGTCGACAAGCAAACCCACCGACTCCCACAACGACCGAACCACGGCCCCACCGACCACCGACCAGCAGACCGACCAGCAGACAGGCAAAGCAACGGGCCGAACGCCGCACCAACCGACCGAACAGCAGACCAGCAGACCGACCACCGACCGCCGACTGGCAGACCAGCAGACCGACTACCACCGACCGACCAGCAGACCCACCCTTTCCCACAACGACCAAACGACGACCCCACCGACCACCGACCAGCAGACCGACCAGCAGACCGACCGGCAGACCGGCGAACCAACAGGCCGAACGCCGCGCCGACCGACCAAGCAGCAGACCAGCAGACCGACCACCGACCGCCGATTAGCCGACCCGCAGACCGACTACCACCGACCGACCAGCAGACCCACCGACTCCCACAACGACCAAACGACGACCCCACTGACCACCGACCAGCAGACCGACCAGCAGACCGGCAAACCAATGGGCCGAACGCCGCGCCGGCCGAGCAACCAGCAGACCAGGGGACCGACCACCGACCGCCGACTAGCAGAAGAGCAGACCGACTGCCACCGAACGACCAGCAGACCCACCGACTCCCACAACGACCGAACGACGACCCCACCGACCACTGGCCAGCGCACCGGCCAGCAGACCGACCAGCATGGCAGCAAACCAACAGGTCGAACGCCGCGCCGGCCGACCAACCAGCAGACCAGGAGACCGACCACCGACCGCTGACTAGCAGACCAGCACACCTATTACCACCGACCGACCAGCAGACCCACCGACTCCCACAACGACCAAACGACGACCCCGCCGACCGACCAGCAGACCGACCAGCAGACCGGCAAAGCAGCATACCGCACGCCAGACCGACCGACCGACCAGCAGAGCAGCAGACCGACCCCCGCCCGCCGGCCAACAGACTGGCCAACCCACGACCGACCAGCGACCAGCAGACTCACCGACTCCCACCCTTCACACCGAAAGAGCTAAACAAGGCGATCAGAGGTCTCCGGCTTGGCAAAGCCCCAGACACGAAAGGCCTCCGCGCAGAGATGCTCAAAGAAGGCACAGAGGAACTCAGAGGTGCACGTCTCCACCTCTACAACGCGATCCTGCAGCGCGAAGCCCCGCCGCCGGCCTGCTGGAAGAGCACAGTCATCACAGTCGTACCAAAAAGTGGAGATCTCGCGCTTCAACAAAACTACCGCCCCATTTGCACGATACCATTGTTGTACAAGCTCTTCAGCCGACTACTGTACAACAGGCTACAACCGACGCTTGACTCACTCCAGACTACCGACCAGGCGGGCTTCAGACCCGGCCACTCGACCACTGACCACCTCTTCACCTTCCATTTATTGCGCGAGCGCGCAAACGAATGGGGCCAAAACCTCTGGGTCGCAGCACTTGACTTCAAAAAAGCTTTCGGTTCAGTTGAGCACAAGAGCATATGGGCAGCACTGAAGGCACAAGGGGTCCAACCTGGATACGTCGCGCTACTCCAACAGCTCTATGAGGGACAGACAGCCACGGTGAGGACAGCAGCAGACTTTAGCCTCCTGCGGGGCACGAAGCAGGGAGACCCACTCAGCTCCCTACTCTTCAACGCTCTTCTACAATGCATCCTTGGACCGCTGGTTTCCGAATGGCAGCAACAAAGGAAGGGAGTTGAATTGGGATTCACGAGCACCACCACGCTGACCAACCTACGCTTCGCCGACGACGTGCTCCTGACCAGCCAAACTCTCCCGCGCCTGACAGCGATGCTCGGCGACATTGCGCGCGCGACGAGGGTGCACGGGCTCGAGCTGCGCCCGAGCAAAACCAAAATACTAAGCAACCAAACAAGAAGGACCGGAAGGGCGAGCTCACGCACAGCACGTTTCCAAGACATGGAAATAGAAATCGTTCCATACGACGGCAGTATCAAATACCTCGGCCAATTCATCAGCTTCCATGAACCAATGGCAACGGAAATCCACTACCGCACGCGACCTGCATGGGCATCGTTCACGTCTCGTAAGCAGGAGTTGACCAACAAACACTACCCACTGGCTCACCGACTCCGACTTTTCACAGCACTGTAGCACCAACAGCGTTATACGGAGCAGAGACGTGGACCCTCACGGAGCCTCTACGGCAGCATCTACGACGCACACAACGACGCATGCTTCGCATGATCATCAGAACGCCACGGAGACGCACAACAAAAGAAGCCGGCCCTCACAGCGGCCAGGAACCGAATCTCGACGGCGCGAACAACGAAGCACAAGACCACGAATACCGCACCAACAGCACTAGTGACGACGCAGACAGCAACCCATCACAGCGTGATGCACCTGACACGCCTGACAAGCACAGCGAAGACGGCGAAGACAGCACCACCGCAGACGAAATGTAATCATGGGTCGACTACATCCAGCGAGCGACACGACGCGCAGAGCACCTCATGAAGTTCCACCGCATCGACAGTTGGGAGGCGCTGCGCAAACGGAAAGTCTGGCGCATGGCTTCACGAGTCGCAAACCACGGCTGGGCGAGGTGGACATGGCGAGTGCTGCGCTGGCACCCAGTCCTCAACCCGCGCCAGCAGGGGCGCAGGCAGCACGGTGGCCAAAACAAGCGCTGGGACGACGAAATCACCACTTACTTACGTTAACGCAGACCAGACCTCCACCGACCGCCCACGCAAGCCCATTCGAAAGGACAACCGAACGACATCACATGGACGCAAACAGCCCAGCGAAGCATGGACAGCGCTCGAGCACCACTTCACCGACCTCACGTCGACCAGCACCCGGGACTCAGACCAATGACGAAATCTTGCCCAACCCGCGCCGACACCGACACCAAGGACTTTCTTTTCCTCCTCCTTCCCGTCACCTCCTAACTTCTTGCATGTCTCGCATTGCATGAATCCAGACACCTCAGATCCTAGAGGCCATGGCCTCGCCCACCTGGTCTGCCCTAGGCCCGGGCGCTGTCCGCAACGGTGGTCTCATCGCATGGCATCCATGGCCAAGCAGCTCGCCGACGCCCAGGCCATGGTCAAGAAGTTCACGGTCGCCAAGTCGCCTCCTCCTTGGGCTGCTGCTACTGCTGGGGGGAGTGCTTCTGCTGCCGGGGCGGGCGTCGGATTGGACAGCGGGCACCCCCCGTGGGGGCCCCGCTGGGGGCAGCGGAGGCACCGCTGACCCGCGGAGAAGCAGGTCAAGCGTGACCGCACCAAGAAGATCAATGAGCTCCTTAAGGCATATGATGGATCCTCCGTGGCCTCGGACCTGGCGCAGGTTAAGTCCCTCACCGAAGAGAAGGGGCGCATGGGCAAGGAGCTCGACGCCGAGCGCCCCTTGGAGGATCAGGTCACCTCCCTCGCCACGAGGCCGCGGAACTTTCGCGCCAAGGCCAAGCGCCTTCGCGAGGAGCGCGCAAAGAAGCAGCTGGTCATCGACGAGCTGGTTGCCAAGAGACGGTGCTCCAGGACTCCTTGGCCGAGGCCGAAGCCGAAGTCTCGCGGCTGGAGGGGGGGGTCCAGCGCTTGGGCGCCGACCGAGCCCCTCCGCCCACTGCTGGCAAGCCCGCGCTCCACGAGCTGCTGCCGAAGTTCGCTGTCAACGACCAGCAGCTTGGCGAGTTGGCCGTGGAGCTCGGCTTGGGCCCCAGCCTTCAGGCGTATCTGGAGACTGCGGCCAAAGTCTTCGGGGGGCTCCATAAGCTTCCCCAGGCGAAGCCGCCGGCGGCACGGGCGCCCTCTGCTGCCCCTGCCCCTGCGACCCCTGTTGGGGGAGAAGGAGGGGGAGTTGCGTCCAAGGCCGTTCTCCTCGCGGGCCAGGTGCAGGTCCTCGCTGAGGAAGCTGCCAGGGGCGACATGGAGATCGACATCGACCTCATGGAGTCCGCCGAGCTGCGGGAGGCGTTGGCGGCGGCAGGACTCGCGCAGCCTGACGGCGCCACCGACGCGGACATGCAGGTGGCGTGCAAGCGTTTCCTCGACTCCTTCACGCATGCGGCTACGGCGCACCGGAGGAAGAAGAAGGCTCGATCAGCCCCTTTCTGAGGGCAGTGCCTGCCGGCGCGGCTGCACGAATGGCGCGTGCCATGCACAGACCATTCGATGGGTGCTATGCGCCAGCCTGTTGTGACGGGCTGTGCGGCCATCAGAACTGGCAGGAAGTCCGATGGACGGAATGTCAGCTGTGGCCCCCCGTGCACTGGCAGCACGCACCATGCGCGGGCTGTCAGCTGGGGCCTTCTTGGCAGGAAGTACCGTGCACGGGATGTCAGGATTAACGAGGGGCGCCCGCAGGGCAGCACGTACTATGTGCACGTTGCTCCTCGGTCGCGTCCTGGCTGCATGGGCCCGCCTCCGCTGGGCGAAGAGCACAGTGTGTCTCCTGCCAGTGGCCACCACTGCTCTAGCCCGTCGCCGTCAACCTGTAGTCAGTCCACGCGTCTTCACCGTGTGCGGCGCGCCCGCGTGGATGGACGTTGGCGCTGTTCTGGCGCCGCCTATCCACATTGTTCGAGGTGGGTTCTGCTGGAGCCCGCGACAGCGGTGGGGGGACAAATCCTGCGGCTGACCAGTCCGCGGGCCTGCTCCGCAATTGGCGGAAATCACCGCCTCGATACCGCGCTGGCGGCAGTGGCGCCAGCATGCCAGAGGGTCGCGATCCCTTTGTGCAGCGCCCCAGCACGGCCATGCCAGGTGCTGGAGACGCGCGCTGTCAGGTGGCGGCCAAGCTGGTTGCGGTCAACCCTGGCTCTCACGGGCCACTTTTCAATTTCCTGCCGAACTTCCTTGGCAAGGTGGTGGTGGTCCAGGAGACGCTGGTGGGCGACCAGCGGCTTGGGGCCGTTCAATCTGTCGTGCGCGACGCAGGTTGGCACGGCCTCTGGGCCCTCGCCGAGGAGACGGGAGGAGCGTCCGCGGCGTCGTGCTCCAGTGGGGTCGGCGTGCTCGCGCCTACCAGCGTGATGGTCACGGTGCCCCCCGATTGGGATCATGTCGTATTTCCACATCATGTTGTGGCAGCTCGTGCACTCTGATTGCCGTCAGCGCGTACATGGTTCAGGGCATTTGCGTCGCTGAGGCCGACCTCTCGATCCCATGTGCGCTTGCGAAGCGCGTGGCGGCGTGGAACGCATGCGGCCACGACTGGATCATCGGGGGCGATTGGAACGCCGACGGCCAGAGCATCAACATTGGCGACCGGGCTGGGTCCTTGGCAGGCACTCTCCTCCAGCCGTCGGCCTCTACGCGCGTCGCCTCCAACGGAGTGTCCACCATCGACTACTTCCTGGCGGCCAGCAACCTCGCGCCCCGTGTCTCTCGCCAGCCCGAGGTGATACATGGATGTGGGAGCCTTCCCAGACCCCGCTACCCTGTGGGTCTGGAGCTGCGTGGGAAGGACACGCCGGCGCGGTGCCGCGTCCCCGATGAGCCTCGACCACTGCTTGCTGTACCCCCTGTTGGCTGTGCTCGTTTCCCTTTTCCATGACATACTTTGGATCGCCTCTTTGCGCGAGCAGCCATCGCGCCGCGCAGGGTTCTTGGCACGGACCATGTCCAGTCCAGGCCCGATCGGGACCGATGCAGGTCCTTCTACCACTTTTGTCCATTCGGCAAAACTAAGCGCGATCGATCGGGGCGCGCGGGCCAGCGGCGCCGCCGTCGGACCAGGGCCCATGGACAGGCCGTCGGCGAGGCAGGCACACCTGATGATGTCTTGCGGCAGCTCTGGGACTCCGTTTTGCAGGGTATTGACTACGAGATCGCAGGCAGGCGCGACAAAGTTGGCCCTGGAGCCATTCGCTTCGTCGGGCACCACGGCCCCCCTAAGGTGAAGTGGCGGCAGCTGCGGTGGGGGCCACCTTTCAAGCGGCTATGCCAGGACACCGCTGTCTGGGCTTGGGCTACTGCGGCGCGCTGGGCTACTCACCTTCCTGCTGAGCGTGATCGGGCCCAGCGTTTTTGTCACCGGTTGAATGCGGCGGCGGCGGCGCATGCGTCTCCAGCTCCCAGGCAGCTGCAGAAGACGGCAGGTGTTTTCTACGACATATTCTGCTTCCTGAGCTCCATTGTTGGGCAGGATAAAGTCCTAGCCAACATCGGCCCCCGCTACCGCCAGTTTTTCCTGTGCGGGCTGGGCGGGCTGATTGTGGAGGGCTTTGATGACATGGTAGGTGCCATCGTGGGCCGCGCGGAGGACCTCGCTGCCGTGGCTCGCGGCGCGTCGGAGAGAGCCTGGCGCAGCTGGGCTCAGGCGGCCTTCAATGGGGGAGCGAAGGGTGCCCATGCTGCATCCAAGGTCAGGGCGCAGCAAGAACTCGTTTCCCCTGAGGCCGACGCCCAGCCATACATCTTCGCGGACCGCACCATGGACGAGTGGAAGCGGATCTGGGCGACCCATGGGCTGTAAGAGCTGCCTCTACCCACGGATGCACCTACGTGGGTGGAGCTGCCTAGCCTGACGGCCCATGGCCGACGGCAGGCCATCCGATTTTTTTCTCTCGTCACCGCCTCGGGGCCCACCCGCGTTCCACCCATGGCGCTCGAGCACTTATCGGATGAGGCTCCCAGTGGGGTGGCCCAGATGATCGAGGTCTTTGAGCTGCACTTACTGTTTCTCTAAGACCGCCTGTATAGTGAGATGGTCCGTCTCCCTAAGCAGCCAGATGGCGGCCACAGGCTGATTGTGCTTAGCCATGCTCTCATACGAGTTCGGAGGAAAGCACGTCGATGGCTGTCGGCCGGGTGGCAACGACAGCATAATTGCGACGAGATGTGGGGCGCTCGAGGCAGCCACGCATCCACGGCCTCGGCTTTCGTTCACAGACTGGAGCAAGAAGTGGGGAGCCTCATCGGCGACCACACTTGTACCATCCTCCATGACATGGTGCAATGCTTTGACATGGTGAGTCCCCATGCGCTCATGCGAGAGGCACGGGAGCTGGGTTACCCGATGCGCCTGCTCTGGATGTTGCTTCAGCTCTACCAGCAGCCACGGCGCATCAAGGCGTGCGGCAGCCTCTCGTGCTCCTTCGTCGCCATTCAGGGTGTGCCGGCGGGGTGCGCACATGCCACCTACCTCATCTACCTGCTGACGTACCGTGTCCTCCAGCAGGCCAGCAGGGTTGCGCCGACAAATGTAGCAACGTTCGCTGGTGGACGGCATCGGCCGGCAGACGGTCTCCCCCGGCATCGGTGATGTCAAGCTGCTGCTGCGCACTGCGATGGTGCGTGGCCCTCGAGTGCTGAGGAAGGTTGAGAAGAAGCGCATGGAGGCCGTGCGGGAGCGCAAGCACCGCCTCCTCATGCTGCGTCGCGCGACAGGGCGCAAGGCCTCCACCCTGTGGCGGACTGGGCTCATGCCGTCCGCAGGGCACTGCGCTGGAGCGTCGGGGTTGGCGGACGCGCCCCTACGTGAGATGCGCAACTTGGCCTCGGTGCTAGACGGGCGCAGTGGCAAGCGCCACGTGGGCGTCGCGGCATACCTCCTTACTCGCTGTTCGGAGGAGTACGATCCCATCTATCATGCCACGCTGGACCTGGTCTTGAACTACGCCGCCTGGATTAGGGATGGGCGTGCGTCACATAGCCGTCTTCAAAGGGCTTTGACAGCGCTCCATGAGTGGCTTGTCCCCATCAGTTGGGCCAATGCCAAAGGTCCCCTGGCCGCGACGGAGTTGGCGATCAGGCGGCTAGCCTGGGGCATGAAAGCGCCGCACGTCTTTCGGGGCGACCTGGGCAACCAGTATGACCTGTGCCGCGTGTGCCCTGCTGACCTACGTCCGTTTTCGGTGCAAGGCGTGCAGCGCTGGCAGCACGACCGCCTCGCCAGCCACATGCACTCCCACGCTAGTGCGCCCATCTGGCACCGCGGGCCCAGGTGCGCAGTCAAGGGTGTCCGCGCCGCACGGCAGCTGGGAGCGTCACAGGCGCTTTGGCCTGACAACCTACCCATGCCGATCCGCAAGGGCATGAAGCTCGGCATGCCCATGCGCCCTTGTCAGGCATGCGAGGGGGCTCTTGCTCCCGATGAATGCTGGGGCCATGTCTTCTTGGAATGCCCCGCGCTGCTGACCCCCCCCCCCCCCCCCGAAGGGGAGCTGCGACCCATGGAGCAGGGGCCGACGGACCACGTCCAAGGCCTGCGACAAGCGCAGAACCTTGAAATGCAGCAAGGCTACGGCGACCTACGCCGGCAAGCTCGCGACAACCTTGAGTCGGGCCGACCCGACCCTGCCGACCCTGCCGACCCTGACGACCCGACCCAGCACCATGGAGGCCGAGGACGATTTCTTTCCAGGCACTTGGCAAGGGGCCGATGAGGAGGTCGACTTTGCGCCACCCAATGGGCGCGACGGCCATCGGGAGAAGGCGCGGCTGGACGCGCAGATTGTCCCCTGTGCGCCACTGGTTGCTGCGGAGCAGAGTGGCCCGTTGTCCCCCGCGGCGGCGGCTCCAGCCTCGGCGCCCGATGCGCCACGCGGGCGCGGCTGCCCGAGACAGCGACACCAGCGCTGAATGGCCGCGGTCTCTTCCACCTCCCCTAAGTGCTGGCTGAGGTGCGCGACCAACTTATTTTTGCGGGTCTTGGATCAGGCACGCCGAACTTCGAGCAGTCCTACCTCGTTTTTGGCATGCCCGAGCCTCCCGCTTATCTGCCACGCGCAGATACGCGGAGGCATGCTGTCTGCCTTTGGGGCGACGCCCATGGCGTTTGGGGCCGGTTTCTTACACCGACGGGTACGGTTATGACTCAGGTGCCCCTGAGGTGCGGAGATGTGGACAAGCTGTTGTGCAGTGTGATCCTTTTTCTTGGCTCCCAGTTAGGGCGCGGTTCGGGCCCCTTCCGTACTTAGTGCAGACTGTCGGCCGTGCTGAGGGGTGCGCGATCAGGGAGGGGCTCGACGCCTTCCCTGACCATCAGTGCGTCGTCACTGACCTGCTGGCGCTCGCCCAGGAAGGAGAGCGTTTTTGTCCCGAGCTCGAGCAGGGCCGTGCCAAGCATGCTCGAGCGTGGCGGGACATCTTCGTGGCCAGCCGCAGGCGCACTCTGTGGGGCCCTCCCAAGTTCCGATGGGCGCCAGCGCACAGGTCTTTTGAGCTTATGGGCACAGAGCCGCAAGAGCTGCGTGACTGGCTAGGCAGCGGCTGGGCAGACTACTTCGCGCGCTGTGGTGCGGCCTCTCACGCACTGGCTGGGTCGGTCGCTGAGGCGGCAGCAGCCGCGCTGAAACAGCACCGCAAGGTCCTGCAGTTCATTTCGCGGGCGGCACTGCAGGCGGCGGCTCGCAAACAATGGGGGTGCGACGTGGAGGTCCCCAGGCCACCCTGCGAGCAGGCCAGGCCCACTGCGGTGGCACGCAGCACGGGCCATGCCTTTGTTTACTGCGCAAGCCTCGGGCGGCGCCGATGTGCCCAAGGCGGAGTCACGGCCACAACGGGCTCTTCTCTCGAGTCGCTGCAGACTGGCTCTCGTCGCGCATGTCGCCCTTCGCGTGTTGCCAGAGCTCTCAATGCCGAGTGCTTCCGCGCCTTCGGCGAGGGCTGGGTTCTCTGCTGCGACCAGAGGGCTGGCATGGCCCTGGGCGCGCTCTGGGCGCTCGAAGGGAGCTTGCAGCCCTCGGCCCCCGCAGCCTTGTTGCCACCTGCCCTGGCCGAGGGGGTCGGGGGCGCCTTCGCTGCGGTTGGCTTCAGGGGCAGCAGTGTTTGCTGTTGCGCGCGCTGCGGGTCTCACTGCGCCGCGGGAGATGTCCGCGCAGCGCGGAAGCTTGGCTCGAGGTGCGGTGGGCTCTCGCCCGACGAGCCCACGCGCCGCAAGCAGCAAGATGCGATTTGGCGCGTCGAGGGGCCTGGCGCCTCGTGCCCGACGGACGCGCCCCATCAGCGCCGCCCCCGCAGGGGGGCTCTTCTTGCAGCCACGCGGCGCGTTGATCGACCTTGTCCATGAAGGGGTCGGCTCGGTTCGGTTCGGTCCGGTTCTGCAGCCGGGTCGGTTTTGCTTGGCCGGTTCGGTTTGGCATCGGTCCGGTTTCGGCCGGTTCGGCTTGGGCCTGCCGCCGGTTCGGTTCGGTTCCGGTTTTCGCGCGGTTGGGTCCGACCGGTTCGGTTCGGTTCGAGTGGCCGCTCCGGTTCGGTTCGGCCCGACTGGTCAGGTGCGACGTTGGGCGCCCCGTCTGCGTAAGCGACGACCCAGTTTGAAAAAAAAAAGGGAGGGGGGAGGAGGAGGAGGAGGAGGAGGAGGAGGCGGAGGAGGAGGAGGGAGGAGGAGGTCAGCGTGCGCGCTTGGCGGCCTGGCTAAGAAAAGGAGGAGGAGGACGACGAGGAGGAGAAGGGGGAGGAGGAGGAGAAACGTGGAGGCGTGGAGGCGCGAGGCCCTCCAGCGACGTGCCCCGACGGGGGTCGCAGCCCCGAGGGGGGTTGCACCCGCCAGGGGGGTCGCAGCCCCGAGGGGGGTCGCAGCCCCGAGGGGGGTCGCGCCCGCGAGGGGGGTTGCACCCGCCAGGGGGGTTGCACCCGCCAGGTGGGTTGCGCCCGCCAGGGGAGTTGCGCCCGCCAGGGGGGTTGCACCCGCCAGGGGGGTTGCACCCGCCAGGGGGGTTGCACCCGCCAGGGGGGTCGCACCCGCCAGGGGGGTTGCGCTCGCCAGGGGGGTTGCACCCGCCAGGGGGGTTGCACCCGCCAGGGGGGTTGCGCCCGCCAGGGGGGTTGCACCCGCCAGGGGGGTTGCGCCCGCCAGGGGGGGTGCGCCCGCCAGGGGGGTTGCACCCGCCAGGGGGGTTGCACCCGCCAGGGGGGTTGCGCCCGCCAGGGGGGTTGCACCCGCCGGGGGGTTGCACCCGCCAGGGGGGTTGCGCCCGCCAGGGGGGTTGCACCCGCCAGGGGGGTTGCGCCCGCCAGGGGGGTTGCGCCCGCCAGGGGGGTTGCACCCGCGAGGGGGGTCGCGCCCGCCAGGGGGGTCGCACCCGCGAGGGGGGTCGCACCCGCGAGGGGGGTCGCACCCGCCAGGGGGGTCACAGCCCGCGAGGGGGGTCGCGCCCGCCAGGGGGGTCGCAGCCCGCCAGGGGGGTCGCAGCCCGCCAGAGGGGTTCGGTTCGGTTCCCGTCGGTTCGGTTCAGGGGCCGCCCGGTTCCGGTTCGATTCCGGTTCTGGTTCGGTTCGGTCCTCGCCGGTTCGGTTCTGAATGAATTCGGTTCGGTCCGGTTCGGTTTTCTACGTTCCTGGTTTTGGACCGGTTCGGTCCGGTTCGGTCACGGTTCTCGGTTCTCGGTTCGGTGCGGTCCCTTCATGCTTGTCGTGATTCGCTGCCGTTCCGTGGTCGGCCGGCGGCGCGGCGTCTTCTTCGGCGGCGACGCCTCCTTCGCCGGCGGCAAGTTGGCCTGCGCCCGCGGCCTTGAGGGCGACTTTTTCCGGTTGCCCCCTTCTACATTGCCTCCTGCTCTTACGGCGCCGCGCCGTGAGTGGGCGGCGCCAGGAGGCATTCCGCGAAGCGCTCGCGTGCGCGGCGGGCGGCCTTCCAGGGGCGCTGCGCTCCTCCTCCTCATCCCCCCCCTCCTCACCCTCTTCCCCCCCCGCCTCCTCCTCCTCCTCCTCCTCCTCCTCTTCCTCCTCCTCTTCCCCTCCCCCTTCCTCCTCCTCCTCCGCCCCCTCTTCTCCCCCCCCCCCCTCTTCCTCCTCCTAGAGCCCCCCCGCCCCCTTCGACCCCGCGCCCCCCCTCCCCCCCCCCTTTGGGGGCCGTCTCAGGTCGAGCCGAGCCGTTTGGCCGGCGATGAGCGGGCCCCCCGAGCCCTGCCCAGCGGCGGCTTTGAGTTGTTTGCGTCGCCGCTCGGATGGCTGGCGCGCTATTCGGCCGGGCCTCGACGGCGCGCCCCGCCGGCGCCCGGCCGGGGGCGACGGGCGGGGGGGGGGCGCGAGAGTCTCCGCGAGAGAGAGAGAGAGAGAGAGAGAGAGAGAGAGAGAGAGAGAGAGAGAGAGAGAGAGAGAGAGAGAGAAAAAGAGAGAGAGAAAGAGAGAGAGAGAGAAAGAGAGAAAGAGAGAGAGAGAGAGAGAGAGAGAGAGAGAGAGAGAGAGAGAGAGAGAGAGAGAGAGAGAGAGAGAGAGAGAGAGAGAGAGAGAGAGAGAGAGAGAGAGATCGGACAAGTAGGCGGACCAGGGTCCGTCCGCGAGGCGCACTGCGGTGCGACAACTCGCATGCACTATTTGCGGCGGTGCAGCCTTTAGATACGAGGGCGGGCAACAAAAAACCCCCTCCCCCGGCGCAGTGCGACAGACGCTACAGACGGCGGACAGACGATGATGATCTCACCTGTCAGACCGCGTAAGGAAAGAGGCCCCAACAAGAAAGGCGACGTGCTGACACGTGGCTAGGCGGCTTGGCAGACCGCCAGTTGGGCGCTTGGCCGCTAAGCGGCGCGCAGTGACGGGGCACCCCCCGCCCCCACGCCCTGACACCGTGGACGCGGAGCCACGCGTACACACGGGCAGGCAGAAAGGAGGAGATTAGCGCGGGGCACCAGGTGGAGCGCCGCGGAACGATGACAGCATAGCTTGGATGGTGAGTGACGGCACGGCACCATCGGGCGAGGCCGTGAGCAGCTCGGCAAAGGCTCGCCCAGCGCTGTGAAGGCGCTGGAGTAGAGGGCCTTGGCGAGCTTGGGCGGCGGCGAGGTCCGCGGCGAGAGCAACGCACCTCTGCTGGAGAGCAGCCATAGCCTGGGACAGCTCGGTTTCGCGGTCGGTGAGGGGTGGCTGCTCAGTGCCAGCGGCCGAGAGCCTCGAGACAGAGGCGAGGTCCTCGGTACGCCTGTCCAAATGGTGGACTAGCGTAGTGCGGCACCCTGTACGCTGTCGTCCGTCACCCTTGAAGGGTGACTGGAGGGGCACACGCGACCCCAGGGCTGGAGCCGCTAGGGCCACGCCCCGAGAGGTCGGGAGAGCCGCTTCCTCTCGCTCAGCAACGATGGAAGCGTGGACGGGGCACGAGGGCCTGTCTGGTTTAGTGCCCTGCGGGGGGGCTGAAGCCGCCCCCGCGGGCTGCCGCCGGTGGGGGGGCGGAGTGGTTTGCGCGGTGGGACCAATCATGATGCCGTGCAAGGGCTCTGAGGTCGGTCGCGTAGAAGGTTGGCGTCTCGGTAGGGCGGCATGGTCGGCAGCGTGGGGTATCGGCGGTGCGTCCTCTATGCCACTCAGTCCGCGGGGGTCACCCAGGTCGTGGTCGGCGTCTTGGCGGTGGCCGATATCATCGTATGTGGGCGATGTCGCTCTCGGGGACGGAGTCGCAGTAGGGATCGAGAGGTTGCCCGACGGGGCAGGGTTTTCGCTGGCTGGTCCGTCGTCCAAAGCGTCCGATCCCCCACCGAAGCTGAACAGGTCATCCTCCTGTTCGTCAGCGTCTTGAAAGTGAGCGGCGTTGTCATGTGGGTGCGCTGCCGCTCTCAATGGCGGAGTCGAGGGCGCCGTGCGGGTGCCCGACGGGGCAGGGTTGGCGCTGGCTGGCCCGTCGCCCAGGAAGTCAAGGCCCCCACCAAAGCCGAACGGGTCGTCCTCCTGTTCGTCGAATATCGCCCGTTGGGCCTCGGCCCAGAGCTCGTCCGGGTTCTGTGGGATGTCTGGTCCAGCCGCGGGTGGTGCCTGGTCAGACAGCAGGGGATTTGGTTCCATTTTGTTGAGTTCCGCAGCTGTGAACCCAGCCCTGCGGTGTGGGAGGGGGAGTGTACGGTGTCTACGCTCGTAGATGGCGACAGCGACTCCATGAAGCACGGTCGCTTGGCGATGTCGTGTTTTGGCAGCTTCGACAATGTCGTCTGGAAGGTTATGAGTACGTGCCGCCGTTGTGGCGAGGGCGTCAGCCTGACGATTGAACTCCTCCGCGATGGGCCCGATGAGCCCGAGGTCGATGCCCATGTCGCCCAGGTGGCTTGCGATTTTCTCGACGCGGAACATGTTGGGCTTGGCCATGACGCATCGGTGGATCTTTTCCCAGAGCTCCACGTGCGTGCCCTGCGGTGGTGAGTGTCCGTCGATGATACTTTGGAACCCATCGACCACCGCCTGGTTGTCCACGAAAACGTGTACGGGCCGTTCAGCACATGCCGTGAGGTGGACAATGGCGAGGGTCTCCGCAAGCTGTGCGTTCTGCGTAATGCCGTGAACGCGTGCACTGTAGTTCATGCGGTGGTCGATGCCGTAGTAGACGCCGTAGCCCGCTCGTGCTAGCAATGGGATGGCTTGGTTGGTGCATGCACCGTCCGTGGCAGCGTAGACCCATGTCCAACCAGTGTCGTGGTCAAGGTAGGTGGTGTAGGAGTCCTGGGCTGAAGCCGCAGGATCTCCCTCAGGTGGGGGCCGCGGTATGGGCTGAGGTAGCGGGTCCCTCGCGAGGTCGGCCTGCAGGTCGAGGAGGGCTGGGTCTTCATCGAAGAGCCCGCAGTGTCTTGTGTGCGGCGGAAGACGGGCCCACTGCTCGTCACTGATGAGGGTGGTGAGAGGGAATCTTTCTCGGGCCCAGCACTTGCAGTCGCGGACAGTGTGCTCCTGAGTTTCCTCTTCCTCGTCGCAGTATCGGCAGATGGGGCTGGGGTCAGCAGACGTGTTTGATCGGGATCGTCGCTGTTGGGTGTGGTCCCCGCCCGACAGGTAGTTCAGGAGGAGCGCCAGCTGCCAGGCATTGCATTTGGCTGCTCCTTTCGTTCGGGCGAGCCACGTGCTGGCGAAGAGGTCGAGGCCCTGTCTGACAGAGGCAAGGTGTCCAAGGTCATGACGCCGTGGCTTGATCTTTCTCAGAAAGGCTCTGCGTTGTGAGGCTCGCAGCATGTGAAGGAAGGCGTTTTGGGGTAAGTTCAGCCAACTGATCTGACAGCCCCAGTCGTCGTACATGATGCCAAATGTGGGCCAGGTCCAACGGAGCTGCTGAAGCGTCTGGACAAGTCGTCCGACAGGTCCTCCCCCAAATAGGGTCTGAACGTGGTGTTGGAGATCCCTGACGAGACCGCAGAGAGTAGCGTCGCGGTTAACCTGTCGCCGCAGACACAGGAAAACTTCACGCTGCGTAATGGCGTCAATCTCCAGGGCGTGTCCTGGGACGCACACGGCCATGAGAGTCCAAAACTCGACCCACCTGTTTCCCTTGGGGCGGATAGCCGCCTTAAGGGCATGGTTGTAGGCAGTTTTGACGGGGCCTGATGGGGCTTGAATGTCGGTGCCCGTGGTACAGACGCTGGCAGCAAGGGAACGGGCGTGCCGCGCCTTAATAAGCATCGGTGATGGGAGCTTGCCAATGCGCGGCAGGCGACTAGTCGCCCTGCGAACACGGGCGTCAGCGGTGGCCGTGAGGTTAAGCGCGGCTGGAGCCGGCGCTGCCTCGGCGTTGATGTAACTCCCGACGAGCTTGAAGGAGTCGACCACGCGTAAGGGCCGTTCCGCCAGAGTGAGCTGGGTAACGGCGGTGTGAAGCTCGTCGGTGAGCGCCCACCCCGCCACTTTGCCAGGGTGAATGCGTTGACCTGAAAATCGATCAAACTTGGCGGTTTCATCAAGAGATTTCTGCAACTCAGGCGCGGTGTGAGTAGTGGAGTTGCTGTCGTCAACAAAGGTAGTGCTGAGTGATCGCGGAACGTATCGATGCTGTCTCTTGGTCCACACACACATGAGCAGCTTAATGTCGTCCAGGGACCAAGAGCTTCCCTGGAGGTGACCGTTTGTCCTGGCCAGTTCCTTAGAGTACGCACCGTTCATGCGGATGTAGCGTTTGTGGCGACTGTAGAAGTTTCTGCGGACAGTAACGATGTCTTGGGGGCACCCCGCGTGAAGCGCAAGGTTAAGGCAGATGTCCGTGATGAGGTAGTCGAAACACTTCTGTCGGTCCAGGGCAGCCCCAGCTAAGGGAAGGAGTAAGGCCCTGGCGTGTTCGATGCGCAGGGCAAGAGAGGTGCTGACGTCCCCAATGGTAGCTTTGGGGACAGCGCCAAAGCTCGTGGCGTGGGTCCATCCTTTCCGCCAGTCCGTGAGGCTGCGGTAAGCTGGCGCTTCCCACGCATACATCCAAACGGAAAGCACCGAGAGAAGTCGTTGGTCCGTTGGGAGTTCGCCTCGGCCTTTTCGGAGGCACGGGTTTGGCACATGAAGGAGGGGTTCTGGGATGGTGCCAGTGCGTTGCATAGCGCGTAAGACGCTGGCGAAGAGGCGAAGAATGTCGTCGGGTAACTCCTTAGCCTCCTTAGTAGTCCAGCCGTCCAGTCCCCCCGCACGGCGCGGTGAACGGGTGCGAATAAAGTGGATGAGTTGGTCGTCGGTGAGGTGGAAAGGGGTAGCTGGTGATGGCGTAGGCAGCTCTTGTCGGTACTCGTCGTAGAAGTCAGCCCACGTCGGCATGGCTTCGGCGTCATGTCCTGCACGGGCACGGTACCTGCCCAAGATGGGCTCCCAGGTGTCGACCATGAGCTTAAGCATGTCTTTGGTGTTAGCAACAATGGCGTTGGCAGGGAGAATGTCGGGGACTTGCGCAGGTGGTGGTTCACGAGTGTGGTCTTCGTCGTTGTCCGTGTCGGGCGAACTACCGTCGCTGGGGCTGAAGCCGCCAGCTTCGGTGTCAGCGTCGCTGTCGTCCGTGCTAGCTTTGTCAGGTTTAAAGGCGTTGGTGTCGCAGTGGAGTTGCGTATCGTCAGGTGTGGTAGGCGTGCGGAGATACGCCGTGGGCGAGCTGTCAGCAGCCCGTGCGTATATGGCCGCCTTTCGCCCGCTTGGCTCGCGGACGCCCTCAGCCCATATCTTGATGCGTTCAGCTTTGGCACGGTTCGCACGTCGCGCCAGCTCTAAGTCGAGGTGTTGGATCAAAACGTCAAGGTGCTCTCCGTGAGGTGCTGGCTCGTCGGGGGTCCAGGCCTCGGGGAAGTCAAGGAGAACCGTGGGGCGCAGCTTGTGACATAGGAGGCGGGCCGCGGTCCACGTGCAGTCGATGCGCTGCGCAAGGTACGGCGGGATGGCACGGCAATCTAAATGATGGTGCTGTCCGATGAAGCGAAGCTCACAGAGTTGCCGATGGAGCTTGCGCAGTCGGTTCATGTGTATCGTGGAAGCTCCGTAGGTGGGGAAGGCGCGGGGGACAACTGGTCGCTCTTCGAACATGGGCGTGAGCCCGTGCATGGTGGGGGGCTTCTTTTTTGGGTGGTCGGGCGGTGGAGGTGGCAGGTCGCGCAGACGGGTGAGATGGTACTCATGACTGGCCTCGTTAGCCAGGGCGAACATGCGTTCCACGTCGTCGCGTGTGTCGGCCTGTTCCATGCGGTCCTGATATCGCCCAGCGATGAGGGTCCCTAGTGCCTGCAGTTCGTGACCCTCATGAGCTCCATCGTTGGGAGGGTAGGGCGTGGGGGCAAGAAGACGTCGGGCCGTATGGTCGAGGCGACTGAGGTCAAGCGTGACCTGCAGGCCAACATGAGACTTCGCTGGCAAGTCGCGTAGATAGCAGAAGTCGGTGACAAGGGATCGCGCCGCTTGGTTGGCAATGATATAATCGATGCGCGAAGTGCGGGGGCACTTGGTGACGCGGTCCCAGTCAGGGATATTGCCGTATGTGTGCATGGTGTGGTCTGGTGTGCCCTCAGCGACGTTGAACCATCCGTGCTGCAACATGTGCAGAAGGTGTGGATTGTCATCGATGTTCGTATTGGCGTCCATGCAGATGAAATAGGGGGCTGAGCCGACCCTAGCGGCGGCGCAGTCAGCGAGCCGAAAAAGATCTGTGCTGTCTCCTCCAGCAATCCCGTAGAGGCTCGCTATGTAGATCCCCGCGGGCCCGTGGTTGTTTCGTCGCCGCCTGCGGCGGTGCTGAGTGCAGAGCGGGAGAAAGGCCTCGTGCCATCTTTTCTTGGCCTTGAGGGCGACGATACAGGGCGCAGTGTCGTCGACAGTGGAGTCGACAATGGCATCCTTAGAGAGGATGGCGACCCCTCCCGAGGCGCCAGTGTTGCCCACGACGGTGTGGTCTGTGCCGCCGTGGGCAGCTCTGCGCTGGGCTCGCGCCAGATCCAGGTCAGGTCCAAGACTGGCGTGGTATCCCCCGTGGTGTGGATTGGCGGCGCTGGTAGCGATGGCTTGTCTGGTCGGCTTGGCATGTCGGGTCTCCTGCAGTGCTATGACTGCGGCGTTGTGGTCGACACCAAGAGCGGTGATGGTTGGCCAATTCGCTGAGAGACTGGTGATGTTTAGGCTGACGAGGTGTATGGAGCGACCTGGCCCGTCTCCATCGGTGGAGCTGGGGTTTGCACGCCCCGCACGGTGTAGGTCAGCCTGACCCTCGCCCAGGTAGAAGGCTTGGCCACAGTAGGAGCTCATGGCGTTCCTATGGATTAGCTTGACCGGGGCTGAAGCCGCCGTCAGGCCAGAAGTATAGGCGGGACATGGTCGGCACTGCGCCAGGGGGGGTTCATAAACGTCAGTAAAACTGTCTCGAAAAATCCTCCTCACTCCTGTACCATAGGGGACGAGGGGAGGAGAGGTGAGACGGCAGCAGAGGGAGAGGGAGGCGACTCCTCGATCCGTCCTGCCGAACACAAAAGCAAAAGCGAACCAGCGGCGGCGGCTAGGCGCGGCAGCGGCACAACGCACGCGCATATACTGCGCACGCGACACCGCTGGTCCGTCCTGCGGTGGCGCGCCCGCCCCGTCAGTATCTTGATGAGCAGCATCTGGTGGAACAGCTCGAGCAGCACGGTCGGAGGCCTGGCGCTGGGCCTCGTCCATGCCCGCTGCCGTGAGGCCCACGTTGCGGACAGGGCTGATTCCCCGCGGGGCCGCCGCTGCCGCGGCAGCGGCTGAGGTGGCGGGGGCTCCGCCCCGACTCTGAGGTGAGAGCGGTGAGCCACCGCCGAAACCCGCCGCAAGGTTCTTGACACGATACTTGTTCTTGAACGGGTCGAAGGTTGGCGCCTCGTCGATGGGGACGATCACGCGGGTGGGCAGCGGCGGCTCGTGGTCCGTGGACGGCGTCGGCTCGAGGTCGACCTGGCCAGGTTCGATGACGCTGGCACCGAAGCGTGGCACCACTTCGGGGGCTCGGCCATCAGCCTGAGTCTCGCGAGGCGGCGAGCTCGTGGAGCTCCCTGGGGCCTTGCGTGAGCTGTGGCGGCTGCAGGACCTGCTGCGCGGGACGCGCCCGCCCGTGTGGCGGTCGCGTGGCGAGGTCGCCTGGGCATTA
The DNA here is from genome assembly GCA_963575745.1 of Prorocentrum cordatum. NCBI lineage: Eukaryota > Dinophyceae > Prorocentrales > Prorocentraceae > Prorocentrum > Prorocentrum cordatum. Next base: position 25,149 of record CAUYUJ010018074.1, on the reverse strand, counting down.
GCGCGCTCGGAATCCGCCCTGCTCGGGGATCGGATCGGCGCCGCGCAGGGTGATGGGCTGGGCTGGCGAGAGGCGCTTGTGCCGCCCTCCGCCGTGGCTGTGGCCTGGTCAGGGTCGACAGCGTCGGGGCGGGGGCTGACGTGGTGGGCGCTTCCCTCGCTGTGCCGCGGGGAGGCGCTGTGATGCGCCTGGATGTACGTGAGGACGAGCGGGGCAAGCGGCTGCCTCTCCCGCTCAGGTGGGGCAGGTTTTGCCTGGGCAGGGCGCAGCGCTGCAGCCACGTTTGGCGGGGGCGTGTGCTGGCGCGGTTGCCAAGCACGCACGTTCGCATCACGCCATCCTTCGGGGCGCCCAGTCCTGCCACGGTTTGTTGCAGCCCCCTGGGCTGAAGCCGCAGGGGTTATCACTGCGGGCTGGTTGCTGGAGGTGCCATCATGTCGGCCTGAGTAATGGCCCCAGGCGCGCGTGGACCCTGGCACGGGCGAGGTGGCCCTTGGGAGGGCCTGCACGGGTGCACGCGGGTAGCCGATGACCGCTGGGTGTACCCTGGCGTGGGGGGCGTGGCCGTAGCTGGAGGCGGCTGCTCCAGCAGCCGCGGGCCTGGCACCTATGGGGCCACGGTAGTAGGCGGCAACCCCGCCGTAGGCCGTGTTGCCGCCTGTCGGGACTCGCGCGGGAGAGCGGTAGCGTGGCGTGCCCGGCTGTCCTGCGTCACGTTGGTCGCGCTGCTGAATGCGCTGCTGGTGCTGTTGATGTCGCTGCCAGTCGGCTCTCGAGAGGGGGCGGGTGTCGGGGAGGATGGTGGGCACGTCGGGCCGCTGCCAGCCCCGATAGACGTGCTCGAAGGCGTGGTCAGGGTAGGTCCCCCCTACGGGTGAGTATCGCCGCACATGCTCCATGTAGTCGATGTTCTGCGGCTCGGAGATCGCCGTGATGTTGACAGCTCGCTGGTGCGCTGGTCCATAGAGGCAGAAACTACCACGGTTGCTGCGGTCGTGGTTTAGCTCGGCTTCGGTCGTGGCACGGCTCACCATGGCGTCGCAGAGTCGCATGTCGTAGTCGAGGGCTTGAGGCCCAGGACCACCCTCGGCGTCCCAGTACAGTACCACATCTCGCCAGCGGGTGCGGGTAGTGTGGATGCGCTCGGCGATCGACTCGCAGACGGTCCTGACCGTGACACGGTCCCTGTACATGTTGGTGATGGCTAGGGAGTAGGGTCGGCGGACCGTCTTGTTGAAGGTGAATTCCTCCTTGAGGGCCTGGTGGGGGCCGAAGAGCACGTAGCCTTCCCTCCAAAGAGGTTGGTCGGGGAAAGGTTCTTCGGGCATCCCCGTTCCTGTGAACCCAGGTGGCCGCCTTGTGCCGTCAGGCAGTCCCTGCCTGGGGACGCGCCGCGGCTTCGGTGGGAAGTACCATTGACCCTGGTAACCTGCTTGCCCTGGTTGTGGAGGTTCCCCCCCGGGGCCTGAAGGCGCTCGGGGGGGTTCCTTAAGGTCGTGGAGGGCTGGCGCGTTGCCGAATTGGCGGGCAAGGATGTGCGGCGGCATCCCTGTGGCACGGACGTCGAGCAGGCTGTGTGGACTGGGGGGATGGGGGCACCTGCTGGACAGGCAGCATGTGTCGGAGTCCCTGTTGTTGGTGCTGTATGCACACGTCCAACTGTTGCAAGAGTAGTCCGTGGACCAGTCCATAAGTGTACGCAGTCCGCTGCGGGCGCAGTCTGGGCACGTTGGTTGGCCCGAGGTGCCGAGCTGCGTGTTGCGGCGAGCCGCACAGTACTGACAGCATTGGAATCGACACTGTAGGCAAGACCAGCGTCCTGGTAGAGGCGGGAGCGCATGCTCGTTTGTGCCTGGGTCGTCTGGGTGGGGTCGCGGGCGATCCCACAAGGGCCAGACGTCAGCAAACCAGGATTGGCCTGTAGTGCGGACAACCTCGGCGGGGAGGCGAGCGTCCTCGGCGTGGCACTTGATCCACTGGGGCCCCATGTCCGCTGGTACCATGACGGTGCGCCAGGTGTCGTCCGCTTTGACGTGGACTTGGGTCGGTGCCCAGAGCTTAGTAGTGGTGTCGCCGTGGTCGTGGTGGAGGATGACCCAGCCGTCCCGCCCCGCCACCGCAGGGTCTATAACGCGGTGGCCCATGACTGTCGTCCCCCACGGTAAGTAGGCGCCGTCGTGGTGATCACCAGGGTCAAGCCAGACCTCGATGCCAGGGGCATTGACACGGGTCCGCACATCACGGACGTGGTAGGCGAGGACGTGGTAGGCAGTCGGCTCCTCTTCCGTCTCAATGTGCTCCCACGTCTCGATGCCACTGTTGTCTGAGGTGGAATTTCCGCCACTCTGTCGTGACGAGCGAGAGGCAGATCGCCGTGGGCGGGCACGGCCTCGGGCGAGGGCGGCGGCCGCGCTGATGAGGGAAGGCGTACGGCGTTCGTCGGCTCCTGATGACGTCGATGAGCGGTCTGGACTGTGCGCCAGGGCTGTGCCTGACTTGTAAGTGCGTGGTGGGCCAGACGCGGCCCCAGGGCTGGAGCCGCTGGGGCGCGACCCGCGTGCGTCAGGATGCCCCCGCACGGGGACAGCTTGCAAGCCAGTGTACACCAGGTCGATGAGTGGTTTCGGGTCCAGCTGGAGCATGTGAAGCGAGACGCGTGGGCGGGGCTGGTTAGGGTCGTCCCTGGTGGCTGCTTCAGTGTCGTAGTGCTGTTTGGCCCATACTCGCGCTGCCTCTGGCGAGTATAGTGCCTGCGGCGGTGGCCACGCTGCCGCGATGGCTGGTCTGCGCCTGGTGCTAGCTTCCTGGTCGTGAGCTTCAGCCGCCTCACGGAGATCTGGATGATCGTAGCCAGCGATGTGAAGGGCGTGCGCGCAGTCGCCCATGCCATAGGCGTGTGGTAGGGCACGGCACCTGGAAGCAGCTTCTGTGGGGGCGCACCAGTCCATGCGGATGAGGAGGCTCAGGACCCGAGGGTAAATGAGGCGCGCTCCGTGGGCCTCCCCTTTCACGAAGTTGTGCCTGTTTTCCCCGCGCGGTGGTTGGGTGGCCTCGCACATCCAGAGTGCGATGGGTCCCCACGCGAGGGTGTCGTCTTCGAGACTGTAGGGCGGGTGGGGCGGCATTGCGTACCACGCGGCCAGCGAAGGGTGCACGCTCACGTACGTGCGGCCAACGTTGGTGCCAGTTCGGCCCTTCGCTTCACGGCGGGGACCTGGCAAGAGGTGCCCTCCGCTGGCAGCAAGACGGGCCGCAAGGTCGCCGCGGGTCCCATGCCAGAAGACAGTGGGCGCGTCGGTGGTGGGTTGGCGGAGGTCCCACGTGAGGTATGGGAAGATTGTCTCGCCTGAGTTCCCGCCCGAGTCTTCCAGCACCCAAGTGAGGCGGTTCGGGGGCCTCTGCATGATGTCCGTCCACGGCCCCAGCGCTTGGAGTGTTGGATCATGGGTAAATCGAGGATGGTCGTGGAGTCGCAGAGCGTCTTTGATGTCCTCTGTAGACACGCCACTGTTACCAAGCGCAAAGCCGTTTTGATACAGGGCGTTAAGTATGCTCTTCGGCGGCACGGGGACCGCTGGGTCGCGCTGGATAGTGTTGCGTAAGTTGCGTGTCGGTGGCTTGAGGGCTGTGTAAGGCATACCAGGGCCTGAAGGCGCCTGGGGCCTGTCGGGTGATGCATAGCGTGCTCGCCGTCGTGGTGGTTGGGTGTCCGCGTCGGGAGAGGAACCACGAGCATCAGCATGTCGGAAGATGGACCACGGGCTATCGTGGGTGCACTCACGTGTTTCCCTTGCCTCGGTGTCGCTGCCGTGTGCTGTGGCATCCTCGTTAGTCGGTAGGTTACCGTATGCCGCGCCGCTTTTGGAGCCGTCTCGCGGAGACGGGCTGGTCGATCTTGGTGTGACAGACGAGGCTCGCGATACGGCGGCAGTGACTTCGACGATGGCGGCGGTGGTGGCGGTAGTGACATCGGCGACTGCGGCGGCAACTGCTGCGGCGTAGTGTTCCTGCAGCAGCGGATGTCGGAGTGAGTGCACGTGCTGGTCGTCGTGTTCGTCGGCGAGCGTGCACGGCATTGTGTATGTGGCCTCATCACGCGGCCTCCTGCTCGGTTGGCAACAGCGGAGGCACCACTGGGCTGTGGATGAGTCCAGGGCCCGCGCACAGATGCGGGCTCCTACGTGTCCGACGGCTCCTTGAGCAAGAAGTTTGGCACTGACGAGTAGAAGACCACACACGACTCCACCCGTGGCAATAGCCCCGAGCTTGCCGCTGGCCCATTTCAGGACACCCCCGAGGCCGACCCCGACTGCGCTGGCTCCGCCCGAGACGCTATCTCTGAGTTTGACGCTGGTCCATTTGAGAGTGGCCCACAATGCGGACGTGACGTTGTATGTCGTTGTGCGTCGGGATGTGGTGGGCACAGATGGGCCTGGTGCCGTCGCTTTGCGTCGTCGTCGTTGTCGGTAGCTGGGGTCTCGGCTCGGTGTCGGCAAGTACCCATCGATCTGGTCCTTGTACGGCATTGCTATCACGATGGCGTACGTGGCCACAAAGAGGCAGATGAGGCAGCCACAATGTCGTGATGCCGCTGCGCTGTGCTGGGGCTCGTGGGAACCGCTGGCATCTGGGTACTCATCATCGATGGGGTCGTTGTCGATGTCGGCCTGCCAGTGGTCAATGACACTGGGGTTGGAGTCAGTCACGTTGACACGGTGTACAGAGGTGTAGGGCGTGGTGCTGCCACCTGCGGTCTGGGGATGTCCAGGTCCAGCCAGTGCTGCAGCGGGGCTGAAGCCGCCACTGCACGGACTGGCATGAGCTGGCGATGCAGTGGTATGGCTTGTCGCGTCGGCGGCAGTGACGCCTTCAGCGTCGTTGAGCTGTGCGCAGGGGTCGGCCTGAGCCGAGTTGTTGGGCGGACTGCTGTGCGACGAGGTGTGCCCTAAGTGGGGTTCACTGTCGCGGTCACGCTGGGCCGTGTCGCCTGGTGGTGTTGTGCCGTCGCGATCCTGGGTTTCCATGTCGTCCTGGCTATCGTCCACGTGGACCGAGCCCAGGGATATGTTGCTGATATCGTCCGACGCGTGGAATGAGTCCAGGGGTGTGTCGCTGATGTCGCTGGCCGCGATGTGCTGAGGCAGCCATGGTACGGGGTCGTCTGCGGCCTGATCACCCGTGGCGTGCTGGGCGAGGCCAGCTGGCGGTGGTGGGTTAAGCGGTTCCATCGGTGCCGCGGCGAGCTCTGCCTCCACAAGCGGCTGCATGTCTGTCGGGTGGTGCAGGATCGCATCGGCGAGGTACGCCAGGGCGTCTTGGTCGGGTGGGGGAAGGCCTCTTGGTAGTAAGGCGTGGGCCCGTGAGAGGTATGGCGGCAAAGGTGCCGTGAAAGCTTCAGGGCCGACAAGCTGGGCACGAGCACCCTGGTATTCCAGAAGGAGGCCAAAGTAACGGGTGGAATACTCGCGGCTGCCTTGGATAAGAGTGAGGTTGCGGTTTGTGCGCTGTCTGTCGAGGCCCGCTCTATACCAGATGTCCTCGCACATGTCGAGCGCGGTGAGCTGGCGCAGGGCGTCGGTTGTGTCCTCAGAATCCTCCTGGAAGAGGTGATCGTACTGTGGCAGATGAAGCGTCGCCAGGATGTACGGGACGCAGTCCTCGAGCCATGCCCAGAACACGTCCTGGTGGTCCTCACCTGGTGCCCACGCCGCAGCACACGGTATGAGCCGGGCACGGATCATCATCAGGTGCCAGAAAGCAGGGTCCTCCTCGGGTTCGCCCCTAGCGCACAGGGGGGTGGTGAGACCCGTGGGGCAATAGCGGGGCACGACAGCGGGGCTGAAGCCGCCACTGCGTGCCTGGCCTATATCAACGTCCCCGTCAAGGATCTGCTGCACCGCAGTCGAGGCCACGCTGGGGGTGGATTTCGATGCATGTGTCGTAGTTGACAAGGGCGTGCATGCGCTCACGATGGCGCCCAGCGGTCCGTTGCCGCACGGACCCGCGGCTACGGTGCTGTTCACGATCGGGTCCAAAATGGTGCAGTGATCGTACTTGTAGATGCTGTCATCGTAAAGGTAGAAAAGAGTCCCACGTTCAGCGTGTCGCAGGAAAACCTCACCTCCATGCTGGGGCGCACCGCCTGAAGACGGGTGTGCTCCAGCGAGCGAGGGGAGGGCCAGGCTGCAGGCAAGGCGCCACATGATGGCGAGGCCTGGCGGGCGGCGCGAGCGATGAGCCAAAAGCTGCATGTCAGCACGCATCCTCAGATACCCCTGCATGCTCATGTACATTGCAACAATCACGCCCCCTGCAAGATGACGGGTGTCCCTACACCAGATAGCTTGCACGTGCTGCTGCCAAAACTGACATGATATGACAAGAAAGAGATACGACGCGAAGAGAGAAGAGATGCCTCTGAAGGCGCTTCCTCGGAGGGCTGAGGCAGGCTCTCTGAGGCACCTTCAATAGGGTTCCTGAGTGACCCGACCCTTGTCTTTGCCTTTGTCAGCCCCTGGGGGCCCCGTCCCTGGGGTGACCTGGCCTGGCTGGTCGATCCACCCGCAGACAGCCACGGGATCGGCAACTGATGCAGCTTCCTCCTTTTTTGTTTCGAGAGTGGCCACCTGTGGCAGGTGGATGGTGCCCCCCGTGAGGTGCCCGAGGAGGGCCTGGATGTCGCCACGCAGTGCAGCAGCTTCGGTGGTTGCCGTCTGTTGCTGGGTGACGACGGTGGCAAGCCCTCGTTCCAAACCTGAAACGTGCTCCGTGAGTGTGGCCTGGGATGAGAGAACGCCCGCAAGCTGAACCTGCATGTTATCCACCGTGTTGGCAAGCAGCTCGTGCTGTTGTTCCATGTGTTGGATGCGGGTCGTGGCGGCATCTGGCAGTTTAGGGGCCGTTGCGAAGCGTTCGCCGAAGGTGTTGAGTTCGTGAGATGCCACGCTGTATTCATCACCTGATGAGAGGATCTCGACGTCGTCAGCGTCGCCTGGTACCTCGGCGGCTGTGGCAGCGTCCCCTTCGGTGTGGCCCCCACCTTCAGCCGCCACCGTGCCAAGCTGCGGGTCATGACCACCTGATCCTTGGACGGCCGTCTGCTCGGCAGCTCCATCCGTGCCGTGCGGGGGTGCAGAGGAGCTGCGGCCTGGGGCGCCGTGTGATCTTGCGTGCGGCGTGGCGTCGCGTTTCCCACTGGAGGATCGGTGGCGCTTGGCTAAAGGCTCCTCCTTGGGGATCAGGAGCGGTGCGACGCCCTTGCCTTTGGGCGTGGCAGTCATGAGGTCGTGGAGGTAAGGGCTCTGGGCCGCTTTGGTGAGGAGTGTGCCAGTGGCGGGGCTGAAGCCGCCACCACGGGCTGGCGGCGTCACAGGCTCTGTGATAGTGGTAGGGGTGACAATGGTAACGTTGTCCCTCTTCGGCACCACCTCAGCCAACGGGGCCTCGGTGATGCTCCACGGGATGGGGCACCCTGCGACCTGTACCGTATATGTGGGTGGGGGACGATGGGCGCGCACTAAGGCAAACTGAGCCGAAGTGGCTGGGTCCCAGGCGGTGTGGTAGACCTCACAGTCCCATTTGACGGACGGGCCCGTGAGAGTCTTAGCGAGCTGGGTCAGCGTGGCGTGGCGTGCCGCAATGCCAGTGATGCGGTAGCGCGTCTTGGCGAGGGTGGCTTCGCAGCCACGGATGCTGACGGCAGCAGCCTTGGCGGCGTCTGACCCTCGTGCAACACGGATCCCCAATAAGCCTGACTTGCCGTGCCTGACGACTCCTAGGGCCTTGAAATCCACCGACTTCTGGAACGCATCTGCCATCGTGATGGGCTGGTCCTCAGGGAACCACACGGTCTGGTACTTGTCTGCAGTGGGCTCGTCTGCACCTACGTTGCTGAGGTCGTAGGTGGCGCCGAGTTGCCCTGAACCCGCCAAGACCTTGTCAACCGCTTGAAGACTGACGCCGAAGGTGGCAGCCAGGGACCTCTTTCCGACGCCCGATCCATACCTGCCTAGGCTTTTGCAGGGTTCGAGGATGGTGACGGCTTTAAAGTTGCCGTGGAAGAGGGCCTTGAAGGTGTCCTGGAGCTGACTATCGAGCTCCTGGCGGCGAGCGTCTTTCTTGGACTCCCTGTGCTTTTGGTTTTGGCGCGCCTTGTCCTGTGGAGCGGAGTCCCTTCGGAAAGGACCCTTGGCGCGTGGACCACCGTTCACGGGGGCACCTCCCGAGAACTGGTCCTCGAAGGCCTGATGCATGGAGGGGACTGCGGCGATGGCCTCGGTTTCATGTATGGTCGCCCGAATCCAGCATACGTGGTCGGCAGGGTCGATGGTGGCGACGGCTACTTTTTCCGTGCAGGCGACTTCCTTGGTGCCCAGCTGGTACACGGTCACGGGGACGTGCGTGTGGACCACTTTGGGCGCCTTGGGGTGACGCTTCAGCACGGGGACGGCGAGCTCGGTACCGACGTAGTTATCGTTTTTTGGGCCCATGACAGCAATCGCAAGCTGACCCGTGGTACGCTTACCCTGCTCGAGGTGGTGTTGCAGCAGCCGTTCACCGCTCTCGTAGTCGTGGAGGCTGATACTGGGCTTGTACGTCTTGCCGTCGTCAAGTGATGTGGGTTCGGCGAGGACTGGGACCTTCCAAAAGGCCGGGTCCAAGGCAATGAATTGGGTGTCCGCAGCCTGAAGACGTGCGGACGCAGCTGGTGGGTGTGATGTGTCACCACCAATGCGCTTAGGCTTGCTGCGCTGGTGGTGATCCAGCGTGTAGCTGATCTGGTTGGCGGCACACATGCGGATCAAGGCACTGCCGAGCTTCTTTGTGTTGGTCTTGTGCATGTCGTACGTGGCCTGAAGCTCGTCCGCGTTCAGCTCGGCAAGCCCGTTGTATGCGGCCGTGGGGCGGTCAGACCCCGCTTGCTTGAAAGCTGCGATGCAGTCCTGCTTGCGTTGGAGGAGAGACCCTTCAGCAGCAGGACGTGAGCTCGGAGGCTGCTTGGAAGAGCGACGGCGCTCCGGCTTACTGGGGGCCATTGCTGCGGGCGCTCTGGTGGGGAGAGGTGACGCGAATCAGTAGGGTCCTGCTGGGACCCCTCCGGTCTCGCGAGGCCTGGGAGTCTGACTCCGAGGCGGGGCGCTTCGCGTCGCGGCTGCGGTCTGAGTGCTGGGCACTCTCGAGCCGAGACTGAGAGAGAGAGAGAGAGAGAGAGAGAGAGAGAGAGAGAGAGAGAGAGAGAGAGAGAGAGAGAGAGAGAGAGAGAGACTGAGAGACTGAGAGACTGAGAGACTGAGAGACTGAGAGACTGAGAGACTGAGAGACGGAGTGACTGAGGGACTGCGAGAGAGAGAGAGAGAGAGAGAAAGAGAGAGAGAGAGAGAGAGAGACTGAGAGAGAGATAAGGAGAGAGAGAGAGAGAGAGAAGAGAGAGTGAGAGAGAGAGAGAGAGAGAGAGAGAGAGAGAGCCACTGTCTGCGATGATGATCGTTTCTGGCTATGGCGGCGACCACCGTCCTTGCTGTGAGCGTCGCGCGGGCAAGCACGGTCCCTGAATCGGTCAAGCACGAAATGGCAGCAGTGCAGAACACGGGAGCACACTGAGGGATGAGTTAGGGATGAACATGCGTGGGCGGGAGAGAGAGAGAGAGAGAGAGAGACCCCCCTCATCAGGATCAAAAACACGCGTGGGCGGCTGCGGGGAAGCCTGGCCTGGTCCAGGTGTCACTACCAGGGGAACAGCCTGCGTAGTCTACTGGCTGGATCTCGCGACCATTCGATGCAGCATCCACTCGGGCCTAGTGTCTGGAGGATGGTTGGGGATGGGGGAGGCAGGAAATGATTATGATGGGCAGGAAAGAGAGAACGGAGGTGGGCGGAACAGCTGCTTCCGCCGTCTGGCCTGGCCCAGGTTTCACCACCAGGTGAACGGCCCGCGTGGTCTACTGGCTGGATCCCACGACCATTCGACGCAGCATCCACTTCGGGCCTGGTCTCTGGAGGGCGGTGGAGGATGGGTGTGGGATGATAGGAACAAATTGGGAAGATACAGGACAGCTGCAGGGACTGGCTGGTCAAGTCCAGGCTTCGCCACCAGGGAAACAACCTGCCTGGCTTACTGGCTGGGTCGTCTGACCACCTCGATCTGCCTAGAGGACAGGGCCCTACGGTGGAGGGGGGATGAGTGAGGTGAGGCGTAGGAGATTGATATGACAAGAAGGGGGGGAGGAGGAGGAGAGAGGACTTCAAATGAGGTTCCACCTATCAGCACCTGGGGTCATCTAGCATCGAGCACTTCACGGTGGTGGGTCCTCCGAGGGGTACGGTAGGGAGCGGCGGTTGATGTGGCCGTGGGCCCTGGGGCTCCACCTGCATATCTCATGGCACTACTGAGAGCCATCCCCATGGCTCCTGAAACGGCACTCTGGACTTGGGCACTTTCCCCCGAACTGAAAACCGTAAAGGGCAACTCACACGCATTCAGAGTCATCTGAATGCCTGATGCTTCACGGGCATGGGACCAGTTCAGTACCCAGTAGGACCTGAGAAAGAGCGTGTTCTACCGCTGCTGGCGGAAAACCGGGGGGGGTCACTACCGGTTCGAACCCCTCCCCCCCCCCCCCTCCGGAAATCCGGGGGGGGCCACTACCGGTTCGAACCCCTCCCCCCCCCCCCCCTGCTCATCATGAAAAGGGGGGGGGGTCACTGCGGGTTCGAACCCCCCCCCCCCCCTCTCCGGATCCGGAAAACCGGGGGGGGTCACTACCGGTTCGAACCCCCCCCCCTCGAAAACCGAGTGGGGGTGCGGACAGTGGTGGGGACGGTGTTGGTGGGGACAGTGGTGAGGGGATAGCGGGACAGTGGTGGGGACAGTGGGACAGTGGGACAGTGGTGGGGACGGTAGTGGTGGGGACAGTGGTGGGGACAATGGTGGGAACAGGGGGGGACAGTGGACAGTGGTGGTGACGGTGGTGGTGGGGACAGTGGTGTGGGGACAATGGGAATGAGGTGGAAACAGTGGGACAGTGGAGGGTACAATGGTGGTGGGGACAGTGGTGAAGGCGGTGGCGAGGACGGCGGTGGGACAATGGGACAGAGGTACAGTGGGGACAGTGGTGGGGACAGTGGGGACAGTGGTGGGAACAGTGGGACAGCTCAGTGGGACAGCGGAGGAGTCAGTGGGACAGTGGGGACAGTGGGGATAGTCGGGCAGTGGTTGGGGCCGTGGAGACAGTGGGGAGAGTGGAACCGTGGTGGGAACAGTTCTGGGGACAGCGGGGACAGTGCGACAGTGGTGGGGCCACTGGTGGGGACAGTAGGGGCGGTGGTGGAACCAGTGGGGACAGCGGTGGTGAGGACAGTGGTGCTGGGAACACCAGTGGGGGATGTGATGCGGACGGTGGTGGGGACCGGGAGTCGTTTGCTGGCGGGGCGGTGAGTAGGGGGGGGGGGGGGTGGGGGGGGTTCGACCGTAGTGACCCCCCCCCGGTTTTTCCGGATCCGGTATGGGGGGGGGGGGGGGGGGTTCGAACCGGTGTTGACCCCCTCGGTTTTCGAGCGGGGGGGGGGGGGGGGTTGGGGGGTTTGCCGGGGGAGGGGGGGGGGGGGAGGGGTTCCAGCAGGGGGGGGGGATTTTCGGAGGGGGGGGGGGGGGCGACCCCCGGGTTCCAGAGGAAAAGGTTTGCAATTTTCCACAGTAAAGCGGCGGTGGATCACGCTCTCTCGGACCTGAGAACCTCTAGGTAGCGGACACCTCCAGCTGGGAGAACAATATACAGAAAGAGGCCCACCAAAACTCCGAAGGCAAACGAGAGTACACACCTATGGACACTTGTCTCCTGCTGTAACTCTAACTCTGGGCTGGGGTTCGGGCTTCTCAGGGCTCCAAGGAGAGATTTCACTCACCCAAGCTTCCCAAGAACTAGATCCATGAGGAGCGAGGCCTTGTCCTTGTGGTTGCCTGGGAGCTGCTTGCGGGGCACATGCGAGAGAATGATTTTGTTGGCCACCCCCGTCGCGTGCTTGTCGCTGGCCAAGGACTTCGCCAGCAGGGTATAGATCTCCTCACGGTTGCCCTTGGCCGGGAGCTTGGTCTTCGCACCCACCGCGGTTTGGATCCACCCCAGCTCCGAGCGCAAGAGGGGCCTGGACAGATACCCTGGCGATGATGAGCGGGCCCGCGGAGTAGGAGGACAGCTGTCTGGTGCAAGTGCCTTGCGAAGCTCTTCCGTCTGGCTGGTGAACGACGATTTGAGCGCAGCCGCAACATACTCGCCCTGCTTGCGGAGCTCGAGTTCCCTCTCACGGCACGCCTTGTCATGGAGGAAGGCAGCGTACTCCTCATTCTTGGACTCCAGCTGCTTGCGTAGGGTCTCGACCTCCTGATTGTCGTGGTGGCTGGCTGAGCCCCTCGCCCGGTGGGACTTGTCCCTGCTGTGGCTCCGACGGTCTCGGTCGCGGTCCCGATCGCGGTCGCGGTCCGAGCTGGAATCCCTGCGGTCGCGCCGATCACGTCGATCACGGTCCCCACCACGGCGGTCATCCCGATAGTCACGCCGATCACGGCGGTCTCGGTCACGGTCTCGATCGCGGTCCTGGTCGTAGCCCTTGTCGTAGCCCCGATTGCCCGTCCACTGCTCCGTGCCCCAGCGGTTGTTGTAGCCCTTGCCCATGGCGCAGGTGGGTGGAGAGGAAGAAAGCCGAAGGTGTTGCCGCCAAACTCGCAAGACTGCTCGGACTCTTTGAGCAGAAACACTCCACGGGGCAGAATGGGCAGCGGCAATGATGACGTCGATGGGGTACCCCAGTAGAAACAATTCGAGGGCCAACTCGAGGACCCACCCTGTCGTGATACCGATGCCCAGCTGTAGATATTGGGCCCTCGCGAACCTGCCAGTGAACAGTGAGACGACCATCGCAAACTTTCGGGGGGGTCGACCAGGCCACTCGATAATGTTAGCACGCGGACGGGCATCGATATCCCCTGACAGCCAGGGCCGATTGAGGTTCTTGGGGAGTATGACGACCTCGGGACCCACGGCTCGAATCTCCAAGTCCACCCAAATGCACGGCTCCGCGGTGCCCTCGATAGTTGATGCAGGGCTGAGGCGTATGGGATATACTTCACGAAGGTATGCATACGTACACGTGCGGCAGTAGTGCGTGCTCATACCGATTATGTCATCCACATAGCGACGTTGGCCTACTGGGGCCGTAGTGTGTCCAGGAAGCCGTCGAAAGCCTGCGGTGCCCAGCCGAGCCTCATCATGTTGAGCCTTGAACTCGAACCAGCACATGAGCACGGAGAGGGCCACTCCTGAAAGCACCCCGCCTATGGGGAGCCCCTTCATCTCATACATGATGCCACCCAGGGAGACCAGGGAGACCCAGGAGAACGAGATCAATGCCTTGTGGACGTCAAACACCGAGATCTTAAACCACCCAGGTGGGGTTGAGCCTAACCAGGGCCTGGTCCGAGGTATGTGTGACTGCTTAACAAGAGTCGCATCAGTACCAAGCCGACGCACTGCCTCCGACGCAATATCGGTCCACGCCCTCGATACTGCGGACGCACTGCGCTGCTCAAAAGCCTGGTCAGCATCGGCGACCACGACGCTGATATCCGAGATGGGCTGCGAACAACGGGCACAATGTGATGCTAGTGCTGGAGGGAGAGAGCAACGAAGACGACGGATCTCGGCCGCTGCATCACTGGTGTTAAATACCTCTGAACTGAGCCCGCTCCGCGACAGGATATCTCGAACCGCCCGACCGATGATCTGGCAACCGTACGACCCTGGCGCCTGGGAACAGTTGATGACACGTCGAACGCAGCTGTGGAAAGGCTTGCGACATGTACGCTCTCCCTGGGGTGAGAAACATTTTCCTTTGACCGTGGGGAAAACGTAGGGCGGTTTCGTGTCGGCCGACAGCGGTGGCAGGAAACGTGGCGCGCACAGCCATGGCGGCAGTGCGGCCACAGCTCGGCCCCGCATCCAGACCGCCGCGCCCCTCGGGGAGATGTCTAGCCTCAACGTCCAGTCGGGGTCGGCCATCGCCAGCTGGTGGAGGTAGCGCATCATGTCACAACCGTCGCACGCCCACGCCTTGTCGCATTCCTTGTCGTCCGCGATGATCACACACTCGTTGGCCTCCTCAAGGCTGTTGGCCATGCCTGCTTTTGCCTCTCGCCATGCGGGGGGTGCCTCTGTCGGCGCGATCCAGCGATTGACAGCCTCATGTCGAGATGCCGAACGCCTCGTCGAAGGACACGGTAGGGTATGCGTGCCTTGGCCGCCCACGTGCTGAGCGCTGCGCGCGCCTCCCGCAGCGCACGCCGAGGGCGTGGCCACACCGGCAGGCGCCAGGGCCCTTCCAGGCGCCGAAGGCGCCATGGGGCCGACGGTGGCCCGTCTGGTGGGTGCGGCAGCGCCTGCGACGAGAAGACAGCACAGAAACGATTGGCAGACACGTGGTCCTTCCAGGATGGGGCTTTTGCATAGGTCGCCCTCGGTGGTCGGAGATAAGTCCCTCGGGTCGGGGCGAACTTCATCGATCTTGCCATGGCCGTCATAGCGGAGCCGAGCCAGCGACGGTACTCAGCCTCCTGAAAGACGGCAGGAAGCTGAATGGGTGGGCACCTGGCTCGGGGGAGTCGTAGACGACGAAGGTGTAGGTCGATGTGATGCATGGCCATACGCTGACGGTGGAATGACCGAAGGAAGAACTGTGCCTGCGACGCTGCAAGGTACAAGTGGGCACCAACTTCTAAGCGGCTCCTGAACGTGAGCACAGGTAGATCTCTCCACTTGGCCGCGAGGCAGGCGAGTAGAAGCCCAAGCCTGCGGCCTTCGAATATCCACAGTGGCCCCATCTCCCCTGTAAGGAGGTAGTGCTCCTCGATCTGGAGCCCGTGCAAGGTCCCGACTGGTGCTGTCTCCGCCAGCGCCCCAGGGTATAGTGCCTCAAGATCAGGTCCCTCTGCTCGGGGTGCGTGCTCTGCAGCTGCCGAGAGGACTGTGGCCGTCCACGCGGGGGCGCTGGTGGTCGCACGCGGCCCGCGCCGCCACGACGGGGGACGGCGGCGGCGGGCGCTGCGAGTCTTCACCATCGCGTGGAGCTGCCCAGCTCCCCGCCGCCTGCCGACTGCCTCGGACTCCATGGCGTCGCACTGGTTGCACTTCGGGTTGAAGCGTCTGATGGCCAGTGCCTCAAAATGAAAGCTCGCCCTCTCGGTCCGTAGTAGCAGCACGGGTAGGAAAAACAAGGATCCGAGGCTACGCCTGAGGACACGGTAGCGGGGTCGCCGCCCTGGGCCGACTCTCGGATGAAGTACTGCTCGTACATGTTCAGCTCTGCCAAGTAGCCCTGGTAGGGCCGACTCACGTAATGCTGCTTTGCCGATGTACACACCTCCATGACTGCCAAGCACATACACCACAGCACGGGTCTCCCCGCGAGGTGGTCCTAGAAAGCACTCGAAGATTTGAAGGAGAAGCGGGTGATCCCAATCGTTGATGGCCGTGCGCAGGTCGGGGGCGATCATGATAAGAATTTGTATCGCCCATGATGGTACTCTGCGCTGTGCCTGAGCTCGCCGAGGTCGGAGAATAGCCAGCATGACTAGTGCAAAACTGATGACACTCCACAAGTATACCCCTCGCAGGGGGCGGTAGGATGGCCGTGCCGGGCCCGCAGCATATTCGAGTAAGAAGGATAACAGGCTCACCAGCCTAGGGATCGCATGTCTGTGAAACCTCTGTGCCCAGATCCATTGACGTAGGTGGCTGGACGCAGATTCTTGAGAAACTCGGGATGACCGTAAAAGTGTATCTTGAATTACTGCAACCACGATATTGTGGTCCTTGATGTGGTGGATGGGGAGCGGCCAGCGGACCACGAGGCGCTCCTTTGCCTCCTCCGAGGCTACGAGGCCACTGACCAGCGATCGTTGGAGGACATCGACCATTCCTGATCCGAGTCGACCTGGCCGTAGTCCCTCCTCAGCATCCTCATGGCCTCCTCCTCGTTGATGTCCTCGTCCGTGTACATCATCACCACATCCATGATCTCCTCGTGCGGTTCCCTCTGGGTTCTCCACGCCCATGTCTGGCCATCCCTGGTCCTCTCCTCCTGCTCCGCCCGCTGGTGCGTCAGCTGCATGAGGTCTGCGAGGCCCTGGAAGACGTCGTAGTAGTAGATCGATACTTGGCGAAACTGGCCTAGCCATTGGACGTGTGGTCCCAAACACTGTCTGAGACGCTCCGCGATATCGCCCTGCTCGAAGACGCACTGGAACGCGGACATACCAACCTGCGCTGGAGAGGAGGGCGGGGATGTGTCGCACTGCTGCCCACTATGTGCACGATGAAGAAAAATATGGAAGCACCCCGTCGATTGGACGGCACTTGAACTCTGGATACCCGTCGCCGTGTGTGGCCGTGCTAATCCAGAAGATGAGAGAGTCACTGTCTGCGATGATGTTCGTTCCAGGCTATGGCGGCGACCACCGTCCTTGCTGTGAGCGTCGCGTGGGCAAGCACGGTCCCTGCTCAAGCACGAAATGGCAGCAGTGCAGAACACGGGAGCACAACGAGGGATGAGTTAGGGATGAACATGCGTGGGCGGGAGAGAGAGAGACAGAGAGAAAGAGAGAAAGAGAGAAAGAGAGAAATAGAGAGAGAGAGGGGGAGAGAGAGAGAGAGAGCGAGAGAACACAACAAAGAGAGGAGATCATGGACTTGAGGACGCGCCCACCCCGTGCCCAGCGGCACAGTGGTGGATTTATATACACATATATATATGTAAATATGTATACACACGCATGCATACATACATACATACACACATACACACATACATACATACATACGTACGTACATACATACATACATACATACATACATTCATACATATGTACATACATACATACATACATATATACACATACACATACATATATACATGCATACATACATACATCCATAACTACATACATACATACATACATACATACATACATGCATACATACATACATACATACATACATACGTACATACATATATACATACATACATACATACATACATACATGCATGCATGCATGCAAACATACATACATACATGCATACATACCTATACGTGTATGTGTGTTCATGTATGTATGTACATGTTTATATATACTTATATATAAACCTATATGTAAATATAGGCACATATACCAACACACGTACATACATGCAAACACGCATATGAACATCATGCATCCATACCTACATACATACGTGCATGTAGGGATGCATGTAGGGATGCATGCATCCGTACATATGTATAGACGTATGTGTGTATATGTATATGTACGTATCTCTCTTCCTCTACCTATCCTCATCTTTCCTGAGTGTACGGCCTGGGGAACGGATCTTGCGCGGACGGCGCGGCCTCTTCGGCATGGGGCGTGGATCCAAACCGAGTCCCTGTTGCCAAAGCGTTTTTTCTGCGCGCCTTGCCGCACCGTGCGGCCCGCAAAAAGCCGGAGCCAGAGGAAGGGGGAGGATGCGATCCGCCAGTTTTAAAGAATCAGTTGTTGTTTGGTCTTCGGCTTCCAGGGACCCTCATCGGACCCTGACGACGTGAAAGGGCAACTGGGGAAAATGCCCAGACCTCCAGAGGGGGAACACATCGCGACATCGAAGTTCCGGGGATGAGGGGATGGAGGCGGACGAGGACAGTAACGAGGATGTGGAGGGAAGCAGAAGTATACAGGGATCTGGAGGTGGATTGCTAAGACTGGTAATACTCTTTCATGACATCATTGGCCTCTGGTGGATTCAAAGTGTGTGTGTGTGTGCGTGTTTGTGTTGTTTCTGTGGCGCCCCACTTTTGTCCCAGGGTTTGCCTTTACGCCGCCCCGGCGACCTGCTCGCTCGCTCCCACCTTTCCTTCTTCTCCCTCGTCCCTTCTCTGTGTGGTTCCCTCCTCCTCTCTCCTTTCTTCTCCCTCGTTCCTCCGCTGTCCTTCTCCCTCCTCTCTCATTTCTCCTGCCTCCTCTCTCCCTCCCTCCTCCCTGTAAGTGGTCATTGTAACTGCCGCAGGGGGGGGGGTAATTAATGTTGGGGGGTCCCGCAGAATTGCAGTACTCGTTGCAGGGGTGATGCGTAAAAGCTGTTCTCCACATAACCACATCCATTGTGAGGAGTTCTCGTTTGTGAGTTGATTCGTTTCTTCATATTCGGTGAGGAGCCCGCGCCTTTCTCGAGCCATGTGTCTGCCAGCCAGTTACCCATCTCATGGGCTAATTCATCGGGCTGCCTGTCAGTCAATATTTCATCCAATCTGGCAGGCGGCAAACCTTTCAGCAGCTCAACCCAGTCGACGTGCCAATGCGCCATGCAATTCCCCGGTCCGCCGTAATGCATCACGCAGGAGGACCACGGTCCGCCGCCATGCTTTGCGGAGGAGCACCAACGTATTGGAGTCGATCAGATACACAATATATTCATGCTTGCCAGGATGCGCCCTCTGGCTCAAATTGACCTGTCATTGAACTTTCAGGTGGCCCCATCATGCTATGCTTTGGTTTTTCGCATTTTGCAGGGGCCACCAGGGGGGCAGCGCGGGGAACTTTTGGAAAGTAGTGGAGCCAGCCACCAGGGGCATCTTGAGGCTTTTTGGGATGACAATGGTACGGCTATTGATAATGGCGAAGGGCGTGGGGTAGACGATGATGGATCGTATGGACATGTTGATGATGGTTGTGACGGTGCCGAGGGCGACGATGACGATGACGAGTATGAAGGTTCCGATGATGGCATCGGTGACATTGGCCGGGGGAGTATTGGGAGCGATTGCGAGGATTGTAGTGGTTGCAATTCTTCCCTTGTTGGAGATACAATTGCGACCACGGTGGTTGATGACGATGATGTTGATGTTGGTGACCAATTGTTGTTGATAATGCTGATGTGTAGGATGTTCAAGATGGGGATGAGAGGATCAGCGTCAAGAGTACGACCACAACAGATGCGGATGAGGAGGAGGACAACGTGGTAGGAATATTCATGATCATGGATAAGTGAGTTTGAATGATGGGCAGGGACATCGGTGAGAAGTTTGGAAAATCACGGGGATGAGGAGAACCCGTAGACGATTGTGGGCCATGCAGTAGGAACAGGGTTCAGGGATCGGAGCGATTGAGGGAGCGAATGATGATAATGACACGAGGCGCTACGTAATCCAATGGGCCTCCATCCCCAGCGGTTGTGGCCGAATGATGATGATGTTGATGACGATGATGTTGATGATGATGTTGACGATGAGGAGGATGAGGATGAGGATGATGATGACGATTTCGATGAGGATGATGAGGATGATGATGATGACGATGCTACTGATTATGATGACGATTACGATGAGGATGATGATGAGGATGATGATGCTGATGACGATGACGACGATGCCGATATTTTTGACGATGACGATGCTGAAGATGATGGTGGTGGTGACGATGATTATGCTGATGCTGATGATGGTAAAGATTGTGATGATCCTTAAGATGATGATTATGATGATGATGATGCTGATGATGATGAGTATGATGATGATGATGATGATGCTGATGCGTGTGATGATGACGATGACGAAGACGATGATGGTGGTGATGATGATGAGGTTTGTGATGCTGACGACGCGGCTTATGCCGCTGATGACGATGACGATGGTAATAGTGATGGTGATGATGATGATGATGAGACTGATGACGCTGATGATTATCATGACCATGATGTTGATGCTGATTATGGTGACGATGATGATGTTGATGAGGCTGCTGATGATGTTGATGCTGATGGTGAGGATGATGATGGTGGTTGTGATTACAACGGTTATGAAAGCGATGATGCTGATGAATATGATGATGCCGATGACGATGGTGACGATGGTGGTGACGTTGATGATGTTGATGATAAGGTGTATGATGGTGATGTTGATGTTCATGATGATCACGAGGACAATGTTGATGATGCTTTGTTGCTTGTGGTGATGATGCTGGTGCTGGTGATGGTGGCGATGCTGCTGGGTATTACGCGGATGATGTTGATGATGGTGGCGATGGTGATTGCGATGATGGTGAGGATGTTGGTAGTGGTGATGATATTTATGATGACTATGCTGATGAGATTGGCGATGCTGATGGTTGTGTATATGGTGGTGATGCTGGAAACGTTGGTGATGATGATGCTGACCACGATGATGACGACGATGACGATGATTTCGATGATGGTGGCGATGCTGATGGTGATAATGCTGTCAATTAGGATGATGACGACGATGGCGATGCTGGTTGTGATGATTATGATGCTGATGATGTTGCTACTGATGCAGGTGATGATGATGATGATGATGATGATGATGATGATGATGACGACACTGATGGTAATGACGACGACGACGTCGAGTATGCCCACGACGATGGCGATGCGTATGGTGATGATGGTGGTGGTGATGCTGATTGCGATGGCGATCCTTACGATGTTGGTGGTGGTGATGATGCGTCTTATAATGCCGATGATGGCGGTGGTGTTGATGATTGGGATGCTGATGGTGACGATGATGATCGTGATGATGATGGTGATGACATTGCTGATGACGCTGCTGATGATGGACGGTGGTGGTGATGATGACGACGATGCCGATGATGATGTTGAGGAGGATGAGGATGAGGATGATGATGACGATTACGATAAGGATGATGATGATGCTATTGATTCTGATGACGACCGTTACGATGCGGCTAATAATGAGGATGACGATGCTGATGACGATGGCGACGATGCCGATGTTGATGCTGATGATGACGATGTTGAAGATGATGAATGTGTTGATGATGATTATGTTGATGCTGATGATGACCAGGATAGTGTTGATGTTGAAGAAGCTGTTGATGATAATGCTGATGCTGATGATGAGTTTGCTGATGATGATGACGATGCTGATGCTGATGCGTATCAGTCCCTCCTCTGCCCCCTGCTGCCGCTGCTCTTCCAGGTCGTCTACCTTGTGGGCATCTTGGCGGGGTCGGGCATGACCGACCAGATTTAAGCATAATCCCATCTGGAGCTGGAGTGCGATTGTACATACACTCGATCTGCAACCGATGTGCCGTCTAGGCACAATTCCTGTCTGTCTGTCTGTCTGCTGATGCGTGTGATGATGACGATGACGATGACGATGCTGATGGTGATGATGATGTTTGTGATGCTGATAATCGGCTGATGCCGCTAATGATGCCGACGACGATGATGGTGATGGTGATGATGATGATGATGATACTGATGACGTTGTTGATGGTCATGACGATGGTGGTGATGCTGATTATGATGATGACGATGATGATGTTGCGGATCATGATGCTGTTGATAATGGGGATATTGGTGGTGAGGATGATGATGGCTGTTGTGATGCTCTCGGTTATGATGGCGATGGATTTGATGAGTATGATAATGCCGATGGCGATGGTAACGATTGTGGTGACGTTGATGTTGATGATGGTAATGAGTACGATGATGATGGTGATGTTGATGTTCATGATGATGACGAGGATGATGTTGATGATGTCGATGTTGATGAAGATGGTGATGATGGGGATGCTGCTGGTTAGTACGTGGATGATGTTGATCATGGTGGTGATGGTGATAGCGATTATGATGAGGATGTTAGTAGACGTGAGGATATGCATTATGACTATGCTGATGAGATTGACGATGCTGATGGTTGTGTGTATGGCGGTGGTGTTGGCAATGGTGGTGATGACGACGATGACTTTGGTATTGATGATGGTGGCTTGCTGATGGTGACGATGCTGTTTCTTAGGATGATGACGACGATGGTGATGCTGGTGGTGATAACTATGATGTTGATGATGTTGCTGCTGATGCACATGGGGATGATGATGACGATGAGGATGGTACTGACGACGACAATGTCGAATATGCCCGCGACGATGTCGATGCTTATGATGATGATTGTGGTGGTGATGTTTGTGATGGCGATTCTTATGATGCCGATGATGATGATGGTGATGATGATCGGGATGCTGGTGGTGACGATGATGATGGTAGTGTTGGTGATGGTGATGATGACACTGAAGATGACGCTGCTACTGATGGACGGTGGTGATGATAGCGACGATGACGATGACGATGATGATGATGACGATGACGATGGTGATGGGGATGGTGATGACGAGGACGATGGCGATGCTGATGATGATGTCTATGATGATGGTGATGATGATCATGATGATGCTGGTGATGATGAGGATGATGATGCTGATGCTGCTGATGATGATGATGACCATGCAGATTGTGATGATCACGGTGATTGTGAGAGTTTCCTCCGCGGGTCAAGTCCAAACATCATGTTGCTACCCTCTGCTCCGTAGCTGTTGGCTTAGGGGCACCCTCAAATAGTTACACATGCAGGCCTCGTCATAGAGAAAGGTCCCGCCCTCACCCTGTTCGGTGTTGTTCTCGTTGGTTTTGGACTCGCAGTTGGTAGCGGAGCCTCTGGTGCGACCAGGGGCCTCCAGCATCACGACATGCCTGGCGAAGCTGAAGACGAGAAAACGTCACAGGGCAGCAAGGGCGACTCGTGGGACGAGGTGCAGGCAGGTGTGGCCTCAGGGAAGACTTCTCAGTCTGGCCTCACGGATGCGCAGAAGGCAGAGCTGAAGCAGCTCATGATCGACACGTTCGGTGACCTGTCGAAGACGGATGCGGCCAAGGACGCGTCCAGCGTAGCAGAGACCTCGTGGTGGACATCTGAGGGTGCCGGCTGGCGCTCACGAGGTCAGGAAGCGAGCCAGCCATCAGATCTTTGGACGGAGTCGGACCCGTGGAAGACTTCCGGTCCGAGTCCAGCATGGGAGAGCCAGGGCTCATGGGGGAGCTCAGCTAGTTGGACTCAAGGGGACCCGGGGAAGCACGGCGAGGGCGACATGAGGTGGAGCCGCGCCGAACCGCTCAAGGACGACCACGAGGAGAGCTCGCGAGGATGGGCCGGCCAGCGCTGGCGAGGATCTTCGTGGGCGAGCGGCTCGTGGCACGACAGGCCGTACAACAGCAAGCCGGACATGGACAACCCACCAGCGTGGATGGGTTGACCAGACTACAAGACATGGCGACCGCGGGTTCGCCGTTGGCTCGAGGGCACAGACATCAGGCCCTCCAAGAGGGCGGACAAGCTGCTCCAGACCTTAGACCTGGCCTGGAGATGCAGCGGCGCTTTGAAGATATGCCCGACCAGATGCTCATGGCCGAGTCTGGGGCGAGGGAGATCCTGTCTCGACTCGATGCTTGGAGAGGAGAGCGCCATGGCGATGATAGGCGGAAGGCAGGCCGTGAGTGTCTCTTCGGCTACAAGCGGAAGACCGACGAGTTCCTGTCTCAGCATTCGGTTAGAGTGCAGCAGCAGTTCGACCAGCTCGGGGTCCAGGGCCTCAAGTGGGACGACGAATGGAAGCGGCTCTCCTTAGAAGAGGGGGTGTCGTTAGATGATTCGGGGCACCAGGTGCTGCGTGTTATGACGCGCGGATACAGTAGTGTAGCAGCTTTCAAAACGGCCATCAAGGAGATGGATATGACCAGGAACGAGTTTCTCTCCAGCACCTCCAAGAAGACCTTCCTGGAGGTGTCTCTGGAAGGCTCGTCGTCCCCGACCTTCAGCATAGACGGTGGCGACAACCAGAGCGACACGCCGAGTTTAGACACCGACGGCGAGAAGGATATTCGGATGACGCTCGAGAACGCTCAGGTGGACGAGAACGAGGTCGGTGACGTTCTGGCGGTTCTTACCCGAGAACGGAAGAAGACACGGAAGGAGAACGAGACTTTCAAGCGCACCCTTCGCACGGATCGGAAGTATCTCAAGCCTCCAGATCCCGTCGGAGATCGGCCTAGGCGCGAGAAGAAGCAGCGCTTGGCACCCGCGGAGTTGATGAAGGCGACGCACTGTCACAAGTGCAAACAGAAGGGTCACTGGCAGAGGGAGTGCCCACTGAACACAGGCGCCAGCGACTCAGCCAAGACGTCGTTCTTCATCGGTGGCCAGCCTCAGTCAGGATCGGTGCTAGTGCTGTCGACCTTCAACCTGAAGAACGAGTCTGGGGCCGTGCTGATGGACATCGCGAGCCTGGTGGCCGAGGCCCTCGCCGAGCTCCGGGGTCAGGAAGAGGCGTGCCCGGTCCTCCTGACCGTCGACGGCGGATCGATGGTGGTGGATACGGCCGTTGGACAGGCTGTCATTGGGATGCCCGCGCTGGAGGCGCTGGGCGCCGCGCTGGCCAGGAAGGGCTTCAGGGCCCCTCGAGTCTCGAGCTCGAACCGGCACGCGAACGGCGTCGGCGGCCGCGCCGAGGTGGTCACCGGCATTATCATGCCCGTCGGTCTCGAGGGGAAGGTCGGAGTGATGGAAATGGATGCCGCGGGGCAGGATATGCCTCCTCTCCTCCCAATCGGCATGGACAACCTCCTGGGGGCTACGATAAATTTGCCCAAGAATGAGATGAATTCTGAGGCCTTCGGAGCGCGCGCCCCGCTGTCCCAGCTGCCTTCGGGACATCGGACGATTAGGGAGGATGATCTACCCAGAGGGACCTTGTTTCCACAAGGTGGAAATCGCCGCGCCACCGTCTGAATTTCCAAACGGACGGAAGTTTCCAGTCTTATGATACATGTGATGATATTGCGGTTGCGTTGTTCGCATGACCAAAAACTTATTCCCTTTCCTCGTTTATCCCATCTCCTCCTTCTTCTCTCCTTCCCCTCCCTCCAGCGCCCCCCGCACGCGTTGCATTTGCAATCTCGTCGTCGTCGTCCTGCCCCGCCTGCTGTTTCCGACGCCGCGCGGCTTCGAGTCGTTCAGGTGTCGGACCCGACGCGCGGCGGCCGCCTCGAGCCGCGTCGACGGCGGCCGAGCCGCCCCCCGCGTCGGCTGCGCAGGGCGGACGAGAATACACCGACACCGCCACGGTCAGTCAGTTTCACATGTTGCCCAGGACGGAAAACTTGAAAATCGACGGTGCCGGCGCTGAGTCGCAGGCCCTGGAACGGGTGAGCTGTTTTGTTGGGGTCGTTCGGCGCGGGGTCGTGGCGCGCGCGCGA
>CAUYUJ010018073.1:197710-215242 GCA_963575745.1 Prorocentrum cordatum | reverse complement strand
CTCCTCCTCCTCCTCCTCCTCCTCCTCCTCCTCCTCCTCCTCCTCCTCCTCGTCCTCCTCCTCCTCCTCTCCCTTGGCGTGGGACCCGTCTGTGGCCTATGCAGGCCCGCCTTGGCCAGAGCAGGCGCTCCTCGGTAGGCGCTCCTTCCGGGAGGCTCCCGTGCATCGTCACCGAACCCGCCGCGGTGGCGGTCTGCCCCGCGCCCCGCCGTTTCTTCTTCGGAGCACCAGGATGAATCGCCCCAGAGCGGCTCGGAACGCTCGCAGAGCGCGTTCCGGAGCCCTCCGGAGCGGCCGCGGCGCCCGACATGTCCTCCACAGCCGCTGGGTCTCAGAGATCTCCAGCGTGTCCTGGTCCGATGTTGGCCAGGAGGAGGAGGAGGAGGAGGAGGAGGAGGAGGAGGAGGGTCAAATCTTTGCCGTTTGGCCCAAGGCATCGCCACGCCCCGCATCCGTTCCCTCTCCGCCCGCCCCCTGCACCCTCGCTTCAGCCTCCGCCTCCACCTTTGCCGCTGGCTCCTCCCGCACCTCCTCCTCCTCCAATGCTCAAATTACCTCTCTTCCTCTGCCTCCGTCCCCCCCCCCGTCACCCTCCTCCCCCCCATCATCATCTGGCCGCCCGCGCTAATCGCGAAAGACGGCGGTTAGCTGTTTCACCACTACTCCAGGATCCACGCACACTTGGCCCCGGACGACGCCCACGCCATCTTCAGCCCCTCAATTAGAATCGCCCTCTCTCGGTCCAGGCTCCTCGCCCCCCAGTTCGCCAATCTGGGATACGGTGGCTCCGCAAACATGCGCTGATTTTTTTCCGGAGCCCGCTCTGGGCCCCCCTCTTGGCCCCCAAGCCGCTCCACGGTCAGTTCCGAAATCCGATTGCAGCAGTGTTTCGCACGCCTTTCCGACCGAACGGCCATAGAAAGCAAATCCTTTAACACGAGCCAGAAGTCGAGGACCGCCACGTGTGTGCTGGAAGCACAAAACTCATTCTAGAACGCAAGACAGAATAATGTTAGCCAGTGTGGACCGCAGACTGTGCATCAATGCACTGCGGAGGTGCGAGCTATGCTGTGTGAGCTATATGGTGAAACATATGTCATGTAAGATATGTGCTGTGGGCCATGGAGGTGAAAGCTATGCGGTACAAGCTAGGTGAGCAAGCTAGGTCGTGTGAGCTATGCGGTGCGAAAACGAGGTGTACCCTGTGTGGTGTAAGCTGTGTGCTTTCAGCTATGCTGTGTAAGCTATGCGGTGTACTTTATGTGGCACCAGATATGTTATGAGAGCTCTGCCGTGTAAGCTCCGAGCGCGGGGCGCCCACAAGACGGCACGGGCGGCATGCTCCCCAAACGCGGCGTGCCCACGAGGCGCCCACGAGGCGGCACGGCTTGCAATATAGCGGTGGCCCAGCATGTCCCCCAAGCGTGAGGCGCCCACGAGGCGGCAACGTGGCGAAAACCCAACGTACCGATCCAGCTCGCCAGCCAAGCAAGAACCCCAAAAGTGCAAGCGCTGCTGGGGAAACGAGCCACGTCTACTGCCTTTTATTGAACGCAAACTACTAGAACGCGAACACAAGCTGCAGAACGACTATTCAATTCTCTGAACGTGAGCAGCACTTCTAGAAATCGGGCGCCATTCGCGTTTTCATTCACCTGTCGTTCACCAGTTGTGTCTTCGTTCACTTATCGGGCGCCAGGTGCTTGTTGCCTGCTTGTTAACCTGGCGGTCGCCAGTCGCGTGCCCAGAGTCAGCCATCCAACCAACCAACCAGCCAACCAGCCAACCGAACAATCAATCTGCCAGCCGACCAAGCAACGAACCAACCAACCAACCAGCGAAAGGGTCGCCCAGCCAATCAGGGATGGGAGGCCAGCAGCAGAGGACGAACCCTCAAAGAAAGCGTCAAAGAGATCGTGCCCGCCCGCCATTCTCAGATGCGCTGCGCGTTAAACCATCGAAGCAGGACCAACCTGCGCATGACGTTGGCTGGGTGGCAAGATTTCACTGGAAACCTTTGCCATTGATGAGCGAAATAGCGACGTCTTAACTTCGCAGAAGCCACAAATTGAATCTACACATACACAAAGGAAGCCACCCAACCACAATATGGATCGACGTTCGATTTGTAAGCGCCCATATGGGTTTCGCCCTAGGCCCTCAACCCTTCGAGAACGCTGAGAATTTGCGGATCGCTAATTCGATGTTGCGCGTCTGACGAGTTGCACAATTTGGCGCAAAGATTCCCACGTTCGCCTTACTTTCAAGCCATGCTTCCCCATCTTGCAGGGGGTCTGCCTGCGCCAGGGTTACTCCAGCGGGCTGGCTAGACTCCGAAGGTGAACTTCTATGGCTCCTAGTTGTTTTCTTTGGGACTGCTTGGATCGCGTCATCTTGCGGCAAGGAATTGGTGCAATTGAGTTGGCATCACCGGTCAGGATCGATGCTCAGGTGTTCAGCAGTGTCTTCGTGAGCCAATGCGGCATTCTGCGGCACGGTGAGTGTTTAGCAAATTTGCACGAAGTGTCGTTGCCCGCACGGCAGCGTCGCTGCCACGCAAGATGATGCTCGAAAGTTGACAGCACGAAGTTTCAAGTTTTCCAGTGATGAGTTCTGACACACATACACATGTTGGTTACCCCTAGAATCACGTTTCCGCTGCCCTTCGGGTGTCTGCCCTGCGCAGCGCGGTTGCCCAGCTTTTGTTGGGGAATGTTGCTTACATGCTGTGTCCGACTCGATCTGCGGCATTGCTCCCACTGGCGTTTTTCCTGACACCCAATGTCTCTTGAGCGCCTTCCAGCAAGGCCCACCTAGCCCCTCCCACCCAACACAGCACACAGGCACGAGGCTTTGTGCACGGAGTTAGCCGAGGATTTTCCACGGAGGTCGGTGGGATTCTTAGCGGAGGTGATGCGCGTCACAGTCATGAGATCAGCCGTGATTTCTCAGCCGTGAGTAAGGCCAGGTGCATCAGTGCGGCATTTTGCCTTGAGACCCCTTTCCCACAAAGCCCGACTGGGCAGCGAAGAGTGCGGATTCTAAGCGAGGACGGATTCATCCCCGTTGAGTTGCGACACTCCGCCGGTGCTGAACGTTGGAATGACTCGTGGGGTTTCCAGAGGCGACGATAGGGGCGAACAGCTCAGGGGAGAGCAATACATGTGTCCAGGGGCGCCGATGATCTATGTCTTCGACAAGGCTCCCGGGCGAATACATGTGATGCCCGCCCCTGGGCTATTCGCCCTTATCGTCGCCGCCGAGTGATGACACATCGTGCCCCTCCCAGCCGAACCAGCTCCGTGCCCAGGCCCCAGAGCCTTCGGGGCCCCAGCACGGTGCGGTCAGGCAGACCGTGCCTGCGCCTTCGAGCTCCGCGCAGGGGACCTCACCGCAGAGGGGGCGCCGAGGCCTGCGAGGGGGAAGGCAGCGCACCGGAGGGCTCTGCAGAGCCCCGGCCAGGATGAGCTGGAGGCCGCCGACGGAGGCGGCGACCTCGAGCTGCGCCGCATCGAGGCCGTCCGCGGCCTCGCCCGCCCCTGCGCCGCATCGAGGACGAGGGCGAGGAGGAGGAGGAGGAGGAGGAGGAGGAGGAGGAGGAGGAGGAGGAGGAGGAGGAGGAGGGAGGAGGGGGAGGGAGGAGGGGTGTAGGGGAGGGGGAGGAGGGGGAGGAGGGGAGGGAGGAGGAGGAGGAGGAGGAGAGGAGGAGGAGGAGGAGGAGGAGGAGGGGAGGAGGTGGAGGGGCGGAGGAGGAGGGGGAGGGAGGGGAAAGAGGGGCAATCCGTCGACCCTCGGACCTGCGCCCCGTCGGCCGCGCTCCGTCCCAGACGTCCTCGGAGATGACTTTTTTCATTCTGCGGCCCCAGAGGGAGCTCTCCCGACCCCGTCTCCAGGGGGAGCTCTGCGTCCCCGATCCGTTTCTGCTGGCCCCCGGGCCCGCAAACGGCCCCGCCTTCGTCGGGGCTGGGACAGGAAGTTAAGAGTCATTCCAGAGTGAGCGTTCCAGAACGCTCTTCGAGGGCCGCGGCGTGCGATTGCAGAGCCGCCGAATCTCAGAGATGCCCGATTGCTCACTGTCCGATGTTGTCCCTGTCCTGGCCTCGTCTTACAGCCAAGACCGACAGGAGGGAAAAGCGCCGCGACTGAAAAGAACACATCGCCGAAAGTCTGGAACCGACGGCTCTCCGCTGCCTTGATGTTTCCACCGCGGGGCCCCTGCAGTACCGACCCTTCCCTCGGGGGCCGGCTGCTCGTCCTGAGCCGTTTCTTGACAGTCACGAGCCCAGCGAGGGCCCTCAGAGCCCGAGAACGACGAGCAGCTGCAGTCTGCGCTCTCTGCCCAGGACGGCGGAGGCCTGGAGCTTCCCAGGATCCGCTCCCCGAGGTGCCCCCGCGGCGCCTTCTGGGGGGGGGGGCCCTCCCGCCCGAGCGCTCCCGCGTCGCACCACGTGCACCACACGTCTCTGGGCCTCCCGGATGGGGTCCGAGCAGCATCGCGCCGCGCCGCCGACGCGTCGGCGATGCGGCCTGATGCGGAGCCCGAGCTCCTCCACGCCGACGGCGCCGATGCATCGCCGACGCCGCCGATGCATCGCCAAGGCCTCGGCGATGCGGCGGCGGTGCGGCGCGATGCTCCGACCACGTCCGGGAGGCCTCGGGTGTCTCGGAGTTCCGGCTGGGAGGCCCAGCCGACGACCAGGGGCCCCAGACGTGGGCTCCAGCGACCATCGCGGCCGTGAGCGTCCCGGGGCCCCCTCGCGGCGCCGTGCAAGAAGCAAAAGGAAAACACGACTGGGGGGTTTTCGTTGGTTTCGGCCTCTGGAGGCCCTCTCTGGGCCCTGGGACCGTCAAAGCACTACTCGGGGCAAGAAGCCGGTCCCAGGGGAATTGTCTAGACCGCTGGGGGTCCACGTTGCCAAGACATCACGACGTCAGGGGTCCGGATTGAACAGTTCGGGGGGGCTTAGGACTGGGACAGATCGCTCCAGAGAGTCCTTGAACGCTCCCGCAGCGTTCTGGAACGGCCGCGGCGCCCGAACCGCTGGATCTCAAGAGATCTCCGATCTATCCCGGCTCGGTTTGTTGTCCCAGTCTTAGCTTCGTCTTCACAGGCACCGAGGGACGTCAACAACCCGCCAACTATCCACATGCACCCTTCCTGGCCAGCCTAATCGTGGGCTCGGGGGCGGTGTGCAGGCTCTACAGGCTGACCACGAGGGCGTAGCGACCGATCCTGAACCCGGGACAGGATTGGCCAGGATCGGTGCGGGCGGCCTGAGGCAGCAGCAGGCGCGCGGGTCCCTGACAATTTTTGGCCTCCGGCGCGTTCATGGACGATCTGGTGCCTGCTCGGAGCCCTGGGGGCGGGAGGGCCTGGGATGGCTCTAGCAGACATTGAGGAGCGGCAGCAGGAGGAGAAGGAGCAGTATGAAGAGTAGCTTCCCCGACAAATCACAGTCCTCTGCGGACGGGGAGAGTAAGAATAAGAAGAAGGGAGAGGAGCAGCATTTCCAGTTCCCTGGTAAATCGAGGAGGGAGGAAGAAGAGGAAGGGGGAGGAACAGCAGGAGCAGCACGGAGCGGGGAGGAGGGAGGAGCGAGCGTGGAGAAGGAGGAGAAGGAGGAGGAGGGAAGTGGAGGAGGAGCGGTGGTGGTGTGTTTGGCCAGAGGCGTTTCCCAGAAGCCATGGCTACGGTCGGGAACTGTTGTATAGCGTGTCGCTCCGCCGGTTCACGCTTCGGCGCGACACGCTGACCATTTCCTGGCTCACAAGCGTGCACGTCCCGAGCCTCTCTCAACCTCCCGCCCCGGGGAGCAGAGCGACACGCTATCCGCTCGCAAGGCATGGTGTGTTTCGCTGGGGCCGCCGCAGCGACACCGAAGCAAGTGTTCTCGACCGCAGCAAATGTGCGCAGAACCCAACCTCGTCGTTTCAAGCAGAATTCATCGCTCTCGGCGAGGCCGTCGAGATTTTGGCGCACTTAGTTTCCCATGGTATATGCGTGGGCCTAAGCCTTGGCAGAAGAAGACAACGCGGGTGACAGTCAGGAGGGGAAAAGAGAGGGAGAAGAGAAGGGAGGAGGAGGGAGGATAGAGAAGAAGGATGTGGAGGGAGGGAGACAGGGGACGGAGGAGGGAGACAACCTCCAGGAGACTCGGGGAGGGCCTCGGAGGTCTCCCGGGCGGGCTCTCAGAGGCTCCGCGGGGCTCCGACGGGCCTCACCCCCTCGTCGGGAACCTCTTCGCGCGGCCGGCTGTGCGCGAATGGGGGGGGGGCTCTTGGCATCGCAGCGTGCCTTCCAGAGTCCTGGCCTCGGCGCGCGAGGCCGCTGCGGCCCCGCGGCCCGTCGGGCTCCACGGGCAGGCGAGTCGAGCTGTGGCCTCGGCGGAGGCCGGAGGGCTCCGAGCTTCTCGCGGGGCCCCGGGTTCTGCCCTCTGCCCCCTCGCGGCGTCCCTGCCGCGTCCTGCCCATCCCCGGGGGGGGGGGCTTCCGCCGAAGAAGGAAAACTGCAAGAAGCGCTTGAGACAGCGGAACAGACGAACTTCTGGAGGTCTTGGATCTGCGCTGGGCCCCCCCCCTTGCGGCGCCTCGGGCGCCGCCCCGGGCGTGCGCCAGAGGCGCCCAGGGCCCCAGGAGAGGGCCAGCGCCGATCCAGAGGAGGAGGAGGAGGAGGAGGAGGAGGAGGAGGAGGAGGAGGAGGAGGAGGAGGAGAGATCCGCGCGGACCTTCGAAGTTTGTGCTTATGCCGTTGTTATTCCTCTCACGCCCCGCCGACCCCCAGAAATGGACAGAAGTCCACGGGCGAGACCTGTTGAGGGGGCCGTGCGGGGCTTCTGGGCGCCTCTTCTTGGGCCTCCTGGAGTCTTCTGAGACCTCTCGGGGGGGCTCTTGGGCGCCCGCTGGCTGCTCTTTGCTCCTCCGACAATCGAAGCCGATGATAGGGATGTATCACCTTCCTGAATGTCCTCGTCCTGGCTTCGTCTCCCTCTTCTCTCTTCCCCATTCTCACACCACGGCCGCTCATCCCCTCCAGTCGGAAACGCGATGCCCTGCAAGTGCCACTGCGGGCTCAGGTTTTTGATGAGCTGCTGTTGCATAGAGAAGGAAGAGGAGGACGAGCAGGAGGAGGAGGAAGAGGAGGAGGGAGGAGGAGGAGGAGGAGGAGGACGAGGAGGAGGAGGCGGAGAGGCGGAGGAAGGCGGAGGAGGAGGAGGAGGAGGAGGGAGGGGAGGAGGAGGAGGAGGGGGGAGGGAGAGGGAGGAGGGAGGAGGGAGGAGGGAGGAGGGAGGAGGGAGGAGGGAGGAGGGAGGAGGGAGGAGGGAGGAGGGAGGGAGGGAGGAGGGAGGGGGAGGAGGAGGAGGGAAGCGGAGGCGGAGGCGGAGGAGGAGGGTTGAGGGAGGAGGGAGGAGGAGGAGGGAGGAGGGAGGAGGAGGGAGGAGGGGGGAGGGGAGGAGGGAGGAGGAGGAGGGAGGAGGAGGGAAGGAGGGAGGAGGAGGAGGAGGAGGAGGAGGCGGGAGGCGGAGGCGGAGGAGGAAGGAGGAGGAGGAGGAGGAGGAGGAGGAGGAGGAGGAGGAGGTGGAGGAGGAGGAGGAGGAGGAGGGATGGGAGGTAGGGAGGAGGAAGGAGGAGGGGGGATGGAGGGGAGGGAGGAGGAGGGAGGAGGAGGGGGAGGGAGGAGGGAGGAGGGAGGAGGGAGGGGGACGGAGGAGGAGGCAGGAGGAGGGAGGAGGAGGAGGGGGAGGACGTCATGGCGAGAGGCAGGGCGCAGAGCCCGTGCGCTGAACGGGTTCTGGCGAGTCGGCCGAGGATCTGGCAGCACTGCCGAGCGCCGGCCGACAGGCACGACTGAGCGCCCGCCCCTTGGCATCGCTCGGACGTGTGCTAATTTTTCCCGGCGACGACCATCGAGGAGCAGCCTGGACCATCGAGCAACAAAACCAAAACAACAGCAGCAGCAACAACAACAGCATAATCATCATCATCATCATCATCATCATCATCATCATCATCATCATCAGCATCATCATCATCATCATCATCATCATCATCATCATCATCATCATCATCATCATCATCATCATCATCATCATCATCATCATCATCATCATCATCATCATCATCATCATCATCATCAGTATCATCATCATCATCAACAACATCAACAACGACAAAACAAAACAACCAAACAAAAACACAAAACAAACGCACGGCATCGAAAAATGCCAAGGGAATGGACGTCCGAGCGATGGCGCGACTCGCAGCAGGGCGGCGGCCGCACCCCCACGCACGGCCGAGGTCCGCGCCCGGGGTGACCTCTGTCTGCGCGCGCTGCTCGCCCTGCCACGCGCCTTCGGGGTGCCCTGCCATCCTTCCGCCCCAGATCGCTCAAAGACGGGCTGGGAGGCCCCCAAGAGGACCCCAGGCACGGACCAGGCCATCATCTTCCCGGAGGGCCTTCCAGGAGCATAGGAGTGTCGCCGCCAGTCCGAGGATGAAGATCTTCTTCCTCGGACTGGAGCAGGAGGAGGAGCAGGAGGAGGAGCAGGAGGAGGAACAGGAGGAGGAGCAGGAGGAGGAGCAGGAGGAGGAGGAGCAGGAGGAGGAGGAGGAGGAGGAGCAGGAGCAGGAGGAGGAGCAGGATCAGGCATTGGACAGAGGCCGGGTCGTCGGAGCCGCCGCTCGCAGCCCCACTCGAAGTCGCCGGCGTTGCTCCGAGGGGGGGGGGCCGCTGCGGCCACGGGGACCTCCTCCTCCGCCTCCTCCGCCTCCTCCTCCTCCGCCTCCTCCTCCTCCTCCTCCTCCTCCTCCTCCTCCTCCTCCTCCTCCTCCTCCTCCTCCTCCCCCTCCTCCTCCCTCAAGCAATGTGGGCTCAGAACTTCCATTTTGGCAGCCCTGAGTCCAGCACAGCACCTCACCGCGGTGCTTGAGTGGCACTGCTCCAGCGATCTTGTGATCAGCCAGAGCAGTGGCTAAGCTGTGCAAATTTCATAGTACGTGATGCCCGCTCAGAACAGTCACTGGAGTACCTGCCAGAAGTGCAAGACTTGGGGCTGGGATGACGCAGTCTCCAGGAGACAGGGCAGATGTGGCGGCAAGTGCGGAACATCCGTTAAGCTGCACGCCAAGACCAAGCATGGAGACCAGGGCAAGGACAGGCGACAGGACGGCTCCAAGCTGCTGGGCCAAGGCCCCGCCCCCGCGGCCACCAACACCAACAACAAGGAAGGCGAGCTGTTCAGGACCCTCATCACGTCCTTGGCAGCCGGCGCAGCTCCACAACAGGCCGCGGCATCTGCAGCCCAGGCCTTGTTGGAGCACACGCAGCCGTCTCTCACCCCAGAGGAGCAGGTGAAGCAGACGTCGGGCGCGCGGCGGGCCGCCAGCCTCAAGCACGAGCAGCCCGTA
This sequence comes from Prorocentrum cordatum, assembly GCA_963575745.1. Lineage (NCBI taxonomy): Eukaryota > Dinophyceae > Prorocentrales > Prorocentraceae > Prorocentrum > Prorocentrum cordatum. The sequence continues at coordinate 205,837 of CAUYUJ010018073.1, read as the reverse complement.
TCCATGGTATTGAAGTGCCGCGAGAACCTTGCCAGGGCCGAGGAGCGCGAGCAGCAGGCAGCGGTCACCTTGGCCGTTGCAGAGCGGGCTCGCCAGGCGGCAGCAGCGGCCTTCTCGCGGCAGGTATCTTCACCCACCAGCGGCGGCGGCGGTATTCGACCTGACTTGGGACGAGAGCCTGTTCGCCAGCGTGGATCAGCTCGAGGGCATCGAGCAATCCGAGAAGGACGGCTTGCTCAAGATTGCCGAAGAGCTCAGACAGTACAAAACCAGATTCGCAGAGAGCGGAAGCGTGGTCAAGGAGCGCCTGGACCAGGCGCGCAAGTTGCACATGCAGGTCACCGAGAGGCTCACCAAGAAGCGCAAGCAGGCTGCGGACCAGGCCGCCAGCGGGCAGCCCGCGCCGCCGCCAGGCGGCGCCAGCCAGGCAGGCACCAGCGCGGGCACACCAGGAGGCGCCAGCGCAGGAGCCACAGGCGCCGCAGGCGCCACGGGCTCAGCGCAGGCGCCGACGGAGCCCGAGCTCAAAGCAGCGGCTGAAGCTCTGTCTCAGAAGAAGTTCGCAGAGATGCAGGCGAAGCGCGAGGACACGACGCCGCAGGCGGGGACGACAGCCAGTGGTGCAGCAGGCGCTACTGCCGACCCCGCAGGAGCACATCAGAAGTGATACATGTGGCAGAGGTCGGAGGCAGATGCAGTCGCTGATGGCAGTCTCAGACCTCGTGAGGGGTTCAGCGTCGACACTGCGTTTAGTGTCCCAATCACCCTAGTCCTGGACGAGCTCATCCCAGCTCCATCCAGCAGTTTCGCTACATAAAGTCAGTCAGTCACTCTTCGGTTACGTGGGCTACCTGTTCGAGGGGTCCAGGACCTACGGCCGCATCATCTTCGTCCGCATCGGCAGCGACGCCAGCTACCTCAGCCTCCACCGTGGACGCGGAGGCGCTGGCGCGGGGCAGCCAAGGTGACGGAGGCACATGCTCGCTTCTCTTCGCCAACGTCACTGTCATGGGCGACACTGCTTGGCAATACTTAGTGGACAATAACCAGGCGCATCAATTGTGGGCCTTTGCAGAGATTCGCGCGGGCGGTGACACTCTTTCGAAGTGGAAGGGCGAAGCTCGCAAGCAGGGTGCAGAGCCCATCGCCAACGTTGCCAGGCCGACGGGTAATGCAGAGGCAGATTCGTTTCAAATACATCTTGCCAACGAGGGCGGCGAATGGCTGCCCACAGCTGGGCAGCGGGCCGTGCACCCGCTCGCTGGGGCACAGCGTGCAGGGTTGCTGGCCAAGCCTCATCGGGCTTGCGATGGCTTCGTCGCGTCGCTAGCTCATTTTCAAGGATCCAGTCGAGCGATCATTGTATTTTACGGCTTCTCAGGCGCAGGCCTGTCAGGCCCCAATATTAACAGGTATCTTCGTCTTGGGGCCTTGGTAAATTCGCTCCGTCTTCCATGGCTCATCGTGGGAGACTTCAACGTGCCTGCGCAGCGGCTCGCACAGTCGGATGTCATTCGCAGAGTAGGTGGTGCCGCCATCACAGGATCGATCATCACCAGTTGCAGCGCCAGTGCAGATGGCTCACTCATTGACTACATTGTTGCGAGTGGAAATTGTTTGCCGTACACCGTTGCTCTCGAGTCCGTGCCTCAAGTGCCCTGGAAGACTCATGTAGGCCTCAAGCTCACCCTTAGAGCCTCAGGCAAGCAGCTTTTGTGTAGGGCACTGGAGGTCCCTGCCAGGCCCCCGCAAGCGCCTCGCCCTGGGCCTCTCCCCACTCCAGGCCCCAAGGCCCCCCGAGCCAGAGCTAGGGCCCAGACTGTTAAAAAGGAGTCTCAGCAGCGTAGGATTCCGTTATTCGAAGCCCTTTCCTCTGAAGCAAGCCCGTCTGACACCCGAGAGTCGGCGCCAGCGGTGGCTTCTGTTCCCGAACCCCAGGTCGGAGAATTTGAGCCTGCGCCCGACGAACTTTTGTATCCCGAAGATGACGAAGATGGCCCGTGGGCCGAGGAAACTTGTTTCAATCCTCGAGTTTCAACCTGCCCCGAAGTCGTCGTCACTCCTCCTTCGTCCTCCTCCCTTCCCGCTGAAGGCGCGTCGGGTCCAGGCCTCCGCTCAGGGTCGAGCGCGCAGGAAAATGATCCCCCCACACACACACACACACACACACACACACACACACACACACACACACACACACACACACACACACGCACACACGCACACACGCACACACGCACACAGCACAAGGGCAGAGTTTAAGCACCAACCCCGAAGACGTGGCTGGCAAGGGGCGCGCTCCAGAGTTTCACATTGCCAGCCAAACATGGGAAAACACATAGACTGTTGAAGCCTATGGGCGCACACAGCACGAGGCGTGACAACCCATCCGTCAATCCGTAGCCTTTTTCGGCAGGTGGCCCTTTCATTCAGGCAGTTTCCGCACCATGCGCAGTCTGGGTCACAGCAGTTGAACACACTATTCAGGATCACCACAGTGGTTCAGAAGCCTTGCCAACACGCGGGCGTGCCGACGGGCCTAACCTTCGACCCAAAGAAGTACACCAGCCAATCAAGGCGAGGACATCACCGTTGAGGGGTCGCATCACATCGCGGTGGCAGCAGGTACACACAGTTCTGGATCAGTTTCACAAACAGCGTATCAAAGGGAGTGGAACCGAACAGCAGATGGATCTTTCGCATGCACGCTGGCGCCTGAGTACCGATTCCCCCGATGGCGCACGCACAGTCTTACGCGAGCAGGACCCTGGATGGGAAACTTGGCAGCACGGCTTAGCTTGCATTTCCAAAGCGACAGCTTCAATGCTTCAATGGCTGGTAGATTATGCGGCTCGTGTTTCCAAGAGAGCCAAAGGACGGGCACTTTCACAATCTCTGCAAGAGTTTCGTGAGTGGGTCAACACCAGCGAAGGCGTCAACTGTTTGTTCAAGAGTCTCAAGGACTCACCTGAGCCGAGCACTGGGATTATCATTGTTGGGCAAAACACCTTGTATCATCCAGTTGACGTCGTCGATCACAAAAACGCAGCATTTTCGGAAACTCTGGTTACCCACACCTGTGGATCGTAGCAAGACTGCAGAATTGTTCAGGCGAGTTAGGGAAGTAGCTGAGATCGAGCGTTTGCCCGAAATCTCGTTGGAGGAGTTGGACCAAGCCCTTAGGCGCATAAAGCCGAAGGCTGGGCTGGGGGCCGATGGCTCGACGGCTCTGGACATCCAGCGCCTACCAGTTGGTGGACGGCAAGAGTTCGTTGATCTTCTTAATTCTATCGGGATTGGGCTTACGTGGCCGCGGCAGTTGCCGCCCACTATGGGGAGGCTCCTCCCCAAGAAGAACACGGGCAACCGGGTGATAGGCTTGCTATGTATGACGCGCCGCATATGGTCGTTGATCAGAGAGAGCTACGTCAAACCATGGGCTGCCGAGGAGGCGGCGCATTGGGACGCGGCTCTAGCGGGCAACTCCGCCTTAAGAGAAGCTTTCCTGAAGACGCTGCACGAATAAGTAAATGGATATCTCAAAGTAAATTACGCACATGCCATCATGGACATCAAATCTTTCTACGACACGGTACGCTGGGACGGCTTAGCGGAGACCGCCCTGGCCCTCAACTTCCCACCTGTTGTCCTGATGCTTGAATTTCAATTATGCACAGCTGCAAGGACACTGACACAGCTCAGTTCGACGCCCCGTGCATTTCAAATGGCGCAACCAATAGCACAGGGGCTCCGCAACGGCACTAGATTTGGGAAATGTTGCACACACTTCGTCTTTCAAAAGCTGACTGTTGCAAATCCTCTCGTGCGCACTCGTATATGGGTGGGCGACCTCAGCGAGTCCACAGTCGGCTCCGAGAGGCAAGTCTTCCGCACCATGATTGCGGCAATCTCAGATACGTTCGAGTTTTTGGCTCAAGCTCGCCTTGTTGTCGCCGGCAAGAGCGCGCCGCTTGCTTCCAGCCACCGCCTAGCCAAGGCCATCAGTTCAGCCTTGCGACGGCGAGGGCACCAGCTGCAGCCTGCACTTCAGGCACCATACCTCGGCATCGATTTATCAGCAGGCAAACGGCAGGGACGGGCTACTCAAAGACAGAGAGTGGTCAAAGCCAGCAAGAGACACGTCAAAATAGTCAAGTGGGCCAAAGCGAGCTCACAGTACACGGTCACAGCTCGGCTTGAACGTGTGAGTGCACAGACTGTAGCGCACTACGGACATCAAGTATGCGGCATGTTCGGCTGTGGCCTCCACCGCCTCAGGAGCAGATTGGCAGCTGCGCGCGGCGCCAGCAAGAGAGGACGGTGCACGACTACTACGCTGGACATCCGAGTGCCTGGCCAAGACCTTGCTGTCAAGCTCGGTCGCGAGTGCATGGCGGAGTGGCTCAAGATGTGGACGACAGGCAGCAACATCAGGAGCTCAGTGCACAAAGCGTGGCCCACGATAGTGTCTCAGATGCGGGCCATTGCCATCACGCAGAGGTCCAGGCACATCCGAGGGCCCATGAGTGCAATCATTGTTCTTATTTTACAATATGGCTGGGATCCCATCTCACGGCGACAAGCTGCAGAACACTACCGCGGTGAAGGAGTTGCAGATGGCATCGACAATTATTCATATCGACATTACATCCAGTCGCTAGCAGATGCACCCAACGGCCACGCCGTCAAGGAGCTCACGCTGGCTATCGCGGTTGGAGGTACCTGGCCGCAGGAGCGACTTATGGCAGAAGTTCAAGAGGGAGAGGATCACCTACGCATGCGCCCGCGATGTTACGCAGAAGGGGTCATGCATGTTGAGACTCCCCTTCATAGATGCTGGACTTGTCCCCACAATAAGGACAAGCGCGCATTTCAGGACCCAGACTGCCTCCTCCCAGAGGCAGTAGCTCAGCATGAGCAGTGCCCCGCCTTCTGGCTCAGAGGGTTGATCCCTCGGGCGTGGACGGCGACACCTCCACTTGCCAAGGATGAGAGGTGGCACTTCGACGAAAATACAGTGTTCGAAGTCGGAGCTCTTGGCACAGGGGCGCAGACGGAGCCGATCCTCATCTGCGACGATGCCAGTGGAGGCCCCGACACCACGAAACCTACTCAGCGACGGGTAGGAGTGGCTCTAGTCTCAGCTGTCAGCGAGCATCCTTTCCCAGCTGGAGCTACTGGCAAGTTGGCGTTACCAGGGCGACGGCAGACAGTGCATCGTGGCGAACTGGCTGCCCTAGAGGCGGCGATTTGTGTGACCAGAGGCTGGCTGATCTTCATCACCGACAACAAAGCTGTAGCGGACGGTTGGGAGGCTAAGAGGTTCCTTCGACCACGCGCAGCAGAGAGCGACGTCGACATCTGGGCCAAGATTGGTCAACATCTGCATGACACCAACAGAGCTGCACACATTGTGGTTCTGTTCATCAATTCACATCTATCAGATGAGGAAGCCAGTGAGCAGCACATCCCAGAGTGGATGATCGAGGGCAACCGTCGGGCAGACGAAGAAGCAGGTGAAGAGGCGAAGGCGCACAGGCTCTCGCAGGAGGTCCGCACGCGCATCGCCATGGTCGAGCACAGGGCCACGCTGGTGCGGCAACGGCTTCTGCGAGCACACATGGATGCAATTGCTGCCGACCCTCGGCAGCTGAGTGGACGGCAAAAAAAGCATCATCGCCCACCGCCTGCCCCCAAGGTTGTCGCCCAATTTTGTTCTGCCCATGTCTTGGATGACAGCGGACGCCAGTGCAAGGTTTGTAAATGATCGGCCTCTCAGAAAGCTCTCGTTGACTGGTTGCGGACCCCGTGTTTTAATTTGGAGCCCGTCGACGGAACTCATATGAAGGTGCCTGCCCAAAAACAGATTCATTGTGCTGGGGGGTGGGTACACGAGTCTCACACGCTTTTTTACCACACGGATTTGACTCTGTGGTACTGTGGTGTTTGTGGGTATATAGCGAGTGCTCAGCTCAGGTCTCTCCGTGAGCCTTGTAAGGGGCACCCCACGGACACCACCAAACAATACCTGTCCAGGATCAGTGCTGGCCTCTGGCCCAAAGTCCTCTCTAGGAGGGAGCGGATTGCCAGAGGCCGCGATCCTGCTTAATTCACTGTAACGCTTCGCGTTTTCACCAGTTCCAGTTCCAGTTCCTCCTCCTCCTCCTCCTCCTCCTCCTCCTCCTCCTCCTCCTCCTCCTCCTCCTCCTCCCTCCTCCTCCCTCCTCCCCCTCCGGCGCCGCATCAGTTGATCCTCGCAGATGCACCACACAGATTGCACAGTGCGCGAACCCTTGGTTGCGTCCCCGGGCCGGCTCAGGCAGGGCCCGCTGAGGCCAGACGGAGGCCTGCGCGGGCCCAGACCGGCCCCTCCACGCGCACGTGTTCGGGGCAGAGGTGCCGAAGACGAGGGGGGCCTCGTCGCCTGGGCCCGGCACCGCCCAACCACACTTAAGTCGGGCATGTCCCTTTACAGGAAGAACATTCGTATCCGAAAATAGCCAAAAAATGGTTTGGCCACGACTTGCCGATGATGTGTTGACTATTTTTGAATCTGCCCTGATCGTTCTTATTTGTTATTCCAGAATCTGCCTGTAGGAGGACATGCCCAACCCAAAAGCCACACTTGCACGACAGGCGCATCGGGGCCACGCATCGGGCGACGCGCGCGCTCGGAGATCTGACCTCTGCAGGCTCCGCGGCGGGCGCCGTCTGGCCACGCCGCTCGGGAGGCGAAGAGAACCACAGGATGTTGTGGCGTGTGCTCCGTCGGACGTGCGCCCCCAGCAGCGGCACACAGCACTGCTAGAGTCGAACGTCTGATTGCCCTCATTTCTCCTGCCATGGTGAATGTATTGCCTGGCCGTCGAGGCCGTTCAATACGGGTTTGTCCAGCAACACTTTGGCAGGCCAGGGGATGATACGTCTTAGGGCTACCTCGTATCCTTCGCCTTTGGGTTCCTCTCTCCTCCTCCTCCTCCTCCTCCTCTTCCTCCTCCTCCTCCTCCTCCTCCTCCTCCTCCTCCTCCTCTTCCTCCTGGACCGATCGCCCGGGCACTACACGTCACAGGTAGCTCTTTTTGTTTGCGTCCATCTGTCTTGGGGGGGCAGGATTTGTCCGCTCCAGCCGGCGCCTACAGTATGCAGCAACGTAATCGCGGCAAGGCCCGAAGCCGTCCTCCCCGATTGGCCTCTTGGCAGCGTTCGTAGGACCGCCTGGCGCGTACATGATAATGGCCATCACGCTTGGGGAGACGAGTTGTGTATATTATCGCTGTCCGCTCCCATTTCCTGCTCCTCCAAAAAAAGTCGAACGTTTGATTGCGAAGCCTCCTGCCGAACATAGGGCCCGCGCTTCTGAGCCAGCCTGCTGGACAGCTGGCCCAGGTTCTTCAGCCAGCACCCCCGCCCCCTCCACCGCTGACCGGCGGGCACCGGCCCAGGCCTGCTCCGTGAAGTCCCTGCAGGCTGGCCCAGTCCCCCCTGAGCGACAGCCTTCCACATCACAGCTTCGGCTGCAGTGTGCCCTTGCGCGTCCCACGCGCGCCTGGGCGCCAGGAGGGCACCCCCGGCCCGGGAGTGCCCTGGGCTGCGCTCGGCCGCGCACCAACCGCGCGCCCTCCGCCGCGAGGCGGCCTTCGCGGAGAGGATGGCCGTGGCGAGAGGCCGCGGTGGCGTCGCCGTTGCCGTGGACCCGCGGCCGCACGGGGATGGGAGCGGTATGGCCTGGGCTTCCTAGACGGAGTCCGAGTAGACGGGGTCGGAGGATCGCGCCGCATCGCCGATGCATCGACGATGCGGCTCGACGTGGAGCCAGATTTTCCCCACGCCGACGTCGCGGATGCATCGCCGATGTATCGGCGATGCGGCGAGATTATCCGACCCCGTCTACTCGGACCCCGTCTAGGAGGCCTCTACACGGATCGAGGACGAGAGGGCTGCATAAGCGCAGAAGTTGTCGGAGCTCCGCGCGGAGCTCTTGGATCTGCCCTGGGGCCCCCTGGCGGCGCCTCGGGCGCCGCCCCTTGGCGCGCTCTGGATGCCAGGGCGGGGGTCCAGTGCAGATCCAAGAAATCCGCGCGGACCGTCGAAATTTGATGTGCATGTTGTTTTCACATTCCTCTGTGG
>CAUYUJ010018073.1:180210-192710 GCA_963575745.1 Prorocentrum cordatum | reverse complement strand
ATGCTGGGGCTGCTTGGGCGAGACGAAGCCTGACGCTGCCCGCGGGACCCATCGCCTCGACCGCGATGTCGTCCACCATCGCATGGAGGCCGAGGGAGGCCCGCGTGCTCTACCTGTACTCGAACGAGTCATGCAGCATCACACGTAGAAGACTTGACGCGAAAGAACAGCCTTCAGTGATACATCTCGTGGTCTGCACAACCCCGAGACGACCCCACAAACCTTCAGGCGACGCCAACCCCCATGAACCATGAGAAGCAATCGCATACGACGATGGTTAAGCGCGCGCTTGACACAAGAATGCCACAAACTATCATGGGGTATCTTCTCATGGCATTTCCACATATCTAGAAGGACCGAACCTGATGATGCGATACTGGTTCTGGCTAGCTCACCTGGCGCTGCTTGCTGCCGTACTGTTCGCTCACAACGCTTGCCTTGGGAAACGCATGCGTATTTAAGCGGGTGCTCTGCTTCTCACCGTGTTGCTTCATGCCTGCGGGTGCGACCGAGGACTCGGATGCCTGTCAACAAGATGCCGATGAGCCGGTAGCCGCCATCTGGCTTCTTGAGAAACGCGATGGGCGGCAGGGCGCACCGGTCTGGGATTAGCAAGTGCGCCCCCTACGCACGAAAGAAATTTAGCATGAACCTCGAGCGCCTGGTCGCTCAGCTTCCGCAGCTCCGCTGGGCTCCGCCCGTCAATTCCGACTGCCGCGTTTCTCTTGAACCTCTTGGGGGCCCCCGTGACCTGTTCCAGAGTGGGACCTCGTGGGGCTGCTCCAAGGGCCGATCCAAGATGCTCCGGAGTCGGAGTAAGTCGGCTAGGTTCACTTTCGGTCGTGCCAAATTTGTTTCCATTCATCCAGGGGGGTCTCGACGGTATCAACTTGGCCCGTTGGGCCTCCACAACACAAACACCGACTGGATCGGGAGCCCATCCTACAGGTTCTTTCGTGCACCGAAAGACGGCGCCGCCACCGACCGCGTTGGAGCTGTTGACCCAGCCCCTCCAAACCTTCGCCTTTGCCTTGCGAAAACACGCTTCAATGATTGCAGAAAACTCCCGAACCCATTCAGCATACCCATCTAAACCATCAAACGCAATACTTACTTCAAATCGAAGCGAACCTTGAAATTCTGGCCATCCTGGAACAGCGTCGAGATCAGATGTCGGCTCACGGAGCTTTCCAACGAGGTTCTCCACCCCTTGGGAACACCAGCAGTGGCCTTTGTTCCTAAGATGCCTGGGTTTTTCCCAGCGGGTCTGGAACGTCCTGAGGGCCCTGTAGGCCTCTGTGCACTTCGGGCAGGGCCCCTTGACATTATCCAAAATTGGCTTGGGCACAACTTGGCACCCAGCTCCTCTGCCGAAATTCTGAGACCTCTCAGCCTGAGGAATGCCTAGAATGTCTGACAGTTCACCTTCCATCAGCGCGCACATGTCTGAATACAGGCTGTTGAACTCGCTCTGGGCCGGCCTCTCGTCGAAGCCCTCGAATCTGGACAGCAGAGCTCCCCAGTTCCTCGGTGGCGGAGGTCCTATCGGCCCTTCAATGGGAAAGTGCCTGGGGAGCTTCAAAACCCGCTTGGTACGACGGTGGGTGTCGGTCCGAAGTGCGAGCATGACTGGGTAGTGTGTTTTGCCCCCCCGAATCCTCGACCCTGCGGCGCAACTCGATGGGCCCCACCAGATCCTGGGAGACGAAAAACATCTAGCTCTCTCCACTGCCCAACTCTGCAAGTGGGCTGATCGCAGCAGATTGCGACGCCTCGCAGCTTTCAAACGATTGCCAAAGCCTCGACCACTGACGACACGGAGTTGAGGTCCGCGGCCCCAACGGCCTCTGAACGGCATCTAAGAGTTCACCCGTCTGATTCACTAGACGCCCTCCCCGTTCCCCTTGGACCCCTTCCCAGTCAGCTAGAGGCATGCTAACAACATAGAGGCCCCCTCGAACCCCACCGTTTACCCAGGCCGTGGAGCATCTAGGGCTCAGGAGGCGCTCGTGGGTCCCACGACGCTGCCTACGACGACGTGGTGCTTCGCGCCAATGCCAACGCCTACTGGGTTTCCTCTGCCTGCCGTGCTGACTGCAGGAGGCAAGCGCAGCTTCGATCCGTCTGAAAGGACGCTGCTTTCGCTCCGTGGAACCTTGCCGCTCAAAGCTTCCTGCTCTTGGATGCAGATGGCAAGGACTCCGTTCATAACTGGATCGGTTGACGTATGCTGAGCCCCTGACCAACCAGATGTGTTGGCGGTCACGAACTTTCCATGTGGAGGCCAAGCTGGGTGGGAATTAGAATTCTGCCTCGGAGCACTCAGTCCATCCAGCCTGACGTGTGTAAAACCTGCTGCTGCTGTTTCTCATCACGGGCAAACTTGGCCTTCGCCTTGCCAGCCCCCTTGGCGAGGAGTTCCTGTGCCTTCTCCCGCAGCTTTTTGCTACTCTTGCCGAGCGGCGCGCCTTCGTCTGCGCCTGGACCCGAGGTGGAACAGAATGCCGAGGTCGCCGTCGTAGCTGCCGAAGACCGAGTACCTCCTGCGTCTTGACCCCCAGGAACTTTAGCATCGTCGTTCTGCCTACGCTTCTATCCCGCCTGGCTAGCACGCCATTGTTGCTTGCCCCTGCAGTTAGGACTCAGTTTTGGTGTTGGAATCTCCAAACAACTGAATGGCCAATTTCTTGAACTGTTCTGAGAGGCTGGATTCGCGGTCTCTGGCCTCCTTGAGGTCCTCCTCGGACAAGTCCATGAATTCACCCAGTCCGAATAAATCTGCACCACACGATAACTCACAGTCTGTATCTTTCCACGTGAGTGCATCTGCCAAGGATACCGTCTTTGTAGTTGGGGTTGCCGGCGTGGCGAGATGGACATGCAATTCTGTGATGGCTTCCTCATACATATTCTCTTGGATCGTGAGCTCGGACAAGGTACGGGTGACATTATCTTGCTGTTTCTGCTCGGCGTCGCGCATCTCGGACAGCTTGTTGGTCCTATCTCGCAAGTCTCCTCCGAGCTTGATAATCGCGTGATGGGCTTGATCTGCCCTGATGTTCGGAGACACTGCCATGCGATCTTTTGTTGCGAGGACGTTTTGCGAATATGTTGTCAGCGAGTTGTCTGAGTTGTCTTCCCCTTTGTTACAGGGTCGATTGTCTGCCGCACCTCATCAGCAAACAAACCTGGGACTGGATCACGACCTCCTGCCTGGGCACCAGCTGGCAGCGGAACCATGACACCATCCAGGCCAGGAGGAGCATCACGGCTGTCTGGGGTACTGCCCGTTCCCTTGCCTTTCTTGGATGTCTTCTCTCTCCTGTCTGCCAGTGCCCACCACAATGCTTGCAGAAGGCCTGACTCCACATCGTTTTGTTTGCCCACAGCGCTCGCAGCGCCACGTGGCCCCTTGGTCTGGCGTTCCGCCATATGGGCCATACCACGAATCCCTGGGACCAATGGACACGAATGTACAATGAGTGTCAGGGGGCGGGCCGCGTCTGACCACCTCGAGCCCCAGCCCCAGGGGAAGGGAAGCCCCCCAGGCAGCGCCTTCAGCCAATTAGGCTACGGCCTGGTTATCGTCTTCCCCCCCCCTCCTCCTCCTCCTCTCCTCCTCCTCCTCCTCCTCCTCCTCACTCCTCTCCCCTCTCCTCCTCCCCTCTCCTCCTCCTCCTCCTCCTCCTCCCTCCCTCCTCGTCCTGCTCCTCCTCCTACTCCTCCTCCTGCTCCTCCTCCTCCTCCTCCTCCTTCCCGTCCTCCTCCTCCCTCCTCCCCACTATCCGCCCCCAGGACTCGGCCCGCCAGGACCTCGCGGACAGCGGCGTCGACCTCGAGGCCGGGCCGCGCCCGCGGCCATCCTCCCCATCGGCCGCAGAAGCCTCCGCACTCCGAGACTCCTGGTCACATGTGCACCTGTGTGGCCCCGCCGCGCGAGAGTGCCCCCGCGTCCTATCCCCCTTCCTCCGCGGCCGCCCTCGCTGCGCGCTTCGCTTTCCCACCTTGCCTGCGGGCCAGTTCGCGCCTCCGCGGCCCGGCGCTGCTGCTCGCGCGAGAGCGGGTTGCCTCTGCCGCGCCGCGGCGGCAGAGTGCGCACCCGTGTCGCACTGACACGTTCGCCCGACAATCCCAGCATCACAGCGCTTTCGAAGTAATAGCGTGCTCGCGTGAACCGAGGCAGTTCCAAGAGGGGGGGGATGACCGAGGGGGTGGGCATCATGGCCGACGCCACGATCTCTCCCTGGATGTCATGGCCCTCCTCTCGTTGTAGCTCGGTCTCTTGGCGCCCTCTGGGCCGCTCACATCCTCCAGCTATGATTTGCGAGCCGCCTCTTTGGACGACCCCCTCTCCGACGCCCCCGAGGTGAAGTGGCCCTGCGCGGTCTGAGTGGGGGCGAGAAGCATCTCTACGTAAGGCACAGTACCAAGTGCGAAAGCGCGCCACTGGTTGACCCTGTAATTGAAAAGGGGGGGGTGCTCGCAGAACCCCTCCCCCCCCCCGCCCTTCAAAGGGGGGGTGAGATTTTCGACCCCCCCCCCTTTATAAGCGCTGGAAAGGGGAGGGGGGGGTTCGAACCCCCCCACCCCTCCCTCTCTTTGCGCCGAACTGGGGGCCGGGAAGGGGAGGAGGGGGCTTCTCCCGCTTCTCCTTTTCTGCGCTGGAGAAGGTAGACAGAGAGTACGGAGTAGGCAGTAGTGTGTAGTAAGTAGTGAGTAGTGCGTAGTGAATGGTGAGTAGTGAGTAGCGAGTAGCGATTAGGGCATCGTGAGTAGGGAGTGGGGAATAGTGGGTCGTGAATAGTGCGTGCTGAGCATTGCATTGCACAGTAGTGAATACTGAGTGGTGAGTATTGGCTAGTGAGTAGTGAGTAGTGAATAGTGAGTCGTGAGTAGTGAGTAGTGAGTAGCGGGTAGGTATTAGGGGGTAGGGAGTAGGGAGTAGTGAGTGGTGGGTAGTGAGTAGTGGGTGGTGAGTAATGGGTAGCGAGTTGTGAGTAGTCGGCAGTGCATAGTGAATAGTGAGTCGTGGGTAGTGCGTAGTGACTAGAGAGTAGTAGTGAGTAGTGAGTACTGGGTAGTGAGTAATGATTAGTAGGCAGTGCGTAGTGAGTAGTGAGTAGTGGGTAACGGGTAGTGGGTAATGAGTAGTGAGTATTGAGTAGCGAGAAGGGAACACCCAGAAGTGAGTCGTGAGTAGGGTTTGGTGAGTAGCGAGTAGGGAGTAGCGAGTAGTGAGTAGTGCGTAGTGAGTCTTGAATAGGGATTAGTGAGCAGTGAGCAGGGAGGAGTGGGTAGCTAGTAGTGGGTGAAGAGTAGTGAGTGGCGAGTAGACAGTAGTGAATAGTGAGTGGTGAGTGGTAAATAGTGAGTAGTGAGTAGAGAGTCGGGAGCAGTGAGTAGTGACTAGTGGCTGGTGAGTAGTGAGTATGGAGTAGTGCGTAGCGAGTACTGAGTAGTGAGTAGTGAATACTGCGTAGTGGGTAGGGAATGGGGTGCAGGGAGTAGCGAGTGGTGGGTAGTGAGTAGCGATTACTGTGTAGGGAGTAGCGAATAGTGGATCCTGATTTGTGGGTTGTGGGCAGTGAGTAGTGAGTAGTGAAGTGCGAGTGGTGGGTAGTGGATAGTGGTTGGTGGGTAGTGAGTAGTGATCAGTGAGTAGTGAGTACTGAGTAGTGAGTTGTGTTTAGTGAGTAGTGAGGACTGAGTAGTGAGTAGTGACTAGTTCGTAGTGAGTAGTGAGTAGTGGGTAGTGATCAGAGGGTAGTGAGCAGGGAGTCGTGAGTAGTGTGTAGTGAATAGTAAGTAATGCGTAGTGAGTAGTGAGTAGTGGGTAGTGAATAGTGGGTGTTGGGTAGCGAGTAGGGAGTAGCGAGTAGAGACTAGTGAGTAGCGAGTACTGTGTAGGGAGTAGGGAATAGCGAGTAGCGAGTAGAGGATAGTGGTTTGTGGGTTGTGGGCAGTGAGTAGTGAGTAGTGAGGTGAGAGTAGTGAGTAGTGGACAGTGGGTAGTGGGTAGTGAGTAGTGATTTGTGAGTACTGAGCAGTGGGTAGTGAGTTGTGTTTAGTGATTGGTGAGTATTGAGTAGTGAGCAGTGAGTAGTTAGTAGTGGGTACTGAGTAGTGAGTAGGGAGTAGGGAGTAGTGGGTAGTGGGTAGTGGGTAGTGCGTAGAGGGTAGTGAGTAGGGAATCGTGAGTAGTGAGTAGTGAGTAGCGAGAAGTGAGTAGTGAGTAGTGAGTAGTGAGTAGCGAGTAGTGGGTAGTGAGTAGTGCGTAATGAGTAGCGAGTACTGTTTGAGGTTGGGGTTGGGGTTTGGGGTTAGGTTTAGGGGTTAGGGTAAGGGTGGGGATTAGTGTTAGGGGTGGTAGGGGTCGGGTTCCAGTGCCCGGAGGCGCCGTGGCGGAAGGGGGGGAAGGGGGGGTCGAACTTGGTGGCCAAAGGGAGGGAGGGGGGGGGGGATCGGACCCCCCCCCCTTATGAAAGGGTGGGAGGGGGGGGGCTCCCCGACGACGGACTGCGAAAAGGGGGGGGGGTGAGGGGTCCCCGACGACGGATATGGAAACGGGGGGAGGGGGGGGTCCCCGACGACGTATCGGGAAAAGGGGGGGGGGTCCCACCCCCCACCCCCCCTTGGGACCATCCAGCGGCGCGCCCTCACCAAGTGCCGACCAGCCACTTTGCAGTCCGTCTTTATGCGGTCGCTTGGACAGCATGCACATTGCACACTGCATGCGCTGGCGCATCGCAGGAAGGCATTCTCGCAGTGGCTACACAGTGTATTCCGGGCTGTTCTGCAGACGATGTTCTCGTGGCTTCTACTCGACCACGCCTTCAGCTGATGAGCGCCACATAGTCAATACGCTGCCATGAGGACCACTGGGCTCAGGAGGGGCTCTGGCTTTCGTGCCGTTCAAAGGGTTTTGATCGGGGAGCCATTTCGTTGCCGAGGCTCGCCGTGGCCAGGAACGCCTCTACGTTCAGTCTTCAGCCTCCCTTATTGTAGCACGATGACTGTCTACTGGTATCCAGCTGCGCTGGCGCGAATTCGCCGCCGCGCCCGGGAGGAGGGGGGCATGTGGGAGGGGAGGGGTGCACCTGGGAGGGCGGCAAGGGTGGGCTCGGGGAGGGGATGCACGCGGTGAAATCCGGCACCCAGAATTTTGACTGGCGTTTTTTTTCGGGCCTCCCAGATGGGGTCCAATCAGATAGGTTCCGACTCGCAGCCCGTCCAGCTCACCGATTCCCGCACCGACCAGCTCGCCGACTCCCCCGCCTACCAGCTCGCCGACTCCCGGGCCGACGAGTGAATGAGATTTAAGAAACACCGAAATTCGCAACATGTTCGTTACGTCTTGAAATTCTGGGCGATGCAACGACTAGAATGCCGATTTGCATGTGAAGCAGCGGGGTTTGTATGCACACGGGCTCTGGATTTCTGGCTTGTCTTCGTCTGTTCGTCAGGGCCCTATGCTCATGAAGGCTTGCACCCTCCATGGCAGGAGGCGCCGAGCGAATAGGATGTCACGGAGTTAGTGCGCGACGCACTGGACCCCCGACCCGTGACCAGCACAATGGAACTCACGAACATCACAGAGACGAGTTCAACGACAGCGACGAATCCACGTAGAAACGAGTTCTCAGGCGATGATGTGATGATCAGCCAGCTCGGCTGGCTCAAGGCTCAAGAGCTGTACAACTAGAGGGCCTGTCACAGACGGCTTCTGAGTTGGGCACGAGCTCGCGCGACTTGGCTGTCTTCTGAGGGGGGCCGGGAGCGCCCTGGTGGCCTCTCCAGCTTCTCCAATGACCTCTTCAGCGACCTCCACACCGTCAGCCACGATCACTATTAAAACCAAGCCCATTTATTGTATTCACCGGTCCTGGCACGAGAACGACGATTGGGGACCATCGCCATCGGGCACGGGCACCAGCGACCAGCACGGCGAGAGTCACAAGCATCCCGACCCACTCACCGGCAGCGACGAGCATGGCACGGACAAGCACGGCCAGCGCGTCCACCAGTTTTGGCATGATCACGACCCGACGCCGGTGACAAACACCGAAGTGACAGCACGACAGTACGTACCCACGGGCATCACGGAGACAAGCACGACGTCTGCGACGAGCACGACAGCATTCAGCACGTCCAGCGAGCCACCCATTACCAGCACAAGTACGGCCACCATTGCCACCAGGCCAACCGCCAGAGCCGCTACCAGCACGCTTCAACGCCGTGGGCCCTACCGACCCCCATTGTCACTGCCGGCTCCACTACACCTGCATCTGCCGCTTCTCCCTCCCTCACCGGGGCCACTCCCACGACCGCGCCCAAATTCGGCGCTCGACTTCTGCTCCCACTCGTGAACTCCAACTCCTCGGTCCGCATTAATAATTACCTACGCTGCCTGGTTCCGTTCTGTTAGCCGATTGTCAATGATGATGTATAGCTAGCGCACTGGTTGGGGTTGTGCGTGTCTCTTGTCGTCCTATTCTTGTTCTGTTTACTGATCTCTTGGGCGGGATGTATTGATGTGGCCCTCTGGGCAATTCGGTCGGGATTGACACACGATTTCCTACCTAACCCTGGGGCGTTACGTTGTAGAGCGACTTCGTATCATGTGCCTTGTGTTCCCCCTCCCCTCCTCTTCGTCCTGTTCTTCCTCCCGTCTCGGAGTCGGTGTTTGTCCGTTTTTCGGTGTTCCGCACATCCGCCCGGGCAACACTTGTGACGGGCAGCCCCGCCGTTGTGTTTGCTGGTCGCAGAGGGGCAGGATTTGTCCACGCCAGCGGCGCGCAGCAACACTGGTGGACTCTGTGAAGCAGTCGCGTGATCGTCCCCTCCCTCTGTCCCCTCCTTCTTCAAAAAGCAAATGGGTTCGGAGGGTCGCGCTGCGTCGCCGATGCATCGTCCATGCGTCTCGCTGTGGCGCCTAATTGTCTCCAAGCTGTCGTCGCCGATGTATCGCCGACGTCGCCGATGCCTCGGCGATGCATCCGCGATGCGGCGCGAGTCTTGGACCCCCTCTTACCCAAAATCAAATTAAACGCACACACGCACACACACACACACGCATGATCTGAAGCCAGTATTCTCAGCCACTATGCTTAAGTTGCTACCCGTCCAAGCCTGCCATGGCCGAGGCCCCACCAGGGACTTGCCGCATTCCCTCGGCAGCGCACGGCCCTGCTCGAACCGCGCTTGACCCGATGCCCGCGACACGGGCCGTTCTTGTTTTTTTCTCCTTGCTTCGTGCCCTAGGCATGAGCATGCAGGCAGGCGGCAGCACCGCCGCGCAACAGCAGCACGGCCGCACAACTTCTGCGTCCAGCGCAGCTTCGGGCGTTGCTCCCCGTCCTCGGCAGGGGCCGCCTGCGAGTCGGAGGTGTCCACCGGCGTGCCGCCGATCTGCCGCGCGGGCGAGACGCCTGAGAGGTCCGCTTTTCAGTCGGAGGCGTCTAAGAGGATCAGCTATGAGTCGACGGCCTGCGGCACAGCGTTGGCACTGCCGCCAGGGCGGTGGACCGTCGACTTCGAAGCGAGCGGTGCGCCCAACGTGCCGCGGGCGGGGTGTTGGGGCTGGCCGCAGTCGCCGACGTGCTGCCAATCGGATCTCGCACGGTGCGGCCTGGACATGCACGATCGCCGCACCGCGGCGCCGCCAGAGCTCCGCAGCGATGACGAGGAACGAGGAGGAGGAGGAGGAGGAGGAGGAGGAGGAGGAGGAGGACTTCCCATCGGCGATGCTCCTCTATCCCACCACGGACGACAAGGGCGAGCCCCAGGTCAAAGCGGCGTGGGAGCTCTGGCCTGTCTGGGCCTCGAAGCCGAAGCGCAGCCACGCTTTCACCCTAACCGTCGCGCTTGGGCAGGCGTCGGCATTGCTTGGTCCAGGCGCCCGCCAGGCATCTGCGCATCCCCGGTTGCGAAGCAGACCGTAGCAGCTCACGCGACGGCCACCGGTGGCCATCTAGGGGCCCTCTTGGGCCGTTTTGGGGCACACCTGGGAGCCTCTTGAGCCGCCCTGGGGTCGTCTTGGAGGCCTGTTGGGCTGTCCAATGTTTTGAACGTCGCAACGCGGCAGAACACTCCGCACGCGCGCCTGGGCGAGACCAGGACACGGCGTCGCGAATTTACCCCCATGCAAGAGGGGGGGAGGAAGGCGAGCAGGCGGCCGCGGAGGGGGGGAGGAGCCGGGCGCGGGGGCACTCTCACGCAGCGGGGCTGCGGCGAGCGCGCGGGGGGCGGACCAGCTGAAGGGCAGCCCCTGGCAGCTGCCGCGGGGCGGCGTCGCGGAGCACCCAGGGGAGGGGTCAGCAGCCGCAGGGCGGGGGGAGGCAGCGCCGTGGGAGCCGGCGGCGGCCAGGGGCAAAGCGCGGCGGCGCTGCAGCAGCCGCGGGGGTGGGCTGTCAGAAGCACGAGAAGGCGAGGACGCCAAAGTCATTGACAGTTTTTGTGGGCTACTTGGGGTGTTTGGGGCAACGCGGCCATTTATCCACGACAGCGTCAAACGCATTATGGACTCGGCAGCACTTTTCGCTCGATGCGACTCGCGCTTCCATGAAAGACGTGCGGGTGTGATGCAACGCGCCGCGGCAAAAACGCACCAGATCCCCATCTTCATTACATGTCTTCTTCTTCCTCCTCCTCCTCGTCCTCCTCCTGGGCGATGAGGCAGGACGCAGTTGACCCTAGACATCGCCCATGAGCTCGATTCTGCTCGACATCGGCTCCTCCTCCTCCTGGCCTGGTGCTCGAGAGGCACTCGGCCAGGCCACCACGGGCCGACGGCCACGGCCGGGTGACCAGAGATCCGACGTCGTGATTTTCTGGATACAGTGCCCCCCCGAAGTCCCGGATCCGTTTTTGGCGGTCCCGGGGCCCGAAAACGGCCCCCCCGGAGGCCGAAGTCGAGTGACCTCTGGTGCGGACCCTCTGGGGACTCCAGACTCCAGATCGCTGGAGGCGATGCGATAGCAGCGGCTTGCGCGCCTGGGTTTGGTGCCCCCCGCGCACCCCCGAAAGCTGCGCACCCAAGGTCACTCTTGCCTCGGGCCACTCCTGCGTGTAGCCGATCGAGGAAAATATTCCCAGTTGCACAAAATCATATACCCATCGGTCGTTGAAAGTTGGTATTTCGGGATTCCCATACTACAATCTACTTTGAGTGCCTTCCCTACTTCGATGATCGAGTGGCTTCACCTTTTCCGTCCTCCCAAGGGGGCGGACGAAACCCAATCTACTTTCAACGTTTTCCTACTTCATGCTTCGACCTTCTTCCGACCGATGGGTATCGTCGGAGGTTTGTCCAGACACCTGGCGCCTACGGGCCCTGAACCTCTGGACTACTTCCTGAGGGCTGGTCTTTCATCCCGAGTCGTTCTTCGACGGCCCCGAGGCCCGGTGAGGGCCCCGTGGAGGCTGAAGTCGGGCGTTGCGTCAGGGTGATGAGTGGGCGGGGGGGTCAAGAGCAGGGCACCCTTTGTGCCATCAAGGGGCCCCGTCAACTCATCGCCCACGCCCGAGACATGATGGAAAACAGTTGTCTCGATCTTATCGACACGACGGATGTCTGGGTGGGGCGGCATGCCGCGGGGGCGCGCCGCCGCGCGCCCAGATGGCCGCCGCCGCGCCGGGTGGCGCCGCTGCGCAGCGGCAGCGGCGGCCGCCGCCGCGCTGCTGCTGGCCGCTGTGGCCAGACCGGCGGCACGGCCGTTCGCGGCCGGCCTTGGCGGCCCGCGCAGGGGCGGCGCCCGCGCGGCGGTGGCCCAGCAGGCACTGTCCGAGGCCCAGGGCAGCGCCAAGGGGGGATGCTCGCTGATGGGGGTTCACGCCGGTCGTTGAAGGTAGGCCTTCTGGGATTTCCAGATCCCAAGCCGTTTGAGGCGCCTTCATACTTCAAGGATCGAGTGGTTTTCCTTTTCTCTTCGTCTTCGGGGGTTGGGCGGAGACCCAGTCTACTTCCAGTTCCATCCTGCTTCATGGTCCTACCCACTCCTTGCGACCGGCGTGCAAGCGATGAAGGAAAGGATTCGGGCGGGCGGCGAAAAGAATGGTGTCGCCACTCCCATTCAGGCAGTGGCGAAGCGTCCTGGCTCGCCTATAGCCCTAATTACCAAACAATGTTCCAAGAACCTTTTGTGGTTTGCACGAAATGTTATTAGAACAGTTCTGGCGGAGTCTGTCTTGTTTTATCGCATCGGGCTTATGCTCTAAGAACCTTGTCTTCGTTCCTAGAACATTTTTGGGTTCCAGGAACATTTCGTGGTAGGACCATAGGAATGCCGGGACGGCCAGTCCCTGCTCAACCCCTGGCCGTCATCATAGCGGGCCAAGGAGCTCGGCCCACGGAGGGGGCTACCACATCGGGTCGGCCCCCGGGCGCCGTCCGAGGCCCAGGGGTAGTGTCTGGCGGCGCGCACCAGGGGGTGGCGCGAGGGGGGTGGGGTGGGGGCCTTCTTAAGAGGGCCTGGAGGCTCCCGAAAGGAAACCTTGCAGAA
>CAUYUJ010018073.1:175023-180110 GCA_963575745.1 Prorocentrum cordatum | reverse complement strand
GCCGCCCCCCCCCCCCCCCCCAGCCACAGAAGAAGTGTCGAGGGAGGTGGGCCGCCCAATGGCGAGGGGGGCGGGGGTGATGCCAGGGCCGCCCCGTGCGCCACTCCCGCCCCTCGAGGAAGAACCTCCCAGTGATAAGGAGAACGACCCTCAGCCCGACGTGGACGCGGAGGACGAGGGGCTCCAGCTGACCGAGGCCCGGACCGTGAAGGAGGTGACGGACATCGAGCCCTTGCTGCGGCTCGGCCTATCCAAGAAGTCGCTGAAGCGCATGGCGCGGGCCTATGGCGTCCTCAAGTTCGAGACCATGCGCGCCCACATGCTGGGCGGCCTGGGGGCCATCCTGGAGAAGAAGGAGGACATGGCGAGGGGCACCGAGGCGCAGGACGGAGTCCAGAAGTGGCTCGACGCGCTGTGCGAGGAGGCGGAGGTGGATGTGGGAAGGCTGAAGAGGGGTGTCCTGGAAGCCTCGGGGATCGCAGATGCCCACCTGGGACGCAAGCGTGCCTGGAAGGAGGAGTGCCAGGGCAACACCGCGGCGCAGGAGGCCTACCGCCGCATGGGCGACTACACGGGCCAGTTCTACCGTGACAAGGGCTTCACGTTCAACATGTACTACAAATGCGCGGCCGACAAGACCTGGGATAATCCCAGGGGGTGCTGTTCGGTGGTCCGCTCGGATCGCTGGTCACAGCTGCTCTCATGCGCCCAGGGGGCAGCGGGGGAGACGGGCCAGCGCTGGTACTGCCACTGCGGGGCGCGCTACTCGACCTCCTACGGAGTCTGCATCGAGTTCATAGAGGAGGAGGCGAACCCGCCGCGCGCGTACTACATGCACGCGGAGCATCCCGAGGAGGACATCCGCGACCTGAAGGCCCTGCTGCGCTACGACAAGCTCAAGAAGGAGGGGAACGCAGTGCTCAACGCGGTGGACCTTCTGAGGCACCTGCCCAAGTATGAGCCGATGGCGGTTTGCACCGCCTTCAAGCGCTATGCCCCACACCAGGCGCAGTGGGAGGGCCACTATGTGCTGATGGAGGGGCTCACCTGGGAGAGCTTGCCCACGTTCGAGTGGGCCGACCTCTACGCGCAGGTCGCCTGGGGACTGAATGGGCGGGCTACACCAAGAAGGCGCGGAACAAAGCCAAGAGGGAGCGCCTGGAGATGGCGCACAGGGAATTGGCGCACTACGAGCGCCGCCACAACCTGAAGGAGGGCAGCCTCTCGGGCGGCGGGGGTGGTACAGGGGTCGCCCCGCGTGCCACCCCCGTTCGCAGCGCCAGCGCCCCGCCGGCGAGCGGGGCCCGCGGCGGCCAGGGCCCGCCACCGCCGCCAGCGGGAGTCCCGCCAGAGGCCGTGGCCATCATGGCCCCCCCGCCGCCGCCGCCGACGGCGCCCCCTGATGCACCGCCGCCGCCGCCGGCGCACCCGCCACCGCAGACGGACGTGCTCCCGCAGCAGGTCCCAAGCGCTGCAGCCCTGAACGTGGCCCTTGGTGAAGACCTTGAGCGCCAGATCTTTGGGCCCTCAGGGCAGGCGGGGGGCAGTGGCGACCTCGGCGGGGAGGTGCGGGCGCTGCCGTCGCAGGTCTTTGCTGCCATCGCGCAGGGAACAGGCCAGCAGGCCTGAGGGATAATGCCCAGCAGGTTCCAGGGCCTTGGCAGGCCGCGTGAGGCCATGCCAAAGTGTCTACTTGCTACTTTCTGTAGTGCGGCGGGCCCACAGCGGCGCCCCCCCTCGCGTGGCGGCACCTGTAGCCGTAGCCTAGGCTAGGCGCGAGACTACCTGTGCGCCCAGCCACCTTGGCTCGCCAACTGGCCTGCCATCTCGGCCTCCTCGCGCTCTCTTGCGCTCGTTGGCCTCGCTGGCGGTGCTGGGGCAGCCCCGTGTGCTGCAGCGTCGCCGTCAGGCGCCTGGCCATTTTGGCTTGCCATCCTGGCCTCGTCTCGCGCCTTCTTGCGCTTGTAGGCTTGGGTGGCAGTGCTGGGGTCGCCCCGTGTGCTGCTATGCTGCCGCCTGCGTCTTACTTGTTGCTGTGGGGACCAGCTGCCCTCGGCCAGGCGCCAGCTGCTGCATGCACGTCAGACCCACCCTTGGCTTGCCATCCAGGCCTTACCTCGCGCCTTCTCGCGCTAGTCGGCCTGGGTGGCGGTGCTGGGGTCGCCCCGTGTGCTGCTGTGCCGGTGCTGGCGCTTCGCTCTGGGCTGTTAGTCCAACTGCCCGCGGTGCGAGCGCCTGACGTTGCAAGCATGTCAGACCCGCCCTTTCACCCAGAAGAGGTGCGCGCTACATACTGGCAATGAGGCAGCCACGAGGACGCTCTTCCCTAGGTGGTTGAGCCGTGGTGATGTGGTGCACGAGGCCGCCAGCAGTAGCAGTAGTAGTGATAGTAGTAGTAGTAGTAGTAGTCGTAGTAGTAGTAGTAGTAGTAGTAGTAGTAGTAGTAGTAGTAGTAGTAGTAGTAGTAGTAGTAGTAGTAGTAGTTAGTAGTAGTAGTAGTAGTAGTAGTAGTAGTAGTAGTAGTAGTAGTAGTAGTAGTAGTAGTAGTAGTAGTAGTAGTAGTAATAGTAGTAGTAGTAGTAGTAGTAGTAGTAGTAGTAGTAGTAGTAGTAGTAGCAGTAGTAGTAGTAGTAGTAGTAGAGTAGTAATAATATTATTATTATGATTATTATTATTAGTAGTAGTAGTAGTAGTGGTGGTAGTAGTGGTAGTGGTAGCAGTAACGTTAGAGCTCGTTCGGAAAGCCCCTGGCGATCACACGCGCGATCGGCTCCGCCCCCCCCCCCCGGAATTTCGTCGCCGCGGTCATCCGGTGGTGACCGCGGTCGTCGTGTGGTGCTTGCAGGCCATTGTGGTGTTCAGAGGCATGTTGTTGTGCTCACAGGGACGCTGTGGCAGTCGCGAGGGAAAGTTGCGCTTGCTTGCGTGCCGCATGGTGCTCTCAGGGACGCAGTGTTATTGTGTTGCTGAGAGGCATTGGCGCGGCGGTCGGCGCGCGGCGCTCGCAGTTGCAGGCGCTGAGTGGCACTGAGTGCGCACGCGGGCGTTGTGTAGTGTATGAACGTTCTTGTGTTCATAGTGTTTGTGGAGAGCGCAGACACTGCGGGCGCAAATGCAGGGGGCCGTGTCCCTGGCAAGAGGAAGAAGGACGAGGAGGCGGGGGGGGGAGGAAAAAGAGGAAGCGCAGGAAAAGGAGGGCAACGATGACGACGAAGACGAGGAGGACGACGAGGATGAGGAACCTTTCCCGTTATCAAGTGCCGAGTCATCACCAGGACAACGTGAGGGTGCAACGTCGGGGTGAAGACAAAACTCCGCTGGCTTCCGGGGGTTTTCGCTTGCTCCTGCAATTTTTTCTCGCCCTGGGATGCTTCCCAGCAGCTGCGCCTCGCCAAGAGGCGTGCGGGGCCGCCAGGGTCGTGGCGAACGGCCCCTGGGAAGCCGAGTGAGGACCCGAAACCCAAGCAGCTAGGGTCACGTGGGAGGTGATCGACACAGCCAGTGGAATTATTATTTTTACTACTGCTATTTTTATTTTCGCTACTACTACTACTACTACTACTACTACTACTACTACTACTACTACTACTACTACTACTACTACTATTACTACTACTACTACGACTACTACTACTACTACTAATGATGATGCACCAAGTATACATACTACGACTACTACTATTACCAATACTACAACGATGACTACTACTACTACCACTACTACTACCACCACCACCACCAACCACCACCACCACCACCAACACCAACACCACTCCACCACCACCCACCACCACACTACCAACCACCAACCACTACTACTACTACTACTAACTACTACTACTTCTACAACTACTACTAACTACTACTACTACTACTACTACTACTACTACTACTACGTCTACTACTACTACTACTATTACTACTACACTACTACTACCTACGACTACGACTACTACGACTAACTACTAATACTACACTACTACTACTTCACGACTACGACTACTACTAATAGACTACTACTAAACTACTACCGTACTACTACTACTACGACCTAACTACTACTACTAACTACTAACTACCTATTTACGACTACGAACTTCACTACTACTACTAACTATCTAACTAACAGGTTTACTACTACTAACGAACAACTTTCTACTACTACCAACAACAACTACTACTACTAATAAACTATCTACCTAACGAGTACTAGTAACGATTACTACTACTACTACTACTACTACTACTACTGCGACTACACTACTACTATTACTACTACTACTACTACTACTACTACTACTACTACTACTATCACTTCTACTACTACTACTACTACTACTACCACTACCACCAGTAATACTACTACTACTACTGCTACTACTATTACTTTTACTACTATTACTACTATTACTACTAGTACTACTACTACTACTACTACTACTACTGCTACTACTACTACTGCTACTACTATTACTACAACTACTACTACGACGACTACTACTACTAGTAGTAGTACTACTACTACTACTACTGCCACTACTACTACTACTACTACTACTACTACTACCACTATTACTACTACTACTACTACTACTACTACTAATAGTTGTATTACTACTACTACTACTACTACTACTACTACTACTACTACTACTACTACTGTCACCATTATCGCTACAACTACTACTACTACTGCTGCTACTAATGCTATTATTACTTCCATTGCTACTACTACTACTACCACTACTACTATTGCTATTGTTGTTAGTTTTTAGGATTACTATTACTATTATGATAAGTAAAAATAGAACTATTACTGCTAATAGCAGTATATTAGTAGTAGGTAGTAGTAGTAGTACTAAACGACTACTACCACTAATAGTTAGTACTAGTACTCATTAGTACCTGGTGGTAGTAGTGGAAAAGTAGTCGTTACGTAATCATAATAAGTAGTTGTAGTGTAGTAGTAATAGGTTAGTAGTAGTGTATATAAGAAAAAGTAGTCGTAGTAGTAGTAGTAGTAGTAGTAGTAGTAGTAGTAGTAGTAGTAGTAGTAGTAGTAGTAGTAGTTTAGTAGTAGTAGTTTA
>CAUYUJ010018073.1:147523-170023 GCA_963575745.1 Prorocentrum cordatum | reverse complement strand
CGTAGTATAGTAGTAGTAGTAGTAGTAAAGTAGTAGTGGTAGTGGTAGTAGTATTAGTAGTAGTAGTTGTAGTAGTAGTAGTAGGAGCAGTAGCAGTAGCAGTAGTAGTAGTAGTAGTAGTAGTAGTAGAGTAGTAGTAGGTAGTTAGATAGTAGTAGTAGTAGTAGTAGTAGTAGGCGTAGTCGTAGCAAGTTAGTAGTAGTAGTAGTAGTAGTTGAGTAGTAGTAGTCGTCGCGTTCGTCGTCGTTCGTCGTCGTCGTCGTCGTCGCGTCGTAGTCGTCGTCGTCGTCGTCGTCGTTCGTCGTCGCGGTTAGTAGTTTTTAAGTTAGTAGTAATAGTAGTAAGTAGTAGTAGTAGTAGTCGTAGTAGTAGAGTATTGGTGGTGTAGTCAGGTCAGATCGTAGTAGTAGTAGTAGTAGTAGTAGTAGTCTGAGGTCTGCCTGGTTGAGGTTTGCCTGAGGCCACCTTGGGGTCATCTGAGAGCCATCTTGGATGCATCTTGGGGCAGGGGTGATTGTGGGGCTTTTAAAGGACAGGGCAGAAAGGAAAAGGAACGAAACATAAAAAATGGCACCACTTCAACAACATTTTCACGGCCCTGGGCGAGAGCACCGGTTTTGATTATCCCGGGAGCCTTGATAAGGCCTTCTTGTGGCAATGTTGGGAAATCTTGGGCTCATCTTGGGCTCTTGGTGCCATCCTTGGGGCTATGTTGGAGCACCCGCGGTGGCAGGAGTTCCTCCCGTCCGCCAACAGTTTGCGAGAGGGAGGGCAGCGTCCAGGGGATCGACCAGCGCAGGTTCGCCGACCCTGCCCAGGGCGACAGCCTGATGGGGTAGCGCGGACGGGGCGGTGGAGGGATGGCTCGCTGGTACGATTGGCTCGCAGGCCCTCGGCGTCAGAGCGGTGGTCCTCCAGCCAGAGCTCTGTTCCCTCGGTGCCCTCGATACCCTCGAGGCGCTTACTCTCCGACCGCAGCTTGCCAAGCTGTCGCGCCAACTGATGGTTGCCGCCGCCACCGCTTTTTCCTGGCGGCCGGATGCGCAGCCGCCGCCCGCGGGTGCGGCTTCGAGCTGCTTGAGCTCGCGCCTCCTCTTGGCGTCCAGCTTCGACATCCCGTTCCGCCACGAGCCACGCGAGGCCTGAGATACCGTCTCTTAGCAGTCGTCGTCGCACTCGCTGCACTTCTGAATCTGGTGCCTTCAGTTCCTTTTGGTGCCAGTCCCAGGCGCGTTCAGCTGCCGTATTGCCGCCGCCTTGCTGCTGCCCTCCGCCTCGCCCTGCCTGCTTGAACGCCGGTCGAGCCCGTGCTCGCGCCTGGGCTCTCCAGCTGGTCCCGCTGTACTGGAGCGATGGTCGTGACGTGGAGGGACTGTAGCCTCACAGGCCGTGCTGACGTGGAATGCCTGGGAGCGCGACCACAGAACGGATGCGCTGGCCAGGGGCAGCCCCGAGGACCACGCACACGCCCGCACTCGCGCCATCTTGAGCCAAAGTGGCTACGGATGTTTATGGTGGTGCTGGCGATGATCCGATGACGGTATGCTTCGGATGAGGATGACGACGGGTACCGTGGCGAAGCTGCAGTTCGATCCAAGCATAGCGCATCGTAATTACAACATTTTGTTGTAGTACGCGAGTGGCATATATGGTAACATTAGGCCGGACTTAAATCCCTTACCAGCTCCGTGGGCCCCTCGAGATTTCCAATCGTTATGCCCCCTTCTTGGGCTGCCTTTGACTCATGTCGGAGCTGTCCTGGAGTTTTGTTTTTTTTATTTTTGTTGCTTTTTACTTTTTTGTCTTTTTTGACGGAATTGTTTTTTTTGTTTACGATTTATCTTAATATGCATGGTGGGGGTTTTTATTTTTTTATTTTATTATTCATTCGTTGGTTGAATTTTTTTTTTTTCTTTATCATTTTGTTTTTTACTGTTCTTTCTTTGTGGTTAGTCTGATTCATTATCTTTTTTTTTTTAGATTTTATATTCTTTTTTTTTTTGCATATTTTTGTTTCTTGTTTTTTTGTGCTTACTTTTTTTTTCGTATTTCTCTGTTTTTTTATGCCTGGGAGGCCAAATCGGGCCATGATGGGCAAATATTTCTTGTACATTCTTTTCGCAGGTGGTAATTTCGAGGCCAGCTGAGTCGCCCTGGGGGCCATGCTGGCGGGCGCGGCGGGCGCCTCAAAGGGGGGTGAGGATGGAGGCGGACTAGGAGGAGGAGGAGGAGGAGAGGAGGGAGGAGGAGGGGAGGAGGAAGAGGAGGAGGAGAAGGAGGAGGATGAGAGGAGGAGGAGGAGAGAGGAGGAGGAGCAGGAGGAGCGAGGAGATGAGGAGGAGAGGAGGAGGAGGAGGAGGAGGAGGAGGAGGAGGAGGACCGCGGCGCCTGGCGGTGAGACCGCGGCGCCTGGCGGTGGGACCGTGGCGCCTGGCGGTGGGACCGCTGGGCCCATGCCGCAGGCCAGGCGGCCACGAGGGCGAGGCGCTTGCCTACGTGGTCCCGGGTAAGCCAACTATAGGCCCCGGCCGGCGCACCCTTTCCTCCTCGGGGGCGGCTCGCCGCCGAGCGGTGGGCCGCACCCGGGGTGGGGGGGCTGCGCCGGCTCCCAATTGCAGTGCTACGGGACGCGCCAAATCTGCCCCCCCTTTGGGCTTGCTCCCGCGTCCTGGTCAGGCCGTGAGTGCACACCGCTTCGCGTGGGACGCGGCCAGACAGGCGTTTCTTCCGGCCCCAGGTTCTTCTCGCCTGAGGCCCCCCTCAGGCTTCCTCCCTGCATCCGCACGCGGCCCATCGGGGACCCGTTGTCCATGGTCATCCTCGTTCGGCTTCGGGAGACCGCTGGAATGAAAGGCTGGATGATCTCTTCAGGACTTCCCTCCTACAGGATGCCCCTATTTCGGCCTTGGAGGCGAGCCGGCACATCAGCAGCGGCACTGCTACGGGCCAGGGATGTTCAGTCGGCGCCAGAGAGTCTTTACCTCAGGTGTTCTCGCCGGAGGTTCGAGACGTCGACGCCAGAAGCGTCGGTCGTGGCATCAATCCCCAGTGCTCTTCCTGTTCTCTGCCAGCCCAAAGGAGCCTCGACACCGAAGGAGAAAGTCGGGCCGAACGATAGAGGGGGATAGGGAAAGGGGGGTCTACGAAATCTGCTGCGTGCAGCTGGTTTCGGCCCCGCCGCGGGGCCCATTCCTCGATGCATGGGCGCCTCCCGGCGCCGGGAGGCGCTGGGAAAATCAGCTATGTGAGCTGATTCTCTACCCTACCCTTTGCTATCCCCCCGTGCTTCCCCCCCGAGAAAGAGAGAGAGAGAGAGAGAGAAAGCACCGACCCTCCCTCCCGTCCCTCTTCACTTTGCCTTCTTCATGCTCTTCGCCCTCTTCGTTCGTCCTCATCGTCGTCGTCCTCATCCTTCCTTCCTTCTCTCTCCACTCCTTCTTCCCTCTCTTACTCCGACAAAGAAGGGGTACTAGGTGGGGGGTGGAGGATTCTACCAAGTGGGAGGGAGGGAGGAACGAGGACAAGGAGGAAGGAGGGCGGCAGGCGGGAGGGGGGGAAGAGGAAGAGAAGAGGTGTTGCTCCTCCGCCTTTCCCTCCTGCTCATCCCTTCCGCTTTCATCCTCCATTTTCTTTTAGGCAGCCCTTTCGGCTTGGGTGCCCATCAGTTTTCCGCGGCGCGCTTTTCGCGCCGCTCGTAGACTCCCTTGGAATCGTCCGCCGCGTGTGCTGGAATGGGGAAGGGGGGAGGGATATATGTATATGTATATGTATATGTATATGTATATGTATATGTATATGTATATGTATATATATGTATATATATACACATATGTATATATACATATGTATCTATGCATTTATACATACACATACATGTAAGACTGCACTGGCGCATCGCGCCATGCACCTTGGCCCTTGATGTTTGGCATACGAGCGGAAGGGCAGGAAGGTAAACAAAACATTTAACGATAAATCCTTGCTGCCCTTTCGGACGTTGTCATTACGAATGCATTCCCTCATGTTTCCTTGTCGTGGTCCCCCATTCTCGCCCTACCATGTGAATTCGTCCCCATCCTCAGCTCTATTCGCGCATGCTTCTTCCTTGAGAGCCTCTTGGGAGGCTTCTTGGGGCATCACGGAGGCCTCCTGGATTCCTTCTGGGAGCCTCTGGGGGCTGCCTCAGGCCACCCTGCTTCCAACCACGGTCTCCCTGAACGACCGGGTCACGACTTGGAATGCTTGGGGGGGCGTCTTGGGGCCATTTTGGGCCGTCATGGGACTCTCTTCGGGCCATCTGGTGCCCTGGTGTTCCCTTTTAGGGCTCTCTCTGACTTCCTGGAAGCCTTTTTGGCTAGTTCTGGGGCGATTATCTGGCCTCCTGGGCAGTCCTCGGACTCCCGGAAGGCCGAAGAGCAAAGCATTCTCGACATCATGCAACAACCATTGAAAATCAATATGATTTTGCGTTCGAAAGCCTCTTGGGAGACTTTTAGGGTCTTTTTCGGACGTTTGGTGGGTGTCTGGGGCCTCTTGGGGCTCTCGCGGGGCCGTTCGGTTGCCATCATGACCGAAGTGGACCCATCGCCTAGGCCCAGCAGGGGCTTCAGAAGCCCCGGAAAGCCCGGGGGACCTTCTGCAGTGGCGTCCAGGGCGCCCCCCGGGCCACGGATCCAGGAGGTCCCCCCCAGGGTAGTCAAAGTATAGAGAATGAGATATTCAAATGTGTATATGTATATATGTCTATATACAGAACGAGGGAGAGCGAGAGAGAGAGAGAGAGAGAGACAGAGAGAGAGAGAGAGCGAGAGAAAGAACGAGAGAAAGAGAACAAGAGAGAGAGAGAGAGAGAGAGAGAGAGAGCGAAAGATAAAGAGAACGGGAAAAAGAGAGAGGGAGAGAGAGGGAGGAGAAACATTTTGATGGGGGAGAGGGGAGTGAGAGGCAGGCGATGATGGCGATGAAGATGACGACGATGATGGTGATGAGGATGCAGATCCAGGCCAATTTTGAATGATGAAACGATGCGCGAGAGGGCTGTGCAACGGGGGGACGTTGTCAGGGGGAGAGAGAGAGAGAGAGAGAGAGACAGTGAGAAAAAGAGAGAGAGAGAGAGAAAAAGGACGATACACTCGTATACATATGTATATATATATATACAGTGACAATCGACAGTAACAATCGATGATACAGGGGATGTTGTTGATGAGAGTCATGATGGTGATAATGTTGACGATGGCTACGATGCTATGTATAATGATGTCGATGTGGATGAGGGCGTTGATGACAATGATGATGATGATGCTGATGATGATGATGACTGTCACGATGGCGATGGCGATGACGATGACGACGACGATGACGATGACGATGATGAGGATGGGGAGCAGGAGGATAATGAGGATGAGGATGAGGATGATGATGCTGAGGAGGATGAGGATGAGGATGATGATGACGATGATGATGCTGATGCTGATGATGACGATGATGATGATGATTATCATTTCTCGTATTATTATTGTTATTTATTTTATTATTATTCTTATTATTCTTATTCTTCTTATTGCTATTACTATCATCAGTATTATCACCATTATTAGTATTGCTCTCATGATTATTATTGTTAATCGTATTATTATGAGTATTTTTATTTTAATTTCTGTTACCACTATCACTATAATTATTTATATAAGTATCAGATGATGATGATGACGATGATAGTGATGGTGATGGTGATGGTGATGGTGATGGTGATGATGATGATGATGATGATGATGATGATGATGATGAGGCATGAGGCATGAGGCATGAGGATGAGGATGAGGATGAGGATGAGGATGAGGATGAGGATGAGGATGATAATGACGACGACGACGATGACGATGACGACGACGCTGATTATGATCCCCCCTCACTCTTCTCTCTTTCCCTGCGCTCTTCCTCCTCCCATCCCCCTTCCCCGTTTCCCCTCCTTGAACTGTTGGTTCTGTGGGAGTTGTGGGGCCACAGCTGACAAGCAGCTGCGAGCCCTAGCCAAGCCCTGTTCGGGCATCCTCACCCCCACGGGACGTCAATACCTCAAGAGAATTTGTGATGGGCCACCCCCGAAGGTCCTCAGCAAGGCCGAATTGGTCCAGCGAGGCCGGGGGTAGTATCGGTTGGCATTGGCATCGCCATCGGTTCCTACTCCTACTCCTACTCGCTCTCGCCCCCCTCCTTGAGATCCGACGTTGCGAAAAACTTGCGATGCACAGAGAAACGACGACCAGAGCCCTAGACCCCACCTCTCCGTGGCACTTGTTTCGAGCCTGATCGATCCGTGATGGCCCCAGGGCCCGAACACGGGCCAGAGCGCCAGGGATGCAGCACATGCGACGCCCAGATCTCGAGGCGTGTCCACCTCGCTCTCCCCTCCCCGCTCACCCAGCGCATTCCATTACTCGCACAGTGCCTACTCGCAAACGTCCGAAAGGCACTTGTGTGCCTCGATGTTATATATATATATATGTGTATATATGTGTACACATATATATATGCATACATATATACATATTCACATATATATATGTACACATTTATATATATGATATATATATATGATAGGATATGATATGATTTATATATATGATTTTATAATATATATATATATATATATATATATATATATATATATATTTATCGTAAATCCCCCGTGGCGGACCCAGGCCGTTTGTGAGTAGTGATTTTGCGAGTAGTCCTTGTGCCAGTGGTGGAACGCGCTGGTCTACCCGCGCATGCTGCGCCCCCCGGGCGTCGCCGGCCCCGCCCGGCCCCGTGGCGCGCCGGCGGGCGCCGCTCCGCGGAGCGCGCCGCGGAGCGCGCCGCGGGGCCCCGCCCCGCCGAGCGCGGGTTGGCGGCTGGCCGCCTGCCTGGCCCGCGGGGCCGCGCGGGGCGGCGTCGGGCGGCGGCTCGGCCGCCCGCCTGGCGGGCGGAGGCGGAGGAGCCCAGGCCTCCGGCGGCTGGGGGGGGGCCCTCGGTCCTTCCTCTCCAGGGGAGCGAACAGGGGGCTCCAGGGCCGAGCCGAGAGAGCCGCGCGGGCCTCCGAGATCCTAGGTTTGGGCCGCTGTTTGTTCCCCTGCTCTCGCCCTGCAGGGAAGGGGTGCTGAAGGGAAGGGGTCCTCGGTTTTTGTCACCGTCTTCGGGCTCTGGGGCCCTCCATGGGCTCGGGGACGCCTCAAGCAACGGCTCAGGAGGAAGAGCTGGTCCAAGGGGGGTCCAGGACCCGTTGGCTTCATGCTGATCCTCGTCTCATGGCCTTCGGGGGCCTCCGTCGCCGCCACGGCCGAGCGTGGCTCGAGAAAGTGGTCGTTCTGAGCAGACTGTTCCCAGGGCTCGTGCGGCTGGGCAAAGCCGCGTGGCCGTCAAAAGCTGGCTCTGAGCAAAGAGCGGGTTCTCGGCGAAGGAATTAAAGTTTCGTGAGCCGGCGACTCGGACAAGACCGAGTCGCAGGAGGTCTGGGGGCGGAGGAGGGCGTCGCGCGCCGCCGCGGATCCGCGGGCCAGCGCCTTGAGCGTCCTGAGCCTGTCCGAGGGCGCTTCGAGAAGCGACGTCAAGAGGCGGTTCAAGGAGCTGGTCGCCACGGAACACCCGGACAAGAGGCCAGGCGACCTGGCGGCGGCCGAGCGGTTCAAGGCCGTCGTGGCGGCGTACGAGGAGCTCGCAAGCCCAGGCGGCGCGCCCGAGCCTGGGCCCGCGCCGACAGCCAGCCGCCAGACGGGGCCCGTCGAGGTTGAGGTCGATGAGGTCGAGGTCGACCCAGAGTCCGTGGCTGCGCTGCTACTCTTCGCCTGCTTCGGCGTGGCGGTGGTGCTGCTCTCGCAGGTCGATCTGAGGTGGCAGACCTGCTACAGGTCGTGGGAGTGGTGGTGCAGTCTGAAGGGCCTGGCGTGAGCTCGCGCCTGGGGCCGTCGCCGCATCCGGTCTGGCAGCGCGGAGGGAGAAATGATGATGATGACGATGATGATGATGATGATGATGATGATGATGATGATGATGATGATGATGATGATGATGATGATGATCATGATCATGCTGACGCTGATGCTGATGCTGATGATGATGATTCTTATGATGATGCTAATGCTGATGCTGATGCTGATGCTGCTGCTGATGATGATGGATCATATGATGACGATGATTGATGATGCTGCTGCTGCTGATGATGATGATGATGATGATGATGATGCTGATGCTGATGCTGCTGCTGCTGATGATGATGCTGATGCTGATGCTGATGCTGCTGCTGCTGCTCCTGATGATGATGATGATGATGATGATGATGCTGTTGTTGATGATGATGATGATGATGATGATGATGATGATGATGATGATGATGATGATGATGATGATGCTGTTGATGCTGTTGATGCTGTTGATGATGATGATGATGATGATGATGATGATGATGATGATGATGATGATGATGATGATGATGATGATGATGATGATGATGATGATGATGATGATGATGATGCTGATGCTGATGCTGATTTTGATGCTGATGCTGATGCTGATGCTGATGCTGATGATGAGTAGGAGGAGGGGGAGGATGAGGAGGAGGAGGAGCAGGAGGAGGAGGAGGAGGGGGGAGGAAGCGGTCGAGGGGGAATGGAGGTGCAGGAGGAGGCGGGGGGCAGGACCTTCCCTTATGGGCTACTCGCGACATTTGTCGAGAGTTCCCTTGCTCAGGACCTGGGCCTTCTCGAGGAGGGACCGGATATCCGCGGGGGAAAGTGATGTTCTCCGCCGGGGGGGGGCCCAGGGGGGGGGGCCCCAGAGGTCTTTTTCCCACTTCTCCAGGGCCGCCTTTCGTCCCGCATGCGTGTCTGATGGCACCGGGGCCCGGCAGGCCCGCCCCAGGCTCGAGCGCGCGGGGGCGAGCGGGTGGGGACCGCAGCACCTCTGCCGGTCTCGGGGGTGGGGAGGAGGAGGAGGAGGAGGAGGAGGAGGAGGAGGAGCCCGTGCTGAGAGCCTTGCTTCAGTTTTTTTGATCGTTGGTGAAGGGAGGCTGAGTGGCGATTTCCACCAAGTGCTCACCACGATTCTGTCACGGAGAGGAGTGCAGATTGCCATTCAGCATTTCTCGCACTCTCAGTGGACTGAGGGGCTGGCCGCCCATTGGACTGGAAAAGTTTCCCAGGGCCGCGTTGCGGGGGGCTGTTTTTTCCTCCCGAGGTTCGGAGTGAGAGTGGAACGGGCTCTTAGAGATTCCGAGTTTCCCTGGGGGAGACCCTTTGCCAATTCTAGGCAGCGTGATCGCCTCATGCAGGAAAACGTGGTGATGAGAGGGGCCTTGAGACTGGCGGTGTTTGCGCAGGCCCACGGAGCTCCATGGGCCACCCTGCCGGAGCAGAAAATTGGGCATCTGCTCGAGTTTGACAGCTTCCCCTTTCTTGATGCCGTTGCTGCCAGCCCTGCCGCCAGTGCTATCAGGTTCGAGAGGTGCGCTGTCTCAGGTGGCGCGGAGTGGGACCCGATCGGCATCGTGGCATCGTGGATGCCGAGTCTCCGCCCGAGGGTTGAGAGTGAGGGAGGATGGAGGTGCATGGGCGATCATGTGCATTGCATGTCTCAGGGCAACTGTGGGTGTATTAGTGTTACGTTGCCCGCTCCTGTGTCGACCTTGATTGCCCTCTCCTTTTGCGATGTTTGGGACAGTGGTATGTTACGGCAGTTGTGTGAGGGGGACTTTGAACTTCCTGTGGGTGCGGAGGCTCTTGGTCCTCTCGATCCGTATCTGTTGTAACCTGTGACCCAGAGGCTCTCGATGCTGGCAGGTGTTGGTTAGGGACCCCTGATGTCACAACAGCTGCTGCCTGCGTCGTGCTCTTTTTGTCTCCTTCCCCCTCTGTAATCCCAGAAGAGGCTGCGAACTGCAAGGGCCTTTAGTCTGCGAGCGAGCGAGGAGGGGGAGGAGGAGGAGGAGGAGGAGGAGGAGGAGGAGGAGGAGGAAGCTCGACCTCGAGGAGAGAGCCGCTACCAGGACCGAGAGAGGCGCGTCGTCGGAGATCTGGGCCCCCGGCGCTGCCCGGCGGCAGGCCCCTGCCGCCCCGCAGCGGCCGAAGCCGCGGGGGGGCCGCTGCGCGGCCGCCGGGGGGCGGAGCGCCGTCTGCAGGGGGCCCGCTCTCAGAGGAGGGTGCCGGCCGCCCCCGGGGCTCCGACGAAGGCATCTATACACCGCCACCGTGCCAGGCCAGGGCCATCCTGGGCCGTAGGATGGTGTATATATAGACCCTCCTGGCTCGGCCAGGAGGGCGTATACGCCATCCTGGGGCCCAGGATGGCCCTGGCCTGGCACGGTGGCGGTGTATAGGTGCTTTCTGCGTATGGGGGCCTCCGAGGGCGGAGGCCGCTCGAGAGCGGGCGGCTTCGGGATCTCCGGGCAAGCGAGAGGCCATGCGCCATTCGGCGCGTGGCCAGTTGAAACAATGCGCCGCCAGGGCAAGAAGGCCAGTGTGCAGCGCGGCCGTCAAGCGCAGTCTTTGTGGCAACAGGGCGCCACGTTCGTCCGCCATGCAATCTCCGACGAGGTGATCTCCTCTGTCCCCGGCGGTTTTCCTCGATCTCCGCCTCTCGGGCCCGCTGCCTATGTTCACCGCGTGGGTGCGAGTAGGGCTGGGATTGCAGGGGTCGATTGTCTGCCTCGATCGTGAGCATGATTTCTGGTACCGCGTGCTGCGTTTGCAATGCTCTGGCATCAAGTTATGGTGTTCCCTTGCCGACGGTGGCACCTTGCACCCGTTTTATTTGATTCCGCTTTGGCGTGACACAGGCAGAGTACGAGCCTTGTGCTTTTGGACACCCCTATGCATCTTCCCTGCGCGCGTGCATGCGGAACCCGCTCGCTAGAACGTAGATGCCCCCCGCTCGTGTTGACAGCCTAAAAGTACGCCCGAGCCACTCCTGAGGTTTGGCCACGGAGGGGAGCGCCAACGATCTACGATGAATATGGATATTCTTCACGCTGCATGTATCCCCCCCGGCGCCCAGTTGTTTTTGCATGGTAATCATCTGGAACTGCGCCCCATTGCCTCACACCGCCCTCTGGACTTTTCCTTGCGGGCCGCAAATCAAAAATGTATCCCCCCCGGCCCATTCAGAAACACTGCCGATGAGAGCTGATCTTCTTGATGTTCCTTTGGGGTCCTCTTGGGGTTCTCCTGGAGCTCTCTTGAGGGCCCAGTGGGGCTCGTTTGGGGGGTCTTGAGGCCCTCTTGGACCTGGGCCCCTCTTGGCAGCCTTTTGGCAACCATCGAGGGCCTCTTGGGGCCAAGGGGGGGTCCCTAGGTACCCCTCCTCAAGAGCCCTCGGCACCGTCTCCTGGGGCCCTCTTGGGGCGTTCTTGGGGCGCTCTTAGGCGCTCTTGGGGCCGTCTGGGGGGCCTCTTGGTCCGCTGTTGGGGCTAGCTTGGGCCATCCTGGGCCATCTTGAAGCCTCAAAAGCCCATCGGAGACGGCACAATTCTACGACTTTCCCATGGTTTTTGAAGGATTTTGGGTTCTTGGGGGATCCTGAGGTGGCTCCGAGAACACTTGGAACCATTTTGTGGCCATTTTGGGACCTCTTTGGGGTATGTCCGAAGCTATATTCGGCCACCTTGAGCTATCTTGGAGGCCATCTTGGAGGATCGGAGGCCCCATTGGAGCCAGCTTGGGCAGCACATGACTCCCTGACACCTCCGTCCCCCTGCCATCCAGACCCCTCGGAGTGGGTAGGGGGAGGGGTGAACCCCTTCCCGAAGGGGAATGAGCTGGTTGTGGAAGAGGAAAGAAAGAACTCGTTAGACCACTTACGCCCAGAGGGCTTGTTGGACTTTTGATATGGCTGGCCTGGGCGAGTGGTGGATACATGTGGCCGACCGTCTCTCAAGCGATCGGACCCCCCTGCCTAGCTGTGTACATCGCCGTTCTTGTGTGTGTGTGTGTCTGACGCTTGCGAGTGATTCTGAAATCTCGTGTGTCACCTGCCGTCGGTTTTCCACTTCCGCTGGCGCAGCCGGGTTCCCATCCAAGTCCCACTAGCCTTGTGGGCGTAGGTGGTTGGACGAGTTGTGTCTTCTACCTTCCATGACCTCTTCTCCCCCTGCTCGGGGAGGGGGCCTACCACTGTTCCTTATTAATATACACCCTCCCCCAGGCGACCTGCAGCCAACCAGGAACCAGGAGGACCCCATGCTCACCCCCCACCATCACTCCTGTCAAATGACAATACAGCACGCACTCTGCCTCCAGGGACGGCGGGGGTTTCTGGATCTCTGTTGGGACTCTCTGGGGCCATCATGGAGCCATCTTGAAGCCTCGGAAGGCTACCTGAAGCGAACGGGCGAGACAGCCAACAACATTGATATTCCTCAGGTTTGGAAGGATTTTGGCCTCTTCGGGGCCTCCTTGAGAAGCCTTTTGGCCGCTTACCGCCGTTTTGGGGCGGTCTTTGGGCCTCTTTGTAAGCCATCTTGAAGCGTCGTGGGCAATTTTTCCATTTTGAAAGTCATCTTGGGTCTGGAGCCGTCTTGGGCGAACAAGTACCCTCTGACACCTCGCGACCGCCCCCGTCCAGGTCCAGGGGAGGGGTCGGGGGAGAGGTCAAGACACCCACCCGCCCGCAAGCCGTCTAGCTCACTCCCGCCCGCCCTCCCTACACATAAGGAACACCCCAGCCTGAGCATGTTCAGCGGTCGTCTTTGGATGGACGGCTACTGGGAACCAAAACCGACCCCAGGTGCGCAACGCTGGGGCGAGGTGCGCCACGCGAGCCAGGCGCGCCACGCGCGCCAGGCACCCCTGGGGCCCGAGTGTGCCAGGCACGCCTGGTGCGCCAGATGCGCCACGTGCTCCGAGTGCGCCACGTGTGCCGCATACTCCAGTCGCGCCAGGTGCGCCACGTTCGGGGCACGCGCAGAGTGAGTCAGGTGCGCCCGCGCACGTGACAGCACACATCGGGAAACATGTCCGCCCCCGCCATCCTTGTCGAAAACTGATGCCCAGCATTGTGTCTGCTGGGCCTGCGCACGGCAGGCCACGCGCCACCACCCCCGCCGTCCTTGTCAAAGACCACTTGACAGTGATCGCGGGATGGCTGCGCATGTTCCAGATTTAGCCGCGAGGTGCACGCTGTATTGTTTTTCCCAACCACCCCGTGGTGTTGGGTCTTCGTTTTGTAGAGACAGCGCTCCGCGTCACTCCTTCTCTCCTCTCCTCTCCTCCTCCCCCTCCTCCCTCCTCCCATCGCCATCATCACCCTTATCATTATCACCATCACCCCTCACACGTTTCGTGGCCCCACAGGGAACTCCACCGAAGGCCCCAGTGGCTGCGCTCGCATGCGGCCACCGCATCCATTCCGGCACACCCCTCACAAGTTTCATGGCCCCACGGGGAGCTCCACCGAAGGCTCCAGTAGCTGCGTTCCAATGCGCCCGCAGCACCAATGTCGGCGCACTTTTTGCACGTTTCGTGGCCCCATAGGGAGCTCCACCGAAGGCCGCAGTGGCTGCTTTCGCATGCGCCCACCGAACCGACTTCGGCACACCCGTCACACGTTTCGTGGCCCCATAACGAGCTCCACCAAAGGCCCCAATTGCTGCGTTCGCTTGCGCCCACCGCACCCATTTCGGCACACCCCTCACACGTTTCGTGGCCCCACAGGAACTCCACCGAAGGCCACAGTGGCTGCGTTCACATGCGCCCACCGCACCCATTGCGGCACACGCCTCGCGCGTCTCGTGGCCCCACAGGGAACTCCACCGAAGGCCACAGTGGCTGCGTTCACATGTGCTCACCGCACCCCTTTCGGCACACCCCTCACACGTTTCGTGGCCCCATAGGGAACTCCACCGAAGGCTCCAGTGGCTGCGTTCGCATGCGCCCACCGCACCAATTGCGGCATACCTCTCACACGCACGTTTCGTGGCCCCATAGGGAACTCCACCTAAGGCCCAGTGGCTGCGTTCGCATGCGCCCACCGCACCCATTTCGGCAACCCCCTCACACGTTTCGTGGCCCCATAGGGAACTCCACCGAAGGCCACAGTGGCTGCGTTCGCATGCGCCCACCGCACCCATTTCGGCACGCCACTCACACGTTTCGTGGCCCCACAGGGGGCTCCACCTACGGCTTTAATTCTTGCGTTCGCATGCGCCCACCGCATCTATTTCGGCACACCCCTCACACGTTTCGTGGCCCCACAAGGAGCTCCACCGAAGTCCCCAGTGGCTGCGTTCGTATGCGCCCACCGCACCCATTGCGGCACACCTCTCACACGTTTCGTGGCCCCATAGGGAGTTCCACCGAAGGCCCCAGTGGCTGCGCTCGCATGCGCCCACCGCGCCCAGTCCGGCACACCCTGCACACGTTTCGTGGCCTCACAAGGAGCTCCACCGAAGGCTCCAGTAGCTGCGTTCCAATGCGCCCGCAGCACCAATGTCGGCGCACTTTTTGCACGTTTCGTGGCCCCACGGGGAGTTCCACCGATGGCCCCAGTGGCTGCATTCGTATGCGCCCACCGCACACATGTCGGCACACCCCTCAAACTTTTCGTGGGCCCATAGAACGTTCCCTCTCGTTCGTTCAACCTGCCTTGTGGTATTCGCAAATGCACATGGTTGGGTCCTTCGTCAGGCTAAGTTATTTAATCTCTTCGCTCATTCCGCCGTCCCTGAAGCCCTCTTTAGGGCCCCATGGGGGCCTCTTGGGGACCTGTTGGGAGTCTCTTGGGGCTCCTTGATGGCGTTTCGGGGGCCCCCCAGGGCCTCTTGGGGGGCTTTGGGGGGCT
This sequence comes from Prorocentrum cordatum, assembly GCA_963575745.1. Classification (NCBI taxonomy): domain Eukaryota; class Dinophyceae; order Prorocentrales; family Prorocentraceae; genus Prorocentrum; species Prorocentrum cordatum. Next base: position 155,218 of record CAUYUJ010018073.1, on the reverse strand, counting down.
TCTTGGGGCGGGAGGGGGGGTAGTCGATTGCGGCTCCCCCCTCGGAGGCCACGATCCTCGTGAGGGGTGTCGAAAACTGGCCGTCACCTGGAGTGCTCTGGTGGCTTCTCCCAGGACCTTGCCGGGGTACTTTTCGTCTGGGGCCCCCCAGGGGCCGCTCTGCGCGCGCGAGCTAGAAATATTGTTAACCAGTTGCTGGAGATCTTAGCACGCCTCTGGCCCGTTGGGCCGGCGAATTTGGGTCACGGATGGTAGCCCTGCGCACAGCAGGCAATGTGTTGACACCGCCCCCGTCCGTGCCAACAACAATACGAAATGCTCGCGGGCCTCACGAACATGACTCAAGACTTTGGCCCAAAGAGTATTTTGTATTGTTTTTGGACAGGGATGGTGGGGGGGCCGCATCGGGGTGGCCGCGCATGCTCCAAATGTGGAGGCAGAGAGCGGTTTGCCTTGTTTTTGACAGGGATGGTGGGGGGCGGGTGGTCATGGTGTCGGCTAGAGCCTGGTTGGCCCCCGGTCGCCTGGTGGAGGGGGTGTACATTAATAAGGAACAGTGATCAAAACACCCCTTAGATAGCACGCCGTCTAGCTCACTCCCGGCCGCCCTCTCTACACATGGTAACACCCGAGCCTGAGCATGTTCAGCGGTCGTCTTTGGATGGACGGCTACTGGGAACCAAAACCGACCCCGTATGCGCAACGCTGGGGCGAGGTGCGCCACGCGAGCCAGGCGCGCCACGCGCGCCAGGCACCCCTGGGGCCCGAGTGTGCCAGGCATCCGAGTGCGCCAGGTGTGCCGCATACTCCAGTCGCGCCAGGTGCGCCACGTTCGGGGCACGTGCAGAGTGCGTCAGGTGCGCCCGCGCACGTGACAGCACACATCCGGAAACATGTCGGCCCCCACCATCCTTGTCGAAAAACAATGCCCATCATGGTGTCTGGTGGGCCTGCGCACAGCAGGCCATACCCCACCACCCCCGCCGTTCCTGTCAAAAACCACTTGACAGTGATCGCGGGGTGGCCGCGCATGATCCATACTCAGCCCTGAGGCGCATTCCGTATTGTTTTTGATAGGGATGGTAGCCCTGCGCACAGCAGGCAATATGCTGACCCCCGCCGTCCCTGTCAAAAACAATACAAAGAGCCCGCGGGCTTCACGAACATGACTCAAGACTTTGCCCCGAAGTGTAATTTGTATTGTTTTTTGACGGGTGGCGTGGTCCTGGTTGGCTGCCGGTCGCTTGGGGGAGGCGGTGTATAGTAAGAGGGAACAGTGATACACTTTTTCCCGAAGGGGAATGAGGGGGTTGGAAGAGGAATCTCTCTAGACCATGTACGCCCAGAGGGCTGGTGGGATTTTCTCGGCCCCCCGCGCTTGTGCCAACATCTGGCACCTCGCGTCCTCTGCCACACTTTTTCCGGAATGTGTTTGACGACGGGTCTTCAGTTCTCACGCCGCCCGCTGCCACTGGTGTTGCTGGTCGGGGTGGTGTTGCTGGTGCTGGTGCTGGTCGTTGTCGTCGTCGTCGTCGTCGTCGTCGTCGTCGTCGTCGGTGCGGCTGTTGATTGTGACGATGGCAGCCTGCACCGGCCGCCGTGCCTCCACGCGACCCTGGGCGACGGCGTATTTCCTCCGAGATATGCGGCACTCCTGGCCCTGCGCGCGCGGTCAGTGGCAGAGTGGACGACAGCAAGGGGACGAGACAGACTGCAAGGTCTGAAAGACTAACACGAGACATCACAGCAGGACAATAAGCAATGCGAAATGCGGCGCTAAACCTCCCGAGCAGTCTCCATTCAGTACGCGGCCCGCGCAGGACGTATGTTTTTAAGTGTGAACACGTAGAGCTTCAAGGAAGTACGAGCGAGGCAGGAAAATGCACAGACTGAACGAAAGGCAGGGCCTGCAACAATACAGAGAGGAAGGAGAAAGCAAGCACGCGGACCGAGGAGGGGACGGAGGACCACAGCACAGCACTGCACAACGCCAACATGTTTCACCACACGTGGCATAGCATGGCAACAGCCAAGACAGGCACCAGAGCGGCAGGGTGGCGGACACGCGCAGCGTAGGGAATACTGGAGATTATGTCAGCAAGGCAGGACGACTTGAGTAAACGGATACGAGCAGCGAATGAAATACCCGAGAGCCGCAGCAAGGCAAAATGGGATTTAGGACAGCCGCTGGCAGCCACTGCGCTTGCTTGCTCTCGCCTTGCCCCTTTGTCAGTGGCTCTTTCTCGTGTTGTTTCTTCCCCAGGCGTCTGTCTCTTTCTCTGTCGTGTCAACGTACGCGGCCCGCTGGTGAATGTATATTTTTTTCCTTCTCCCGCCGCTTGCTTAGCTCCCCCGCTGTCCGATGGCGCAAAGCGGGGCCCCAGCGCCTTCACCAGACGTGCGGATGGCGTGTCCAGCTGCGTGTTCCGCGCTCTGAAAGCCGGCGCTGCGCGACCTTGACTCGGACCGAGGGGCGGTCCGATCAAGAAGGAAGCGCGGGCCAGGCCAAGGGAAACAAGAGGAGCGGGACAGCGAGGAGCCAAAGAGCACGGGCACGGGGGAGGAGGGGGGATGAGAAGGGGAGGAAGCAAGAGATCAAATCAGGCCGACAGGCAGGGACGGAAGAGGAAAGAAATGCCAGGAGGGGGAGGGAGGAGGCACCTATACAAGAGGCAATGAAACACAAGGGCAAGGGAGAGGACACAGAGTGCGAGAGGGAGGGGGAGAAGCCAGCAGCCAGAGCCAGGGCGAGCAGAGCAGGCCAGGTAGGCCAGGCAGGCAAATATGGGCACATGGCCAGCCAAGAGATCGCCCGTGCAGGGCCCCAGCCCCCCCCCCCCACGCCCGGCGCATCCCACACCTCGTGGCCGGTGGGGGGTTTCTGGTAGATGTCGGACGGCTTCTCCTCGGCCTTCGTCGAAACGGCGTTTGACGGCATTCTTTTTGCTGGGGCGCCGCAGACGAGCGTCAGGTAAATGTGGGGCGTCCTGTCCACGGGCTTCATGGCGAGGGCCTTCCGGGCCTTATTTTTGCCAGGGCGCCCAGGAGAGGCCTCGGGTATCAGGCAGATATCGGACTCCTTTCCGTGCGGCTTCGTGTCGACGCTCCCTTCTTGCTGGGGCGCCAGGGAGGGGCTTGGAAAGGACGGCCTTGGACTCCCTTCTGGGCCTCATTCTTGCTGGGGCGCCAGGAAAGGCCTCAGGGTCAAGTAGATGCCAGGCGCGCAATTCGCGATCTTCATCTTGATGGCCTTCGGGGCTTCCTTCGCCCGGACGCCGGGGAGGAGGCTTCGAGTGGTTGGCGGATGTCAGCTCCACGGCTCCCTCTGTACTTCCTTCGGGGCTACCTGCGGCTATCTTCGCTGTGACGCCGGGGCGAGTCTTCGCGTAGACGTCGGCCGCTTCTTGCTCTGCCATCCTCATCGTCGTCCAGCTCCTCCATGTTGTTTCCTTGCTGATAGCTCCTCCCTGTCTCGCCCCGAGGCTTGCCGAAAGGGTGGGCCGGCCCTACCACTTCAGAAGTCGACTCGGCCCCCAAACTTTTTTTGTTCCATGCCGCAGCGGCGGGGGCCAGAGCGCGGCGCGGCCGCGCGCGCCGCCTTGGCGCGCCCCCCCACGTGCGGCCCCCTCAGGTCGCAGCCACGCCTGCGCTCCTGGGGCAGGACCACGGGGCCGACCCCGTCTGGAGGAAGGCTCTCTCACCTCCGTCCTGGGTCGGCCCAGGTGCCGCCGCCGGTAACGGCGCCCTGGCCGCGCGGCCAGTGCGACCCCTCCCCGACCGGCACGTCCGGCCGCTGGCGCCACGGGGGCGGGCAGCAGCCCAGAGGCTGCGCGAGCAGGCGGAAGAGGGAAAGAGAAAGGGTTGGGGGGCACGGGGCACCGCGTGTCGGGCAGGCAGACGGTTTGGGGGGCAGCCGCCGCCCCAGACGCGCAGTGCTTTGCGCGATTGCAACGGCCCCCCCCTGGCGCGGCGGCCTCGCCCAGCCCTTCGAGGAACGCTTACCTAAGAAAGGGATACGACCGGCCGCGGTCCCCCGCCCCCCCCGGAGGGGGACCCAAACCAGAAAAACCGGGGCCAGTGTTTCCGGCGCCCGCGGCCACGCACAGCCAGATCCCAAACGGATCTCGAAACTCCTTCCGCCTCTCCTGGGGGTGGAGCTCACCGAGTCGTGCAACGCAAGCGCCGCGAAGAGAACGTGGTGCCACCTCTCTTAAGGTGGCGGCCCCTCGCGAAGTAACTGGTACATGTGCATGGCAGCGTGCGGTTGCGGCGGTAGCAGGGCACGGGTGTCCATTTTTTTGTTTCGCGCGCGAGGTGGGCGCTGGCGCGCGTCCCTCGCTGCGCGGGCTCCCCGCTCGCCTCCTCCGGCGGATGCCCCGCCGACGCAGACCAGCGCCCCTCCTTCTTTTCAGCTCCCTCGGCGCCTCGTCTCTTCCCTGGCGCAGCTGCGCTGCGGGGTCCGCCCGGCCGCCCCGAGAGTCGCGGGCGTTCTAGCCCCACCCTCACTCGGGACCCGCTCTGGCGTGCCCCCCGGAGCCCCTCCTAGGCGAAGGGCCGTGGGGTCCTTGCGCTGCCGCCCCCTGCATCCTGCAGCGCCTCCTCCGCCCCCTCGTCTTGTTTCTCCGCCAGCGCCTCCGCTTCCTCCTCGCCCTCTGCCTCCTTGGCCTCCTCCTCCTCCGCCACCTCCTTCTCCTCCTCGTCCTCTCGCTGGTCGCCGTCGCGGTGTTGCTGATGGTGGACCTGCCGGTCTCGTCGTGGCGCTGGGGCGTAGTGGTGCGGTTGGTCGCGGTTGTGGTGCTGCTGGCGGTGGCGACAATCGGGGTGGTGGTGCTGGTTGTTTTGTCGTAGCGTTGCTGCTGGTGGCGACGCAGGTCGTAGTCGCCAGATTGTTGTTGGTCGCCGTCGTGTGGTGGCTGCTGGTGGAGCTGTTGGTCGTGTTCGTGGCTGTGGTTCTGCTTGTCGTGATCGTGGAACTCCTGGCCGCTGTCGTGGCGGTGGTGCTGCTGGTCGCCGTCATGGGGCAACTGCTGGTCGCGGTCGTGGCGGTGCTGCTGGTCGTAGTCGTGTTGTTGGTGCTGCTGCTGGTAGTGGTACGGCTCGCAGCCTTGGTGGCGCTGCTGGTCGCAGTCGTGGGGTTGCTTGCTGCCGTCTCGCCGTTCTCTCCGGCTGCCTCCTTCGCCGCCTCGTCTGTCTCCTCATCCTCCTCTTCCTCGCCCTCGCCCCTCCTCTTCGTCCTCTTCGTCCTCCTCGCCTTCTGCTTCTCCTCCTCCTCCTCCTCCTCCTCTTCCTCCTCTTCCTCCTCTTCCTCCTCCTCGTCCTCCTCCTCGTCCTGGTTCTCCTCCTCTTCCTCCTCCTCCTCCTCCTCCTCCTCCGCGTCCTCTCGCTGGTCGCCGTCGCGGTGCTGGTGGTGGTGGTGGACCTGCTGGTCTCCGTCGTGGCGCTGGTGCGTAGTGGTGCGGTTGGTCGCGGTCGTGGTGCTGCTGGCGGTGGTGGCAGTCGGGGTGGTGGTGCTGCTGGTTGTTGTCGTCGTGGCGTTGCTGCGGGTGGCGATGCAGGTCGTCGACGCCAGATTGCTGTTGGTCGCCGTCGCGTTGTTGCTGGTCGCACTCGCGGTGGTGGAGCTGTTGGTCGTGCTCGTGGCTGCGGTTCTGCTTGTCGTAGTCGTGGCGCTTCTGGTCGCTGTCGCGGTGGTGGTGCTGCTGGCCGCAGTCGTGCCGCAACTGCTGGTCGCGGTCGTTGTGGTGCTGCTGGTCGTAGTTGTGTTGTCGGTGCTACAGTTGGTAGCGGTGCCGCTGTCTTCTCCGGCCGCCTCCCTCGCCGCCTCGTCTGTCTCCGTTTCCTCCTCCTCTCTTCCTGACCCTCCTTCGTGCGGCACTCCCTCGCTCTTCTCTCGCCTCTCCCTCCTCCTCCCCCTCTTCGTCCCCTCGCCCGCCTCCGCCCGCCCCGCCTCCCCACCCGTCCCTTTTCCTTCCTCCTCCTCCCTCCTCCTCCTCGCGTCGTCCTCCCTCCCTCCTCCTCCTCCTCACCCACCTCCTCGTCCTCCTCTTCTCTTTTCCCTTCATACCCCTCCCCCTCCCTCCCCTCCCCCCTCCTCCCTCCTCCTCCTCCTCCTCCTCCTCCTCCCTCCTCCTCCTCCTCCTCCTTCCCTTCCACCTCCCTCCTCTTCCTCCTCCTCCTCCTCTCTCCTCCTCCTCGTTCCTCGTCCTCCTCTTTCTTCTACTTCCTCCTCCTCCTCCGCCTCGTCCTCCTCTTCTTCCCTCCTCCTCCCTCGTCCCTCCTACCTCGTCCCGTCCTGTTCCCTCCTCCTCCTCCTCCTCCTCGTCTCCTCCTCCTCACTCCTCCCATCGTCCCTCCTTCTCCCTCCTCCTTCCACCTCCTCCTCCTTCCTCCTCCTCCTCCTCAACCCGCCCAACCCCCTCCTCCTCCCTCCTCCTCCTCCCTCCTCCTCCTCCTCCCTTGCCTCCTCCTCCTCCTCCTCCTCCTCGTCCTCCTCGTCCTCCTCGTCCTCCTCCTCCTCCTTCTCCTCCATCTCCTCCTCCTCCTCCGCGTCCTCGTCGTCGTCCTCCTCCTCTTCCTCCTCCTCCTCCTCCTCCTCCTGCTACTCCTCCTCCGCGTCCTCCCGCTGGTCGCCGTCGCGTTGCTGGTAGTGGTGGTGGACCTGCTGGTCTCCGTCGTGGCGCTGGGGCGTAGTGGTGCGGTTGGTCGCGGTCGTGGTGCTGCTGGCGGTGGTGGCAGTCGGGGTGGTGGTGCTGGTTGTTGTCGTCGTGGCGTTGCTGCGGGAGGCGATACAGGTCGTCGACGCCACGCCAGACTGCTGTTGGTCGCCGTCGCGTTGTTGCTGGTCGCACTCGCGGTGTTGGAGCTGTTGGTCGTGTTTGTGGCTTTGGTTCTGCTTGTCGTAGTCGTGGCGCTTCTGGTCGCTGTCGTGGTGGTGGTGGTGCTGCTGGCCGCAGTCGTGGCGCAACTGCTGGTCGCGGTCGTTGTGGTGCTGCTGGTCGTCGTCGTGTGGTAGCGGTGCCGCTGTCTTCTCCGCAGACAGCGAGGCTAGCATTGCATGTCACGGAAAACGTAGGGAGAGGAGCGGGGCGGGGGGCGCCGCGCAGTTTTGGTTCAGGACCGGAGGGTCTAGGTTGGCCAGGGCCCCTTCCCTGGATTTGCCCGCCCGCCCACCCAGGGTGTAGACCGTGGGCAGGGTTGGAAAGGCTGGGCTGCTGGGGTGCCATTCCCCAGTTGTGCCCGCAGCTCTACTGGGGTGCAGACCCTGGGCTGGGCTGGTGGACCTGCACCAAGCATCACCCCACGTCGGTGCAAAGGTCAGCACGCACCATGTCGGCAGCCGCGGGCGGCAGGCGAGCGGCACCGCAGCCGGCGCCCCGCCGCTGCAGGCCCCCCGCCCCCCAGCTTGAGTCTCGTTTTCTTCTTCTTTCTTTTCCCCATTCGATTGTGAACATTTTGCTCCCCTTTTTCCCCCCTTTCTCCCTATTCTTTCTTTTTTTTCCTTTCTTCTTTCCTCTCTTCTTTTTTTTTTCCCTTCCCTCTCTCTTCCCTCTTCTTTCCTTTTTCCTTTTCTTTTTCTTCCCCCTTCCCTCCGGCCAGCCTTCTCCTTCCCGCCGCCTCGTTGTCCCCTCTTCTTCCTGCCCTCAGACAACCACAATTCCGGCCCTCCTTCGTCCTCCTCGCCCGTCGCCTCCGCCT
>CAUYUJ010018073.1:0-137500 GCA_963575745.1 Prorocentrum cordatum | reverse complement strand
CGGGTTGTGGGCTGATCCTGGCGAGGGGGCTCGCGAGGGGCTGCAGGGGCCATCCAGCCGAGGGTCCAGGCGGTGTCAGCTGCACCTGGTGGGGCCCCCCGCTCCGCGCGGGGGGCCCGGGCCGAGCAAACTCAGCCAGGCTGGGCTGCGCAGCGAGCGGCGCTGGCAGCTGGACAGGGCGAGGCAGGGCAGAAAGTGGCGCTGACCCTATGGCCGACCGGAGCTTCGCTGCGAGCGTCATAGGCGGTCGGGTAGGCGGGGCCGCCGCCGAGCTGCTAGGCGCGTCGGGGGCGGCGGAGGCCGGTGGGTGGTGGGGCGCCCGCCTTGCAGTGACAGCCGTCGCCCCCTGGCTGGCCAAGGGGCGCGGAGCCGCCGCGAGGAGCCCACTCCCTTAGCGGAGGCTCGCTCTGGCTGGAGGCCATGGGCGTAGGCGGGAGTGGCTCCGAGTGCGCCGGCGGCTTCTCGCGGCGGCGCTCCTCGCGGCGGGGCTCCTCGCGGCGGGGCTTCTGGCGGCGGCCCCGATCGCGCGAGCGCGAGCGGCGCCGTGAGTGCTCGCGCGAGGTCCTCTGGGAGCGGCGCGGCGACCGGCTCCACGACGAGGGCGATGGGGGGCGGCGGCGTCTGCTCGAGCCCGCCGGGAACCCGGTTGGCGCCCACCTGCGATTTGCGCTGAACCACGGATTCGCAGGGTGCGGGGGTGGGCAGCAGCGGAGTAAGACAGATAGGACAAGGGGGCGGCGCGCGACGAGAGGGCCCCCCCTCCCCAGCAGGCACGCCGAAGGCGCGCTGCCTGGACAACGGGCCTCGTGCACAGAACGGGGCTTGAATGGGGTGCAGGGGTGCGAGTGGGACACGGACTCGTGGGGGGCGCATCGCAGAGACACAGAGGCACACCTGCTGAGCCACAGCATGGCAAGGTCCAGCCAGCAGAGAACAGTCTGATATGGATGCTAATTGCGAAGCCCTTCCTCTCCTGACCGAGAAAGCAAGGTGGCAGAACGGCAGGCAGACGCCGCGCGGTATGAGGGCAGGCAGGTGCCCCAGGACGAAGCATGTATTATGAACAACGCTAACGACAGGCGCGAGAGACATACATGCGCAAGAAGTAGAACCATACAGACACCATGCGCGTAACATACACGCGTGGGAAAAGAAGAGGAAAGGGGCCTGGGGCAGGATGGGGGGAAGGGCCGCGGAGGCAAGGGGAGAGGCAGTGCCGGGAACGGCAGGCTGCGCGCCACTGGGCAGTGGAGTATTTCTTAGGGGGCCGCTCGCATCGCAGCGCGGTCAGCGGTCCCATCGATCGCTCTGGCATAGCTCAAGAGCGCGCCGGCAGCAGTGCCCCCCGCGGCCCCCCTGCCCCAGCCCCAGCCAGGTGCGCGATGGTGCGTGTGGACGCCGGGCGCCGCCCTGCTCCTGCGCGCGCTCTGGGGGAGCTGTCAAAGGCGCCCGCGCTGGATCGCCATCCAGGCTGCGCGTCCAGGGCGACAGCGCAGAGTACTGCAGCATGGGCAAAACGTATATGCGCAGTCCTAGCAGGACCCACCAGGCCCTCGCAGAACAATTGGGGGAGGCAGAGGGGGGATTTCTCAGCGGGGGCATCGTGGCCTCCCGCGCCAAGGCATGTCGCGGGCGCGACGTCCCAGAACAACCGCGCAGAGGATGTGGGACACAAGGGTGCTCGGTGCCGCGCGCCGCGCACCACGGCAGAGACAGAGGTGGCGTATACCCCCGAAGACCACAAGGGCTAGCGCCCCGACATGCGGGCAGTCGCCCAAATCCTATGCGCACTCCATTCGCATGGGCCTAGGTCCAGATCTAGGAGCGACCAGGGCAGGACCTGCGGCGCTGGGAATGCCACAAAGCAGGAGAACCCGGGACCTGGCAGCACTGGCGTCGCCGCCTCTTGGAAAACTGTCGGATCATGTTTGGGCAAAGTTGGGCACGCAATATTCATGCTGGTAAGACTTGAGCAGTTTCCGGCGCGCTGCCGAACATGTTCGTGCCTTAATCAATGCCTGCCCTCTAAAAAGCGGGTGGGCGTCCAAATGTGGGCCCCCCTTGGGGGCGTCAGGATGACGGCGCCCGCCGCGGAGACCCAGGTGGTCGCAGTGGGCGCCCGCGCCGCTGCAAAGATCCAGGCGCCCGGGCACGCTGGCCTGGAGGGCGAGCAGGCGCGCCCTTTCCATGGCGCGCCGCTTCTGGATGAGCGCGCCGATGCGCGGGGGCCAGCTGCGCTAGGTCGCCGCAACAGGGCTTGGCGCGCCAGCGGCGTCCACGGCGCCGCGCCCCAGCAGCTGGCGCGCCATGGGCGCCTGCAGCTCAATCAGAGCGTGGAAAGCTCTCGGCGTACTGGCCAAGAGAGGCGCCAGGGGGTACAGGGCCGAGATTACGTGCGTTGGCACCGGGGCCGCCCTCGCAGGGACGGGAAGGGCGCCCGCCCGTTTCGGCAGCATGCAGCAACGCATCAAACATCGCATGTCCACGTGCAAGGGGGGGGGGAGAGGAGCGGCGAGAAGGTGAGGTTCGATTCCACCAGGGCGCCGAGCAAAGCCTTCGACGTGTCTACGGGGGCGCCCGCGATTCCTGGTGGTCCGAGTGCATTCCATTATTCGACTGACGCGCCACATTGGACCGAGTGCGAGCCGCTGGTCAGCGCGCCCGAATGATCGAGCGACGCGGTGCAAACTTGCGACGCGAGATCGACTGCAGTGAAGAACAACTTCGGCGCGAAAGACTGGGAGTCAGCATGCCCGACCTACAGTCTGTGGCAGTGTTCGCAGGCAGCTCTCTCGTATCCCACGGAGGTGCCACGCCGTAAGACGCGCGATTTGGATGGCAGTCGCGGATGCTGCTGGGCATGGTGGCACTCCCTGGTGAAGCAGCTGGTGTAGCCCGCAACCCACAACGGCCAAGAGAGATCGTTATGCAACGCCTAGTAGAGGCCTCGGCCATGTCCCGTGTCAGCCGAGCCTCTGAGACCAACGCCACTGTCGCACGGTAGACCTTGGATTGCAAACCAGGCGAGCTCTTCGGCTTCTACCGCGTCCCGTCCATCAAAGATGTGAGCGGGTGGAGTGGCCTCGTCCAGCCGGAGTCGCCCAGTAGAGTGCTCGAGAGGGCAGCGTGACTATCACCTTTCGAGGCGCCGAACAGATGCCGCCGTGGAGATGCGCGACAATGCGTGGACTGCGGTGGACTGAAATATGGAGACGCGCCAACCTACTGCACCCCGCGATCAGGCATGAATGAGGGTAGAGCAATGCATCGTGAGCCTCGCGGCTAGGACCCTCCAGCGCTGTGGCCTTACCAAGTGCTCTGTGGCCTTGGGCCTCGAGTACTTTGCCAGAAACGTCTTCAATCTCAACGGCGTCGCGGCCATCCAAGTCGGCCGCGGCCTCGAGGAGCGCGTCGTGGCCGAAGAAAGCCGAGGCGGACCACTTCTGGCATGGTGGCGGCCAGGCCATCGCGAAGTGGATACCTCGTGGGGCTTCCAGGCTGGTTGCCTTGGCCTTGTCTAGCTCCCTGGTTCCGACCGCTGCAAAATGTGCTACCTCCTGTTCATGCTTGGAGAGGTAGCTGGACGCTGCTTTGGAGATCTCGTGGAAGATGAGCTCCAAGTGGCTGATGCCCTGGGAAGGAGTGCCGACCCTCTGGAAGCTGGCACGCGCCCCGATGATTCCACAAATGACGGCGGGTGTCCCACGAAGACTCCTTGCGCGATCACTACCACATCGACACCGCGCGGTGAACCCCCCTGACGCACGATCAACAATCAGTCATGAATGATGTGTTGCCCACAGAGTCGGTCACATTCAAGGAAATGTCAGAGACGGAGGCTCAACCTGCTCCGTCATATCCGCTGCCGCAAGTCGTGTCCACAGAGGTATGCCAGCACCACCGCTGCTTCGCAGCGGGTGCTGCACTTCTCCTTGCGACAGAGGCCATCGATATCGATGAGACGGGGAACGCCTACGTGGAAATGGTAGCTCCCGACGAGATGCACACATTTAGTATAGTCCACCGTGTTCCCGAGGCTCACTGCGCATGCCTCCGATTCTACGTGGCAGGAACCAACAGGGCAGTGGTTGAACGTGGCGCTGACTTACTCACCCCCGAAGGGTTTCGAGAGCATGCCGCAGCCGTCGCTGACGCTGTGTTTGCGGAACCGCAATTATATGTGGATCATAACTGCTTCGCGCGGCGTCCTCGCCGTTGAGCACGAAACATCCTTGACTGCAGGTGGGTTGCCAAGTGGGAATGGACGCGAAGCAAAGTAGACCCATTTCATAAAGTTTTTGGATCATGCGCATGAGGCTGACCCTCCGGGGCTTCAAGGACGCCAACGTCGATCGCATCGCCACTTACGCAGGCACCTCATTGCGACTCTCCCAGCGCGTGATCGTCTCCGAGGCTGCCTGCCGAGGATGGACGATCGATGCGTGGGATGTCAAGGAGGCCTTTCTGGAAGGCGTTAGCTACCAGGAACTTGTAGAGGCAACGGGCGAGTCAGAGCGCGAGTTTAATGTTCAGCTCCCCCCTGATGCCGCCCCAGTCCTACGTAAAGTACAGGGATGCGAAGACATGCGAAGACTTCGACTCAGCACTTGCAGTTCTCCGCATGGAGGAACCAGGCGCCTCGTGCAAGGACCTTTGAGATGCTGGTCTATCCAACTCACCAAGACCACCAATTAGTTGTACCCCTCCACCCCTACAGTATACGACTACGAGTTTATCGGCCAACACAGTGATGGCGGGCTCGTCCTACTGGCCACCAAACACGGATGCATGTCAGTGAGGGATATTTCGCATGCTGTGGGGCGCGTGACCCCCCCAGCAACGGCGGATGTGGGCTGGACCAGATCGAGTACATTCAGGCTCTGAAGCCGAAAGGAAGCGCTAAGCTCGGTTCAAGCCCGCCTCCGAGCCTGCTTCAGAGAACCTGGCCAAGTTATACCTCGGCCTACTTATGGCACAGGCCTTCGAGCCTCTCTCGCGAATCGATCTGCGCGTCTACGTGGTCGCTTTTCAGCGCCACGCAGCGGCGCCAACGTGCGGCCATTGAAGAAAGCTGAACGCGCTTGTGAGATGGGCACAGGCCACGCCATTACGGACTTATTTTCCACCTATGAGTTTCTCGCGCAAGCTCGACATACACAGCGATGCAGCAGTCCGCAGGGAACAGAAGGAAGGCGCCGACGCGGGGCGGGCCCTGCGAGGGGCCACCTCCCCACGCATGGGCGCCAGCGACGGGTTCTCAACGGAGATTCGTTTGCCTGCAAACGTGTCATCTACTGGACTGGCAGTGTGAGGAGCTCAAAACTGTTAATCCAAACATTCAGCGATGCAGCAGTCCGAAGGGCACAGAAGGAAGGCGCCGGCGCGGGACGGGCCCTGCGAGGAGCCACCTCCCCACGCATGGGCGCCAGCGACGCGGATGCTCAACGAGGATTCGTTTGCCTGCAAACGTGCCATCTACTGGACTGGCAGTGTGGGGCGCTCAGAACTGTTAATCGAAACATTTTATCAAGTGGGCTGATGGGCGCGATCAGTTCGACAGATCACGTCCTCGCTCTGCCCACCGCACTCCACGAAGTATTCGAAGGACCTTGGGGCCCTGAGGCTGTGCGCCGCCGGCGAGAGGGTCAGCGGCCGCTCGAAGAGCAACTTGGGCTCTGCTTCGATTCAATTGGGGTGGTCACAGCCGTCGCAGCTACCAGACCCAAGCCCCAGGTATAACGCCCATTACAACCACGTGTGCGCTCGCTCCCGGACCGCCTGGCCCCAGGCCAACTATTGGGAGGACACGCGTGATGTGGTCGCAGATGGACTGAGTGACTGAGGGCAGCATCTATAGATCTGCCCTCCACGACGTGGCCGGTGGCTCTCGCCAGCGGTCACATATGCCGTGCACAGTCACCCTCGCGCCGGCTGGCAAGCTCTCTGTACTACCGGGCAATGAGCGCCAGCCGACCTTCGACAACTAACATTGAGTTGTGCTCCGTTCTCTTCGAAATCATCGGTCCTTCCTCATCCTTTTCTCTTTCGGAATGTTTGTCACATGGCGCGTGGTGGTTGGGGATCTGTTGCAGCGTGCCAGTTCGGGAGAGCATGCTATCAGGAGTGTCGTCGTTGCAGTGTTCAGTTTTTGCTGTGGCATGCATGTGCGTGCGCGTGTGTACGGACTCAAGGGGCGTGGAAGTAGCAAGAAGGATCGGCAGCAGGCTTACCGGTCCCGCGCGCGGGCTCTCGACGCACGTCACTGCGCGCTGGCGGCTACCCACTGCCGTGCGCGCGCAACAGCATGCCTCTGAGCAAGCCGCCGGAGCTTCCAGGGCCGCCACCGCCTCGTCTCTCGCGGACGGCGCCCTCGCTATCTCTGTCACCTGCAGAGGAAGCGTCGTCATCAGACGACGCGACACTCGCAACGTCCACAGGTCGAGCCGTACCACGCGCTCGATCTCCGATGCCCCCTCCAGGCGCGTGCTCGCGGTGCGGTACCCCGACGGGGCGGTCCGTCATGGCCCGTCTTCTTGGCATGCTTCCGATGATGCCCCAGCCGTGCAAGTCGCCAGTGCGTCAACTACAACATTAGGTGTAGCAGCTTAATATGGCAAGGCGCGTTGCTTCAGCCACGTTTGTTTCTCGAGATCGCGTTCGGGCTCAAGAGCTTCGTCGGCCCCGCTCGCGCCTGCCGTCTCCCCGCAGACGCCGCGCGGCTGCCGTGCCTCGCGCTCGGTTCATGCCCGCCAGCAAGGCCTCCGCATCCGCGCCGAGTCCTCCGAGCGCTCCACCGCCTCCCGACGTGCCAGCCTCGGCACTCGCGGAAGGTTTTCAGTTCCCTCCGCTCGGCAAGAGCGACGAAGAGGTGGTGCAGTTCATGCGGCAGTGGCACATCGCCGGCCCAGTCCCCGAAATGTTGCTCAGGCATGCCAGAGCCTCTACTTCGCCAGCGTCATGAGGGCAGAGTTGTGTGCCGGGTTTACGTTCGAGGCTCGCAGGGCCATGGGCTAGTTCAGCGACGCGCAGCCGCAGTGCGCAAACGTTCCGTTCAGTGTCGGCCTTGCAATGTTCGCGGCCAGGCTGTGCAAAACGTGCAACCTGTGGAGCTCGTGGGCCGCCCGAGAGAGGGAAGGGTGCCGGGGCTATTGGTCGCTCACCAACGTCGGCTCGTGGCCAGGGTTCGGTCAGGATCTTCTTGGCTCGCGATGCAGCATCTCGCTGCGCGCCCTCTTTCAAAGGCGGTCTGCTCGGCTATAATAGGCCAGCGTCGCTGACGCCGCGGCTGTCGAGCTCCCCGTCGCCTCGGGGTCAGAGCGAGCCGCGCGCTCCACCTCGTCGTCGCCTGTCTCCAGAGGTTCAGCCCCGGTTTCCTTTTCGTGGGTCTGAATGCGACGAGGCCGGCGCCGCTCGCGGTTTGGGCTGGAGACCGACGTTGCCTCGCCCATCGACGCCGCGCCCATTCTGGGCGAGGGCGGGGGCCACGGCGCCCATCGGCCCCCGTCGGCGCGCCGCTGAGGTAGCCGGCAAGGGCAAGGGCAAGGGCAAGTGCAAGGGCGAGCCAATGCCAGAGGCTGACGCCGACGTTCCCAAGAAGAAGAAAACGAGTAATGATAATAAGAATAATCATACTCAGAAGAAGAAGACCTACAGGGCTGGGGAGACGGTCCAGCGCCAGAGCGCCAACGCGGCTCTCCGTGCGCTGGCGAGCCGCAGCAGCCTTCGCCCGCGGGCAGTGCCGAGCCTGGCGAGCCCAGCAAAGAGGTCGCGGACGGAGCGGCTCCCGCGGCTTGTGACCGCGGTGATCATCGAGGCGATCGTGCCAAAAAGTGCGCGCATCCCTCGGGGTCCACCGCTATCCAGCACCTTTTCTTTCACCTGCCAGGCCAGGGCACTGCACCTCCACCTCGGCCTTTACGTGACCCTGGGGACATCACTTCGCCTCAGCCTTAGGAGAGGCTTTCAGACAACACGTCTGCGGCCCAAGGTCTCTAACATCATGCAAACATGCGGAACGAGAGAATTCGCACCGTCATCACTCACGCGTGTGAGCTCCTCCAATGCCGCTCCTAAGAGGGTGAGCCTTCGTCCGGCCGCGTCGCGCGCCCTTCAGGTCAGACAGCGACGGGGTCTCCCTGCTGAGTCTAGAATGTGCTGGTGGTTGGACAGTTTTGGTTACCTTCTTCCTTTGATTTTTCTTCTCCGCCAGAGCTGTTCGCTCGCCCGCACACTGCCGACTCAAATAGGAGGGCCGCCACTAGTTGGCCCGCCGTGGCATACCTGTATGTTGTGCGGAGAGCGAAACAGGGCATTCAACATCTTATTGCCTCCATGCTTTCTTTATTGCAGCGTCGAACCCCCGCAGTTCTACTTCCTCCTCCTCTTCTCCTCCTCCTCTTCCTCCTCCTCCTCTTTCTATAGCGCTGCTTAGCCTGTGCCCTGGCCGTTGCGCTCTAGTCGAATGTGGTGAGCTTCCCTTCTTTTCGCGCTTCGTGTCGCGTTCGCTGCATGCGTTGTCTGTTGTCGTTGCTTTGTTGTGTCGCCGTGAAATGACGTGTGTGTGTATCATTTGAACCGTTCGATTGGGGTCCTTCGGTCCACTTATGCGACAAATTTGTGTCAGTCCGAGTCAGTTTCAGTGTCAGTGTCAGTGTCAGTGTCAGTGTCTTCGTCTGCGTCTGCGTCTGTGTCTGGGCCTGTGTCGGTGTATGTGTCAGTGTCTGCGTCTGCGTCTGTGTCTGTGCTTGTGTCTGTGTCTGCATCAGTGCCTGTGTGTGTTGGTTGCGGTTGTTCTGCGCTTTCTTTTTTAGCCTGGCTCCAGTGGGCTCTCCTCTGTCCAGTTTGGCACGCCGCCTGGAACAACATGTCCTGGCTCAATTGTCCTCTTTAGCGCATCCCGCTTCAGATGAAGCCGCGATCGCCTTCCCATTTCTGCGTTGGGGGAACGGGTGTGCGTGCGTCAGCGTGTGCGCCTGCGCTTCCGACTGCCGCTCTCTTCTCCTTGCTCCGCACTCGGGACCGCGCGGCGTCCCCGAGCGCGCGCTTCGGCGCAGGTCGTGCAATCGGGTTGCCGTGCGTGTGCCCCGCGGGCTCTTGCGGGCCTGGCCATGGCATGCGGCGCGGCGCTGGTGGCGGAGGACAACCCAGAGATTTTTTGAGTCAGTTGGGCCTCTGATCTTTTCTTTCGCAGTCCCCTTCGCCCTATGCTTAATACATGTGTGTCACGTGTGACATTGCAGGCTGCGCTTGTGATTCTGCTTTCGGCGGGAGAAACAAATCAGTTTTTTTGTCAAGACAGGCCCCCTGGAAGTCCCGACCTTTTGCCCCGGGCCGGCTCTGCGTCCTGAGCCGTTTTTTGACAGTCCCGCGGGCCGCTGGGGGTGGCCATGGATGCCGAGAGCGGCTACACAACCCGTATCGTCCTGACTTTTCCCGATGCCTTCTTGGAAGTCTCGTGCCGTGTGCGCCCCAGGCCCGCCGGGGCGCCCGCAGCAACCCTTGGGCCGAGGGGGTCACCGCGGGGACTCTGCGCTCCCGGCGGGCGCGCGGGGTGGGGCGCGGCCGGTGGGCGCGGCCGGGGGGCGCCTCGGGTTTTGGTCGGGCATGTCTTCCTACAGGCGGATTTTGGGCGACAACTGCAAAGTAGCCACAAAATGTTCAAAAATAGTCAAAAATGGCCGAAGAATCGTACCCAGACTATTTTTTTCTCTTCTTGAATATTTCTCCTGTAGAGGGACATGCCCGACTTCAGCCTCGGGACGGGGCTGGCGCCCAGGATGTCGGGCGCCCATGGCGTCCCGGCCGCGCCTCGCGGCGGTGGGCCGGGGGGGCGGCCAAGACGCCCGCGGTGTCTTTCCCGGCGGGGGGGGGTAGGGAAAGGGGGGGGGTTGCATCGATCCCCAATCGCCCCTTGATCGCCGAGAGGGACCCGATATGCCCCCCACCTGCCCAGGAACGTGCGCATGCACTATCGGGGTCCTATCGCCGATCGATCGGCGATGTATCGCCGATTCCAGGTCGATGCATCCCCCTCCTATGTCAGTCCCCCCCTATCGTTGCCCCTCAGGCGAGGGGGGAGGAGGGAAGAGAGGTGCCCAGCGGTCCGGCGCTTCAACAAAAGTTGGAGCGGCGGGGTTTGTGCCGTTTTCGGCCTACGGGGGCCCTCGCAGGGCCTCGCGAGCGTCAGAAACGACTCGGGGCGAAAAGCCGGTCCTTGGGAAGTGGTCCCGACCTCCGAGGTCCACGCATCGAACAAATTGGAGCAGCCGGATGTCTGTGTGGGGGAGCGGTGTGGGGGATGAGGGGAGGGGGGGGGAAGGACGGAAGGGAGGGGGGCAGAAGGGGCAGGTGCTGGGGGTGTGCCGACATAGGTGTGGGTCGGCAAACGCGCGAGCCCGCTGGGGTTGCATGTGGAGATCCCTATGGAAGCGCGAGGCGCGTGAGGTGTGTGCCGGCATGGGCGAGGGGCGGCATGCGCTCGAGCCGGACGGCGTCTTTGCCGGATTTGTCGTGGGCGGCATGCGCGATGCGACAGCATGACCACTTCGAGTGAAAGCGTGGAAGGTGTGACACTGGAAGCGCTGAATACGAGATGGAGGCTGACGATGGGGTTCGGCTAGCGATCCCATGGTATAGTCGCCACGCACCGGCCGCGTCGATCCTTGAGGGTCCCTTGGGCCCGAAGTGGGGCGAGAATGTCGTGTTTCGATCGCGGCGACCGGACGTCGGGCTCTCCGTGGCAGGGAGGCGCAGGCCGGGCGCGTGCCCCCACCCCCACCTCCTCGCGCCGTGCGGAGGCCCAGGCATCCGACGTCGTGATTTTGTCACCGCGTGCCTCCCCAGAGGTCCGGACCCCTCCCCGTTGACCTGCTTTTCCTCCCGAGTCGTTCCTTTACCGCCCCCGGGGCCCGGCGGACGACCCTGGAGGGGCCCGGCGAAGGGCCCAGGAGGCCAGAAATGGCGACAAACCCGTCCTCGTGATTTTTCACGACCCGGGGATGTCTGGAGGCTCTCGTTCGACTGCGCGTAAGAGTGTTTTGCTCCTGCGCCAGAGTAGCTTTTGGTGCGGGCCCGCTGGGGTCCCCCGATCGAGGCACGCGACGCGATAGTTGCGTCTCGCGTGTTTTCTTGTGTTGGCCTCCCCTGCGGCCCCCAAGAAGCCGCGCACCAGAAGTCACTCTTACCCAGGGTCGCTCTGGCGTGTAGCCGACCCAGACATCCCGCTGCTCCAATTTCTTTGATGCGTGGGCCGCGGAGGCCTGGACCACTTCCCCAAGACTGGTTTTTCGTTCCGAGTTGTTTTTGACGCTCCCGAGGCCCAGCGAGGGCCCCCGGAGGCCGAAGACGGTCCAAACCCCGCCGTGCCAATTTTTTGGGAGAGTCGGATCTCTGGGGGCTCGTGTCCCCCCTCGCCCTGCCAGTGGCCCCCCGCAGCTCCGCGCAAGGTCGCGCGGAACGGCCGCGTGCCCGCCAGGGCATGGCGGCGCCGCCCGCCCGGGGAAACAGCCGGGCCGTGGGCGGCCGCCGCCGCCCGCGCGCCGCCCGCCGAGCCCGGCAACGCGCCAGCGCGGGGGCTGCTGGACTGCCTTCGGGCGGGGGCAGCCTGCTGGCTGGCTGCCACTTGTCGTCGTCGTCGGCGGCGCCGTCGTCGTCTCCGCCGCCGCCGCCGCCGCAGCCGTCGTCTGTGTCGTCGTCTTTGTCGTCGTCTTCGTCATCGCCTTTGTCGTTGTCGTCGTCGGCGGCTGCGGCGGTGGTGGCGGCGTCGTCGTGGCGGTGGTCGTGGTCGCGGTCGTGGTCATGGTTGTGGTCGTGGTCGTCGTCGTGGTCGTCGTCGTATGCGTCGTCGTCGTCGTCGTCGTCGTTATCGTCGTCGTCGCCGTGGTGGTGGTGGTGGTGGTCGTCGTCGTCCCAGATCCCCGACGGTAGGTTTTTTTTCCTTGTTGATAAAAGCGAAGAGCTGGTCCCGGGGAAGGGGGCCCGACCTGGGGCCTCCGAGCCTTGTGTCTGGGTCCTTGGGGCACCTTCGGACCCTCAAAGACCGATGAAGAATGTGCCTCAAGGCTTTTACATCAGATCTCTTGTTGTCTGTGCCTACTCTTGAGGATGTTGTGGTCGGCGTCTTGGGGTAGCACACGTGCTTCGGCTGGGCGCTCGCCGCCGTCGTCTCCCCGAACGCCGCCGACGTCGAACACTGTATACTCAAGCGCGTGCATATGTGGTTGTGGCTATGGGAGTGTCTCTGGGCTCGTTGTTACGGGGATGGACCTGGAGTTGGATTTGTCCTTGGTTAAGGGGTTTGGGATATGCTTACCTATTGCTGCGGACATGGATGCGGATGCGGATGTTCGTGAAGATTGGCATCCGAAGTGTATTCAAGTACTTGGGCGACGGCGGTGCTTTCGTTTTGCCGGTGTTGGACTGCCCGTCCTCGTGTTGACGGTTTTGCTACCCCTCCCCTTCCACTGGCGTCCCCTCTTTGTGACCTGCCACCCTGCCAGCCCCACTGCCAGACTTGCAGTTGGCATTGCAGGCCCTGGCACTGCGCGCCCCAGTGCAGCCAGTTTTGCACTGCTGGCCTTGGTGCTGCCCGCCCTCGTCCTGCTGGCTTTGTGACTGCGGCGGTCCCTCCCCCCGCGCTGTGCTGGGCCGGTTCCTGCAGGCCCTGGTGCTGCCGGCTCTGGCGGTGCCGATGCTGGTCCTGTGTTTTCGGCGCTGGCACTGCTGGCGTTGGTGCTGCGAGAGTGTCCCTGGTGCTGCTGTACTTGGCACGGCCAGCTTTGCTGCGTGCAGCCAGCCCTGCCATTGCCAGCCACTGTGCTGCTTGCCTGGAAGCTGCTGGCCCTGGCGTCAGTAGGCTGGGCACACCAGCGCTGCTGTCTTCGGCACTGCTGGCTTGGCTACTGCTGGCCCTCTTACTGCTGGCCCTGGTACTGCCAGCCCAGTACTGGCGGCCCTGGTGCAGACGGCACCCCCAACCATGTTGCTGATGGCCGTGTTACTGGCCGTTTTGTCTGTTCGCACCTTTGGCTTCAGTGTTGTCTTTCTTCGTGCTTCCCGCCCTGGCGGGTACGCGACCCTGGTGATGCTGGCTTCGGTATTAGTGGCCCTGGTACTGCTGCCCGCTCTGCCTCACATTCGCCCAGTGTAGCCGGCCCTGCTCTGGTCTGCGCGGTTGGGGGCCGTTGCGGCCTGCCGCTGCCGAGTGCGGGAAAGTTGTGCGCCCGAGTCGCAGCAGGAGTGCGCCGCGCAGTTCTGCTCGGCAGCGGTGGGGTGGCACTGACCAGCGGCTTTAACACATCCAGCCAGCGCGACCTGAAACCTACTGCGGGTGAGGCTTGCGCCCAGGTGCAGCAGGAGGGAACCATACAGGTTTGCTCAGAAGTGACGGGGTGGCAGTGGCCTGCAACAGCCTGCTCCCTTCCTCGCTTCTCCTTCTTCTCTGCTCCCTGTTCCAGCTTCCTCCTTCTCCTCTTCCTTCCTCCTTCCTCCTACTCCTCCTCCTTCTCTTTCTCCTCTCCCTCCTCCTCCTCCTCCTCCTCCTCCTCCTCCTCCTCCTCCTCCTCCTCCTCACTGCTCTCCCCTCGACCGTCGTCGCCGTCGCCGTCACCGTCGCCGTCGCCGTCGCCGTCGTCGTGGTCGTCGCCGTCGCCGTCGCCGTCGCCGTCGCCGTCGCCGTCGCCGTCGCCGTCGCCGTCGCCGTCGTCGTCGTCGTCGTCGTCGTCGTCGTCGTCGTCGTCGTCCGCCACGAGGAGGAGCGCTACTTCCAGCGCGCCCTCGTCGCGGCCTGCGAGGGCGGCGAGCGCTCCGCGGCGCTCGGCGCACTCGCGCGCGCGCGGGAGCGTGGCCTTGCGGTCCCCCCCCGTTCGTCGCCCTCCTCCTGGTTCTCCTCCTCCTCCTTCATATCTTCCTTCTTTTCCTCTCGGTTCCCCCCCTCCTCCTCCTCCTCCTCCTCCTCCTCCTCCTCCTCCTCCTCCTCCTCCTCCTCCTCCCGCTGCTCTTCCTTCTCTTCTTCTCTCAGTTCCCCTCCTTCGCCTTTTGCTGCTCTTCCTCCTCCTCCTCTTCCTGCTGGTGCGCTCGTAGGGGGGCGGGTTCCTCCATTGGCGAAGTGGCCCCAAAGAAAGAACGACGGCCCACAACCCTCTGCTCGCATCCGGCCAGGAGGCCTGCTCAAGGGGGAGCTCATCCTTGACAATGCGGGCGACTGCCGCCTTGCGTGCACGTGTGGGCCCGTTAGGGCCCACTCAGGGCCAGGAACTTGTTAGAACCTGACCCTCCAGCAGCAGTGCACCACCATCGCACGCGAGTGTTGCGGAGATGGTGCGACACATGAGTTTGCCACGGATGCACTTTACAATGTGAACGGAGCCACTCGAGCTTTGGCAAGGCCCGAGTGGGAGAGGAAAGACAGACGAAACACGTCAGGGCGCCTCCCCGACGGGTGGGGGATGTGGGCGGATGAGAGCTTGGTGGCTGGGGCAACAGCCTTCGTCTCCTGGCGGCGCGCTCGGATGGCTGCCGTGCGCTCAGCGGGATTCTTGGCCCTAGCTCCAAGGGCCGCCTCGGCTCTGATTTGACCTCCACAAGCCCTACCGTGAGCAAGTGCTCGCAAACTTTGAGCGCGAGAGTGTCGAGCCCAGCTAGCTCGATCTTGTATTCCGCGGGGGTAGCGGCGACCTTTGTACAGAGGTCAGCAGCCTGGTCTGCTCCCTCGTTCGCGGCCAACTCGTCTTCATTGACAGGCCTACCTATGTCCGCATGAGGTAGGTGTGGCTTACCCGTGGATCGTTGAAATCAGGCATGTCTGGGTTCCCAGATCCTAGCGTACTTTGGAGGCGCCTTCCTACTTCAATCATCGAGTGTTTTTTTTCTCACTTGCCTTCCTCCTCACGGGGCGGGCGGCAGCCCAATCTGCTTGTGTAACTCTTTCCTGTGCCATGGTTCCACCCACTTCTTCCGACCTTCGCGTCATTTTTCGGAAAGCGGGCTCCAGGTCCCGACCTCGGACGGTAGCCCCAAGACGAAGCCACGCGGCAGGGTGACTGGGGCCAGCATTGCGTGGGCCCCTGTGAGATCTCACCTGTAACATACTGAGCGTCGATGTCGAGCCTGGGTTTGGGTGATGGCTTCGAGCTCGGCCAAGGGGACGGTCTGGCGCTGGCCCACAAGGGGGCCCCAGGCCTGCCCAAGGGTCTGGCCCCCAAGGTCCACCGAGAATCCCCTATCAGCACCTTCTACACCCGATGTCCGAGGAGTCTTTTCTTCCACTTCCATCGGGACCTACAACTGCAGCATGGGGAATGGGTAGTTCATTTCTTCCTGGATGACCCCGTCGTTGCGGAAGCTGAAGTCGGACCACTGGTCGCATACTTCATCTCCCCAAGGGGGTGTGGGAAGTCCGCTTAGCCAGGGGCACGGCCGCTGTTCGTGTTCTGCAGCGGCCTGTCCACCCAGTTTGTTATGAGCGCCTGGACCTGGACCTGTCTGGAGGTGATCATCCCCGCACGCGATGAAAGAGGGTCCTAGGCATGCCACACTTAGAACGCTTTTTTATGTCGGGCTCGTCGTCAGGAAAGCGGCGTGTCCCAGGCCACAGGGCCCCAGTCGCAACAAGCTCCAAAAGCGTGGCGTGACCCGCCCGATTCTCCCTGCGCAGAGTTCGGTATATTTTCCCCATCACGGTAAAGTCTTCTCCATCCCCCCAACTCTTTTCCACAAACATGCCGCGACGTTCGGTCCTGCCAGATGCGAAGCTCGAAGGTGGCCCCTAGCTCCGACAGGACTTGCCAGCCATCTGGTGACACAGAGAGGGTCTCAAGGTAGAAAGGAACCCTATCGGGATGAGCCTCACCTGGGAGAAGGTGGAAGACGCCCCCCCCCAGAGTAGTCTGCCCATGCTCACGGTACATTGGGGTCCCAGTTGGCCTGCATGAGTGTGGTGATGGCTGCTCCTATAGGACCTCTGACCTTGTTCCAGGGGCTGAGTGCACTTTGAAGTGAGGGACAGGCACGTTTCCGGGCAGCTTTCAGTGCAACTCTTTCCCCCATGAGCTTGGGGAGGATGCCGGACCAGGCTTTGAGGATGTCCATCCTGTCGACGTACAGGAGGTCCCCCTTTTTTTCCCTGGGCCCATCCTTAACGCAACGGTAGCACCCTTCCAGCTTTGTGTGGTCCTGTGAGGGCCGCCATGGTAGATTAGCTTCTTCAGAATCGATGGTGAGACAGCCGGTCCAGCAATGCCCCATGCAGCCTGAGGTTTGGCACCCGTGGGACTGGGTTTGGTTGCTTTCTTGTCGGTATTGATGAGTCCCCGAACACGTTCAGCACCGACTCTAGCCTTCTTCATTCTGGCGCTGAACGTTTCCGGGGACTAACCAGTACCACTCAAGCGGGAGGAGGAGAAGGAGGAGGTGGAGGAGGATGAGGAGGAGGAGGAGCAGGGAGGACCCACGAGGAGGGGGAGGAGGAGGAGGAGGAGGAGGAGGAGGAGGAGGAGGAGGAGGAAGAGGAGGAGGAGGAGGAGGAGGAGGATGAGTCCTCCAACACGTTCAGCGGCCTCCAGTGGTTTTGCCGTCTGGCAGAAGTGGCCGTGGTGGACCTCCCCTGGGGGGAAAAATCCCGCCCAGGGTCTCGTGCCTTCGTGGCTGCCTGCGCCCGAATGCCAGCTCGAGCTGGACCCTGGTGGATTTGGCGGGGCAGAGGGCCCGAGTTGGCGAGCAACTGTGACTTGGCCGCGAGCTTCAAATTCCTCGCGATCGCACGGCAGACTGGCCCGCGCGGATCGCGAACGCAGCGCTCCTCGGTGCGGTTCTCGCGGATCGTGCGCCTGAATCCCAAGTCCTTGGGCGACGCCGACGGTGAACCGTTGTGGCCCCCGGACCTGTATGCTGATGCCGTCGACCCATGTGCGGTAGGTTCGTGTCGTGTCGACTGGCGGCGACCCCGCCAGCGGTGTTCAACATTGAACGCCTCGGGCGACCCAGCATCGTTCGACGTGGAACGATTTGGACGTTTCGGAAACGGCCGATCTGTCAAGGTTGACCGATCCCCGCGGTGTCAGAAACCAACGCCGAAGTCGGCACGACACGAACCTGACGTGCTGAGCTCGACGGGGCGAAAGCTGTTGCGACTGGATACCAATCTGTCACAGGGTTACGCCCTGGTCCAGGCCGCAAGCTGGACACAGCTCTGCAACATAAAAGTGGCCCACAGCGCTGGATTCTTCTGTCCCTATGGTGGGTACTTGGCCCGCACTGTGCATTGCTATCCCCATACACATCGTATGAGAGGAATCTTCGAGTCCCTTCGCCATTTTATACGTCCATGTCGGGCTGAGCGTGTCGAACAACTTTCCGGCATCTGGCAACAGGCCTGCCCAGTCGCAATCGATCCATGAGGCTGCTTCGGCTTCAGTGAGGCGGAGAGGCCCGGCACGCAAAGGGCCAGATCCCTTCATGGCTGCATTCCAGGCCCGCGCGGGTCCTTTCCCAGTTGGTGATGGGTTTCTTGCAGACCCTGGACCATACTCGATACAGGCTCTGGGCTCTGGTGATCGGCCTGTCTTCTTCCCCCGACGGTTTTGGATGCATGCCCGCCTCATTCAAGAAAACTTTCTCTGGCCACCTGCACTCGCGCTCGCTCTCGGTGAGGAGGTCGAGGAGGGCCTGTCGCACGTCTGCTGCGAGATCGGCCCACAGCTGCGGGTGCAAGTGGCGGGGTCCTTTCCCCATGTGGGAGGGGAACTCACGGCAGACTGCAGGGGGACGCTGAGGCTCGGTGGAAGGAAGGTCTTCAGCTTGCTCCCGAGCCTCTCGTTGAAACTGTGGCCACCACTTTTGGGCAGCTGGGTGTCCCGGCCCTTGGGGGTCTGACCAGAGCTTCCTCCACGCGTCCTCCTTCAACCTTCGATGGGATTCTCATGAGGGTCCCGATATGAAGCCTTATCCTGGTGGTCAACACCACGAGGGAATGCACTAGGTCTTGAGAGCGTGCAGCGACCGCCTTCCAAAAAGCGAACTCCTCGGTACTGCCAGCTCGCGATGGAGGTCCTGGCCGCGCTGCCGGCTTGCAGCTGCGCTGCGGCGCTCCCCCCTCGATGGTGTTGCGCTGCTCGGGCCACTGGGCCCCTCGATGGTGCAGCGCCTCTTCAGCCGATGAACAAACAGCATGCTGCTTGGTGAGGGATCTGTTGGAGACCATTCAGAAGATGGGCTGATTAGAATGTGAGAATGAGAGAACGTGGTGGTATGCGAGGCTGCGAGAAGGCGCTTGCGAGAATGCGAGAAGGCGGGTTCAAGAATGCGAGAAGGCGCGTGCGATGATGCGAGAAGTCCCGCGGCCGCCCGCACAGGGCGCGCCTCTGCGCACGCCGCTCCAGTTCCAGTTCCACTTCCAGTTCCAGTTCTTGGTGAGGGATGATGATCGATTGGCTTCTGCAGTGTGGTAGTTGGCTCCTGGGCCCTGATCGGTAAGGTCCTAGGTTTGTCGGACGGACGCCTCCCAGGGCCAGGCAGGCCCCTGGAGCCCGAGGGGCAGCTTGGGTGGGGCAGCCAACGCCTGCATCTGCCGGATCACGAACTGCTTATTAGCATACCTGCGAGGCCCACATGTGGTTGAGCCCATGGGCCTTCGAAGTCGTACTCTAAGGTGAGCGGGAGACCAGGAGGAAGTCGATCACCCGCTTCCCGAAATGAAACTGGGCCCTTATAAGAGTGGCGAAGACTTACCCCAAGCCTTCGTCGATGCCTGACTGTCGAACCTGTTCGACCTCTGTGTTCCAACCTGCTGCTATGATGAGGGGAACGTTCATGATGAGGGTTTTAGACGCGATTTCTTTTAACAATTGCATGCTTGATCTTGCTAACTTTTTCCCTTTGGCGAAACAGGCAGGGGCGGGGGTGATGACAGCCCAGTGGAGCCGAAGTCTCCTAGCAGCCCGCTGCCCCTGTTGATGTTCTGAGTCGGACCATCTCCGCGACGGAGCCGAAGAGGACCAGCGCTGGGGTGGGGGGAGATGAGAACCAGGGTTCCCCCATGCCCGGGACTGCCTCGCACCCCGGTGGCAAGAGCCTAGCGCCCTTCAGCCTGCCACATGGCACGCCGTCGGTGCCGAGCCGCCGCGTCGTAGTCCTTCCCGCGCATGTGGGTCTCTTTCCCCTCCGTTCTGGATGCGGGCGCCCTGCTCCTCGCGAAGCTTTCCGAGGCACTTCTGCTCGAGCTTCGTCCACCGGGTGTCGTTGGCGAAGCAGAGCCTGATGCCCCCTGTCTTGCGTTTGTAGAGAGGTCGGGGTGGCTTATCATCCTTGCCAGGCTCGGTGGCGGTGAGTTTTTTCGAGCTACTTGTCTGGATGTGGCTCTTGGGTGCCTGAGCGCAAGGCTTCACTCCCAGGCCTGTCCTCACAGAGCTCGGCGACTGCACTGGGGGCGGCGGCTCACTAGGCACCTTCCCCAGTGTGCTAGCTTATCCCGCCACTGGGCTTCGCGTGGTTGTCAAGTAGTGCAAGCTTATCCCGTGGCAGAACTTGGCGACTGACTTGCGGAGGGCCCTTTAGGACCCCCCCAATGTGCTACGGCTCCCCCTTTGTGGAAACCTGGGCGACCGGCTCGGGAAGGGCTCAGTAGGCATCTCTCCCGAGGTGCTGGCACTGTCCCTTTCGGCTGGATCATGCTGCATCTCCTGCCCTGGCTCGCCATCCTCTCGTTCGATGAGGTCGGGCGCGTCCACTTCTCCATCCATGGATGTTGGGGTACCTAAACGGGTGCCTTCCACGTCTATTCCAGCGGTGGCGATGTCAGATCCTTCTGCGGGTGCCTCCAACGCCCGCCCAGCCTTGGTAATACCAGATTCCCATTCCACCGATGCAATAAGACGGGTGCATCCAACACCTGTCCCAGGGTTGGTGGTGCCACTGCTTCTCTTTTCGCTCTCTGCCTCTCTTCCCCCGATACGTGAGCGGTGCCCAGGCTGCTGTTGCCCGCCAGGAGGCAGGGTTCTCAGGTGAGGCGAGTGAGGCGGCGCCTGATGCAATTGTACGGGTGCCGTGTCTCCAGCTTCTTGGCTCTCACAGGCGAGCCCACCCAGCCCAATTGGAACTATGGAAAAAGTCGGTTTGCCACGCAGTCCCAATTCAGAACGCGCTGCCAGGATGGAGGATGAAGTCCTCATCCTCGTGGGGTTTCCAGGACATCAAGAAGTACAGATGGGGCGCCCGCTGTGTCAATCCCTATCTTGATGAGGTAGTTGATTTGGTTTGCGCGGTATGTGGTGGCGACCCCCTGGGCCTTGTGCGATAATGGCATCGGCAATGTAGTAGAGGTGGTGGAGGGAGTTATCGTATCGAACTCGCTGTGCCTTGCACATTCGGTCTTCACTGTTACCCAAAGTTTGCATCAGCCCCTGTCTCGCCAGCTGTTTTGCTAGGAAGGACCTCCGCGGCCCTGTCCCGATCTGGTGACAATACTGAGGACTTCGGGCTCTGGGTGCCTGACACGGGTTCGGTTTGCTCCACGGCTGCACTTCGGGGAGCAAGCTCTGCATCTGCTGGGGGATCACGGCCAGAAGCAGGAAAAGGCTCGCTGCCACCACGCCGCGGTTTGGCTGCCATGCGCTTCTTCTGCTCCTCGTGGCCTGCTCTGGTGGCCTCTTACTTCAGCTTGGCCTCTGCACCCAGTGTCTGGGCGAGGGTCTGCATGTGTTTGGCGATTTTTGCGTTTCGTGATTTCTTTGTGGTCGGCTGTTTCCAGCTCGTATTCCTCGCCAAGGTTGAAGAACCCATCTTTGTCGAACGATCACTCGCCGACTGACCCGTCGAGGCTGGCCTTAAGGTTGATGTAGGAAAAGTCTTTGCCATCGCCGTTTCCTTTGAGTAAGCTTCCAACTTCACACTTGTATTCCCCAGCGGGCACTTGTTTGGTCTACCAGCAGCTGCTGGACGAGCTCTGCCTGCTTGGAGATCCGGTCCTGGATGTTTGCCAACGTGTCGGTTGCCTGGGGGAGCTTGCCCTCGGCATCGACTGCCTTGCTCTGTGTTGCTGCTGCCCGCGGGTACATGGGCTTGCCCTCCGACTGAGCCAGGTGATCTGCTCCTTATCCAGCTGCCTGCGGCAAGTCCTGCCACCGTGCCGGCCAAGCCTTCTGGGTGGCGACTGCTCAGGGGGGCGCGGGAGGCCGTCACGTGGGACACCTCGTGTCACCAGGCTTGGTAGAACCGTGATGCTGATGATGCTGATGATTCTGATGATGCTGATGATGCTGATGATGCTGATGATGCTGATGATGATGCTTGGGGTGATGATTAAGGTGGTGGTGATGCTGCTGCTGATGATGATGATGCTGATGTTAAGGATGATGATGACGATGACGTTGACGATGCTGCTGCTGATGGTGACGATGTTGATGCTGATGAAGACGACGATGTTGTTGATGCTGACTGAAGATGTTCCTGCTGCTGCTGATGATGATGACGATGATGATCAAGGGTTGTGGCTGTGGCCGTGGTTGTGGTGTTGATGATGGCGGTGATGGCGATGATGATGCTGCTGCTGATGATGATGATGGTGATACTGATGACGATTCTGATCATGATGATGACGATGCGCATGCTACTGGCCAGACTGATGATCATGTTTATGATGATGACGCTGCTGCTAATGATGAAGACGATGACGATGACGATGCTGCTGCTGATGATGCTGATAATGATGCTGATGCTGATGCTGATGCGAATGATGCTCACGAGGATGATGGCGATGCTGCTGATGATTATGACGATGACGATTCTGGTCATGATGATGATGATGATGATGACGATGATGATGATGATGATGATGGCGATGCACATGATGATGGTAATACTGATGATCAGGTTGACAATGATGATGCTGCTGCTAATGATGACGACGACGATGACGATGACGATGCTGCTTCTGATGATGCTAATGCCGATGCTGATGCTGATGCTGATGCTGATGTTGATGTGGATGATGATGATGATGATGATGATGATGACGATGATGATGATGATGATGATGATGATGATGATGCTGATGGTGCTGATGATGATGATGCCGATGCTGATGCTGATGCTGCTGCTGATGCTGCTGCTAAATACGATTCGCATTCGGATTACGAATGCTGCCGCTGCTGATGATGACGATCATGTTCATGATGATGCTGATGACGATGATGCTGCCCATGATGCTTCTTCTATTCTCTGTGAGCAAGCTCCTGCTGTCTCCGCAGCTTCTCTGCCCAAGTGCCCCCCCGTCGGCCGCGCGTGCGGACGCCTTATGCAGGCGGTCGCACAAGCGGCTCTCGGGGGCGCTGGGGAGATCTTCTTCAGGGGGCTGCGGGCCGCGCTCTACGAGCGGCTCGTGTCTGCCCCCCTCTCTGTGCTTCAGGACCAAGGGCCTCCTGCGCCTGCCTGGTCCATCCAGCAGGCGGACTCGTCCGAGGGTGAGGGGGCTTACTGCCCCCTCCCTTCGGCGGGTTCCGCCTGCCCCACCGTCTGCCTCGGGCTGGCGGTGGATCTGAGCGGCGGGGTCTCTCCCTGGCTGCTCAGCACGGTCGTCGCCCTCCTTTGGGTGACGGCCGCGTGCAGCGCCTGCGCAGGCTGCTGCTTCGGGCTGCTGGGCCCGTACGTGTGGCGGAGGCTCAGGGCCTCCGCCTGGCCGCGCGGTGCGGTTCCTGCTTCCCCTGAGCAGGACCGCCGTGCGGCGCGAGCGCTGGCTTACGGGGTTCCGCCTCGGCCTCGAGCGCTCGAGCGGGCAGGCGCCCAGCATTCGGGCGGCAGTTCCCACGACAGCGCCCATTGATGGCTGAGCTGCCACCAGTTGGCGGAGGGCCTCTATGGCCCGAGCTCTACCCATTCGCGGCTCCCACGGCTCGCGATTACGCACGATGGCGCCTAGACGACGGCGACACCAGCTGGGCAGCTATCCCCCTCGCGTCTCGAGAAGGGGGCATCCTTCTGGCCCTGCCTGGCGCCTTTCGCTCTACGGCGGAGCTCGTGGCTGCCGAGGCGGATGGCTTTGCAGGAATGATAGGCCCTTTCCAGCTAGTGGACGTCCAGCTCCAGGGGGCCGCTTCACGGCCGCTCGCCACTACTGCATCCGTCCTCGTCGTAGATATCGAGGTTGCAGAGCTCGAGCTCGAGTCGCTTTACCCTCTAGAGGTCGGGGAGGACGCAGTCATCGTTCCCTTCGCCGAGGTGCGGGGCCGCGTCTATTGGCCACATCCTTCGGGGGTTCGGGTGCTTCGCGAGGGCTACGCACGCTTGCACGGCGCCCCGCCTACTGCAGGAGAAGAGCCGCTCCCAGGGGCCGATCGGGCTACTCCCTATCACTCTGCCGACGAGATGGAGGAACCCGAGGGGTTCGCGGCCGACGGGGAAGCCGACCGCACGGCCCCAAGTGCGCGATCTCCCGCGGACGCTGGAGCGCCGCGCGGCCCGCCCGCGAAGCGCGCGGGCACCGCCGCGCCGCCACGGGTTGCGGGTCCCGCTCCGATCGCTCCTGGTGCCCCTGCGGCGTCTCTGGACGACGGGGCTCCTATGACCCGTGCCGAAGTAGCTGCCGAAATGCGCGCCTTGCTTGCAGCCCACGCGGCCTCCACGATGGTCGGCAGACCCGAGCCGGCCCCGCGCCGGCTGCCCGGAGCGATCGGCCCGAGGTGCCTCAGCTTTTCAGCGACGAAGCGGTGCGCCTCGGGCTGGATCCTGCGGGGATCGAGGCCGTCCTGTCTCACGCGCCCGTGGCCCCACAGCGGGTCTCCGCGCGTCCCAAGGGTCCGACCTCCGCGCTGGTCTCGGCGTGGGAAAAGGCGCGCTCTCTTGCTGTCCCTCGGGCCCCTTCGTCCGGTTTCGGAGCGATGGGTCCCCCGCCGCCACCTGGGCTAGCCCATCCCGCTGCGGCCGACGGCTTTGCCGAGGCGGGCGGCGCCGACGGGTCAGAGCCGCCCCATGCGGCCAATCCGACGGACTTCAGCCTCATGCTACAGTGCCTGCACCAGTCCCTCCTATTGCAGCAGGGGCGGGGCCATCGCCCAACCGTCCATCCGCTTCTGGGGACCCTGAGCGACTCAGCTCAAATTCCGCCCACGAGCTCGGGCGACCCCGCGCCCGCATCGGCCCAGATGGGGGGCATTGCTCGGAGGCGCGAGTGGCAGCAAGCGCTGCTACAGCACGGCCCCGATGTGCGAGGACTGATGAAGGAGAATTTGGCCCGTGTCCTGGGCGTGGAAGTCAGCGCCGTGACCCCCATGGCCATGCATCAGTATTTTCGGGAGCACAGTCCCTTGGGGGCTCAGCCGACGACGCACGAGTTGTTGACGCATTTCGCCTTCCTCAGCGCCGAGCTGTGGCGGGCCTGCGAAGAGGGCAACCCCGAGAGAGTCCAGACTTTACTGACGTGTCAGTGCATGTTCATCGACCAGCTGGCGGGGGACCGCGGCTATCTCGAGGCCGCCTGGTTCCTTACGGGGCTGGAGCCTCCCCCGTGTCGCGTGACCAGTCGTCACACGGAGCGCGAGGCCCAGACCCCGTTCTCACCCCTGGTGGATCCTCGCTGGCTGTCGGCGCAGGGCGAATACGTGAAGGAGCTGCAAGCATTTCGGGCGCGTCTCGACGCCGAGCGCGCCGTCGCGCTCCCCAAGCATCCACCTCATCAGCCCAAGCAGCCCAAGGTTTCGAAGCCCCCCGTCAAGTCCCAGGGTGCGTCCAAGGCACCGAAGGCGGTGCCCAAGAAGGACTGAGGGCGCCTTTGGCGCCCGCCTCCTGGAAGGGTGGGCCTTCGCGGGGCCGGGGTACGCCGCCGCACACAGTCTGCACCGACGCTGTTGCGGCTGCTAGGCGCGTTTGGGCTCAGCGAGGGCGTGAGGGTAGGAATGCGCTCTTCCAGCGATGCTGTTGCGGCCCCGCAGGGAGGAGTACGTTCCGCCACCACGCCCTTCGCTCTGCTCCGAACCGCTTCTCGGATCCCTTCGGCCATTTTGGCCGACGCCTGCCTCAGTCGAGCGCGCCCTCCAGGGGGCCTGCAGCTCCTGAGGTTGGTGTCCCTGCTGGTGCCTGTTCTCCTTCAAGCACCCCTGCTGCTCTTGCCAAAGTCGCGCCATTCGTCGCTGACTTGTCTGCCTTGCTGCGCCTGTTTCCAGGCGCGAACATTGATATCACCCACTGGGCGGCAGCGCTGTCCCAGGTTGGGATGGGTGCTCGATGTTCTCTTGGATCTTTCTCCCGCTCATCTATGCGTGCAATGGACAGGGACGACCCGTACCTTTTGGGGCCGCCTCCCCGCGATCCTTGGCCGTGCCCGCCTGCTCCACCTCTTGGTCCCCCGCCTGACGGCTTGTCGGCGAGGCGCAGGGAGCGCTGGAGATTGCGGCGCGCGGCGCGGACGCTCGCGCAGTATTCTGTTATTGCGTTGAACTGGCTCACCTTGGGTCATCCTAGCCTCGCTCCCGCCGAGGCTCGCGTCCGCGCCACGGTCTCGCCCTGCCAGGAGGGCGTCCGCACCCGTATCGAACGGTTGTGTCGGATCGCAGTTCGCCTCGCCCGTGGCGGCAAGAGCGACTTAGGTCGAGCCTTCGCCAAGTTCGACTCCACTGAGGTCTCGCTCCATGGCCTGGCCACCCATGTTGCAGCTTTGGAGGCCTCCTTCACTTCCTCTTCTTCCGTACCCGCCCCCATGCGGCACTGCCCGACCAGCGCTCCTTCTGTGCCTGGTTCGTTGGCGGCTGCGGCGGCTTGGGACTCCACCCAGGCCGAGCCCTTCGATTTGAAAGTCAGGGCGTCTCGCATCAAGTGGGATTATTCGCCAGAGTTTGATCCCGTTCCCTTCCTCTCCGACGCTCGAGTCCGCGAAGCTTTCATCGATCCAGAGGTGATGCGGCTACCGGCATCAGAGTGGCCTGCTGGCCAGAAGGGAGCGCGCGTCCATATGGACCGCGCCGAGCTGTGGGCCCTACTCCAGAAGTGGGATGCCTGTGGCGCCCTGTACCTGACTCCTGCTTCGGACCTCGCCTGGGATGAAGCCTGTGGAGCTTTCAGGGTACCGAAGGACAGCGATTTCGACAGGCTGATCCTGAACCCCACGGTCGTGAACAGCCGCTGTGCTTCAATTTCGTCCAGCACCCAGCGCCTTGGCCAAGGTTTCCTGCTGTGCCGTTTGGGGCTGGCACCTGGGGAATGGCTGGCAGTTTCTTGTGACGACCTACGGGAGTTTTACTACACTTTCCGCGTCCCTCCCGCGCGCGCCAGACGTAACGCCCTGCGCGTTCGTCTGCCATCATCTCGCTTCAAGGCCTTTCGAGCCTGGCGCCCCGAGCTTGAAGGTGTGGATGTCGCGCCCTGCCTCAATGCTCTGGCGATGGGCGACAACATGGCTGTGGAGATTGCCAACTCTGCGCATGAAGGCGTCTTGCACAGCTTCGGGGCTTTGCGGCCTCACGAGCAGGTTGTCCACCGCTCGCCCTTCCCGCGGGGCCCGTTTGTCGAGATGCTGAATATTGATGACCATACAGGTTTTCAGAAGCTCTCGTGGCGTGGCTCCGCTCCTCGCCCCGACGACCCGTGTCGCCGTGATCGTGAGGTCTTTGCCGCCTGTGATGCGGGCTACCCGCGCGTGGGCCTGATACAGCATCCAGGCAAGCGCGCGCGCGGCGAAACGCACAAGGTGGTGGTGGGCGCCGAGGTGGAGGGGCGCATAGGCATCGTCTGCGCTCCTCTTGTGCGGACGGTGGCCTTGTGCAGGCTGACCCTGATCCAAATCTACCTCGGGATCACCACCCGCTCCCTGCTAGCCTCTCTTGTGGGCTGCTGGGTCCAGGTCTTCCTCTATCGCCGCCCGATGCTCGCCATCTTTACGCACGTCTACAACTTCTTGTCGCGCCTGGCGACCGAGGACGGCATCGAATACGACCTGCCCCCTTATGTTCGCGACGAGCTTCTGGCCTGCACCTTTTTAGCCTTTACGGCTATAACCGACCTTCGGGCGCAGCCTTGCCCCGAGGTGTTCGGTACGGACGCGTCTCTCGGCTGGGGGGGCGTTGTCCGCGCTCCTATCAGCCCGCAGCTCTCCGCCGAGCTGTGGCGCAGATCGGAGCACGGGGGGTGGCACACGATTCTGCACAATCGGAGCCTCCTCGCCGTACTCAGCCGCGGCGTGCCCTTGGGCCCTGAGCTCACCCAACTGCATCACGACCTGGGGCTCCCGTCTATTGAGCCCCCCGTCGCGCCGCGTTGGGTCACCGAGCTATCAGAGGCGCTGCGCTTTCGGCTCGCGTACAAATGGGAGTTTCGCATGCCTCGTCACATCAATATCCTTGAGACCACAGTGTATAAGAGTCTGTGCAAATACTGTTGTGTTCGCCTCCCTGACTCTCGTATCCCCGTTCTCCTGGATTCAAAAGTGGCTTTGGGCGCGACCGCGCACGGGCGCAGCAGCTCTCCTGGTCTATCTCATGTTCTCTCGACCACTTTGCCCTATGTGATAGGAGGAGGTTTATATATGGGAGGCATGTACGTGCCCACGGACGTGCATAGGGCCGACGATCCCACGCGCAACCGTGCGGTGAGGCCCCCGTCTCGTGACCCTCCCGCCTGGTTAGTGGAAGCAGAGAGAGGAGAATTTACTCGCTTTGATTGCATCGCGTACGCCGACTCCCGCTCGTCATTCCCTACTTGTCTCTGGGGCCGATTTGTTGCGCAGCTTGTGGCTCGAGGCCCCGAGGGGTTGCTCAGCCACCGTTGGGCGGCCGCCCCCCCCCTCTCGGTGGGTGCGGGGATGGCCGCCGACGCCGCCGGCGACGGCGCCCAGGGCGAAGCCCTCGACCCCTCGGGCGCCGCCGAGAGCAGCAGCGAAGCTGCTCTCGCCAGCGGAGAGCGTCGCGGGCCTCGCAACGCGCTCTTCGCTGACAGCGACCGGCCTCTCACATCCACAGCAGACGCCACGCCCAAAGCGTCTGCGTCCTCGGAGGGCGGCTCGCACGGCCCCGACCCTGCCGCCGCCAGCGCTGGTTCGGCTCCCCCGGCCGCCAAGCGCGCTCCGCCTCTGGCCCTCCGCTCCAAGGCCGCGGCGGCCCCTCCGCCTGCGATCGGGGGGGGCTCGTCGCGCGTCGGCTCACGGGAAGCGCCAAAGGGGGCCACGGCTGCTACCCCCCGCATCTTCCAGCGAGCGGCCAGGGTGAGCGCCTCTCGCCAACTGCTTGGCGTCGTGGACGGGGCCTCGCGCAGCACCATCGAAGCCGCCTTCAGGCGCCAGTCCCTAGTCTACCATCCAGACAGGACTCCTGCGCACTTGGGGGCCGATGAGCGAGCAGCCCGCGCGCTCAACTGGAAGCAGCTCTGTGACGCCAAGTCAGTGTTGCTCCAGGCCCTCTCGCAGGCCGCCGCGCCGCCCGCTGGTCCTAGCACGGGCGGTGACGGTCCTGCCGCTCGCGCCTACGCCCAGGCAAAAGCGGCAGGGAAGGGCGCCCGCAAGGGCAAGCTGGCTCCTGGGTCGACCATGGCCCTTCAGGCGCTCGAAGAAGCGGTCTCTTCGCGGGTCGCCCTGGCGAGTGCCGAGCTGGCCCCTCGGGCTGCCCTCCCCGCCTCGGGCGCGCCTCTCCCAAGGAGCGGGGTTTCGTCTGCCCTCGCGACGCGGGCGGCTGAGTCTGATGCCATCCTCGCCTCCGCCGTGTCGCGCGGCCGCGTGGAGCTCGACGCACTCCGCACCGCGCGTGCCGACGCCACCAGGCGCACGGTGCAGGCTCCTGCACGCGGCGAAGGCGAGCGTGCCGTCGCTCGTGCCGAGCTCGCGGAAGGGATGGCCGATCGCGCCTACTTCCGACGCTTGCGCGAGGCCGCCAGTCGTGAGGCCGCGGGCTTGCCGCGTACGGCTCCCGTCCAGCTGGGTCGGGATTGGCGCAAAACTCTGCGCGCCGTCCTGCACAACGCTGAGGTCTCGACGGGCCTCGCCAACGCGGATCGTGCCGCTCGTGCTGGGGACGCCCCCGCGTCGTCCACTGGGCGCTCCCTGGCCGAGGTGGAAGCTGTGGACCCGCGCGCCTTGGCGAGACCTGCCGACGACCCAGCGTCCAGCTTCAGCCGTCGTGAGGGGCGCGCGGTCCGCGCCCGCCTGGGCCCGCGGGACGAAGCTGTCGAGGACCAGCCCAATCGCGGGGGTCACGCGCCGCACTCCGCCTCGCGCACGGGCGCCACGCGCAACAGGCGCGCCAAGAAGCAGCGGCGAGCTTCGACGGCGGCGCTCCCCGCCCCTGAGGGGGGGGCCGCCACGACGCCGGGCCGCAGGGCGCGTCGCACTGCTAATGCGCGCCGCTGGGCAGGCGCGGCACGCCCCAGCTCCGCCGCGGGAGTGGGCCCTCCACCGCGGAGCCGCAGCCCTGCCCGCAGCCGCACGCGGTCTCCGAACCCGTACGGGACTGATCACACCTCTCCCTCGGGAGGCTGCTCCTCGCCTCCCATCGACGGCTCGATCTCGCCTGAGGAGCCTTCGGGGCCGCCGGCGGGGGAGGCATCGGAGGGCCCGCACACTCCTGACGGGTCTCCGCCCGCGAGCGCCCGCAGCCGCTCGAGAGCGGAGCCCGCGTGCGAGGAGGACTCTCCGACGGAGCTCGAGGACGTCGTGCTGAGTGCCCTCGCTGACTCCTCGGTGGACCTCGAGCGCGTCGTGGCGGGCCTGAACCCCGAGGTCCTCCTCCGCTTGCAGGCGGCCTTCCCTCGCCGCGCGGAGGCCTCTCCGCCCGCCGCTCACGCCGCGGCTCGCAGCCGCTCTCGGGGCCGCGGCACGCGCGCAGGCTCCGAGACGCCGCGGCCCGTCCCCCCGCCGCCGCCACCACCCCGTCACCACTCTGGTGGGCGTGCGGCGTCGCGATCCCGCGGGTCGGCCGCCGGCCAGGGGCTTAGTCGAGCGAACGCGCGCGACTCCTCTCGTGCGCCTTCGCGTCAGGCGACGTCGCCTGGGCGTCGCGAGGTGCGCTCCCCTCGAGTCGCTCCGAAGCGTCGCCCGAGCCCCGCCACTTCGCAGCAGCCAGCCACGCCCCGCCATGGTGCGAGCTCGGACGTCGCCTTCGCAGGCAGCTCCCGCGCGGACTCCGCTGCTCAGGCCCCTCCGACTTCGGTAGGCATGCGCTCTTCCAGCGATGCTGTTGCGGCCCCGCAGGGAGGAGGGCGTGCCGCCGAGGAAGGGGGGTCTTCGAGTGGCTTCGCGCTTGGCCGAGCTTCAGAGCCCGAGCTGCATCTCAGCGGCTCTCACAGCGGTGACGCTGGAAGCGCCGCGGCTGCAGCCTTCGCAGCGCGGCGCACGGCCTCTGCGGCCGCTGAGCAGCCCTTGCCTCCAGGGGCCGCCAGCGCCCTAGCGTGGCGCCTCAATATCGGCGGTGAGAAGATCACTGTGGTGAGGTGGGGACCCGCCTGGCAAGCTGCCTTCCAGAGCGCGGCGTCGTGGCTGAGGTCTTTCGCACCCGCAGGGGCCGCCGAGCCCGAGGGCAAGGATGACTTGCACTGCCTCCTGCGGGCCTTGCACGCCTACAAGCGCCTGTTTCAGACAGGCGGCGCCGAGCCGATCGACGAGGCCTCGTGGTTGCATCCTTACGTGGCCGTCGTCGAGCCCGAGGCTATCCCCGCGCATGCTGACCTCCAAGCCATGGGGGCGGGCGCCATCCGTGGCATCGGGCTCGGCTCAAAGATCGAGCAGCGGCGGCGCGCGGGCAAATTGGCCTGCCTTTTCGACCTTCTGTACCATGTGCAGGACAGTCACGGCGCCATCCCAGCAGCGCTGTGGGGATCCCACTCCCCTCCGTCCGAGATCCTCGACGCCTTCGCGGAGGTGGTGCCCGTTCCACATCATTCGGGCTTCACGTCCTCGGCAGCTCGTTCCGAGCTCGCCGAAGCAGCCGCAGCTGCGCGTGCCGAGCCGCGCCCGCCTTTTGACTGGGCGACCCTCGAGGGAGGGGACGCTCTGCCAGCCGAGATCGAAGCAGGGGCTCGCCGTGCCTACCGTAACATGGGCGGATCCTTCAGCTCGGCGCGGGCGATGCTGGCGGAGGCGTCGGGGTTCGAGACCGACGGGCGGGACGCCCTCGTTCCGCCCTTCTACGCGTCCAGGCGCAGGAGGGCCGCCACGCTGATCAGCTCTCCAAGCCCTGGCCGCCCTGCGCTCATCCTGTGGTGCGTCTGCGGCCTCTGCATCTCTCTGGGAGCCGCGGCGCCGACCGCAGGCCAAGGGCTTAGTCGGGCTGCGCCGTCCGCGCCCGCTCGCCCTCCGCGCACTCCCTTCGTGCGCGATTCTCACCTCACCTCCGCGTATCTCGACCGTCGCTCGAGATCGATTGATGCCTTCGAGCTGTGGTTAGCAGAACACACTGGCGTGCCACCCGCCACACTTTACCGAAGCGGGATACTTCTCGCCCGTTTCCTCGCGACCTTCGGCGTGTGGCTTCATGATGCAGGTTTCCCTCATTATATTTTGGTCCATGCCATCTTGGGAATCCAAAGCGCCCATCCGCATTGGAAGGCCTTTCTGACAGAAGCTTGGGACGTAGCGAAACAATGGAAGCTTGCGGAGCCGCCAAAGCTCCGTCCCCCCTTGCCACGCGCGCTGCTGCGCGCCATGGTCGGGCTCTGTCTCGCCTGGGACTGGCCGGTGATGGCGGCCCTGCTGCTCATGGGCTTCACGATGTTCCTCAGGCCTGGCGAACTGCTGGCGTCACGCCGCTGTGACCTGTCGCTTCCATGCGACCGTCTCGAAGTTGAAGGGGATGCTTTTCTTTCGATTCTTGTTCCAAAGACCAGAAGAACGTACCCGACGCAACATGCTCGCTGCTCCGATCGGGGCACGGTGAAGGTATTGAATCAAGTGTTTGGGAGGTTGGCTTCCACCGATCCTCTCGCCCCCTTCGGCGCGAGCGGCTTCCGTACTCGGTGGAATCATCTGCTTTTGGCTCTGGGCGTCCCTCTTGCCAAAGCAGGTCAGGGGCTCAACCTGACGCCCGCTTGTCTGCGGGGCTCTGGCGCAACAGACTTCTATATCGCTACGGAAGACGTCCCCCGCGTCTTCTGGCGAGGGCGCTGGCGTCAAGCTTCCAGTGCCGAGCGCTACCTGCAAGCCGCCGCCGCCTCCACAGTTCTTGCTGCGCTGCCCGAGCACGCACGGGCTCGTATCTTGTTCTTCGCCACCGCCAGCGACCGCCTTGTCGCTTCGTTCCTCCAAGTCGGCCCCGCCGCTTGGCCTGCCCTGCTTGCGGCCGCCCGCCAAAACCTTGTCACTTCGCAAGGTCCTTGAGCACGGGTATGGCTGCCTCGCCGACATCGGCGACCAGACGGACTCCACCGTCTGACGCGCGGCGCCCCGGCTTGAGCGCGCGGGACGGGCCTGCCCATTTTGGGCCGCCCCGCGCGCGCACGCCGCGGCCGCGCTCGGAGACAGCTCGCTAGCGCGCGAGCGGGAGAATGCTTCTTCTATTCTCTGTGAGCAAGCTCCTGCTGTCTCCGCAGCTTCTCTGCCCCCCTCCCTCCTCTCCCACTCTAAGGCTGACGGGCGCTGCCTCGCCGACATCGGCGACCAGACGGACTCCACCGTCTGACGCGCGGCGCCCCGGCTTGAGCGCGCGGGACGGGCCTGCCCATTTTGGGCCGCCCCGCGCGCGCACGCCGCGGCCGCGCTCGGAGACAGCTCGCTAGCGCGCGAGCGGGAGAATCCTCCTCCTCCTCCTCCTCCTCCTCCTCTCCTCCTCCTCCTTCTCCTCCTCCTCCTCCTCCTCCTCCTCCTCCTCCTCCTCCTCCTCCTCCTCCTCCTCCTCCTCCTCCTCCTCCTCCTCCTCCTCCTCCCTTCCTCCTCTCCCGAAAAACGTCTTAGAAGCTGGGGGAGGCTCCCAAGAGGCCTCTGCCTTTGAGAAGTTCCCCCGCCTCCTTCGAAAACGGCCCCCCTCGCGCTGACCCGCCGTGCGCGCCGCCGAGACGTCAATGGGAGGGTGCTCTCCAGGCCTTCCAAGTGGGGTCCAGCAGGTGGCGCCAGGGGATCGCACCGCATCGCCGATGCATCGGCGATGCGGCTCGATGTGGAGCCCTACTTTCTCCACGGCGACGGAGCCGATGCATCGGCGATGCGGTGCAATCCTCCGACCACATTTACTTGGGCCCCATGTAAGGGGTATCCAGATACGGTTGGGAACTTTTGGTTAGCGTGTCGCGCCGCCGGTTCTAGCCCGTCACGCTTCGGTGCGACACGTCATCCATTTCCCGGCCCCCCAGCGTCAACGTCCCGAGCCTTTCCGAGCCTCACGTCCCGCGGAGCGGAGCGACACGCCATCCGCTTGCCAGGCATAGCGTGTGGCCAGGGCTTCCGCCGCGACACGCTATCCAGGCGTTCCTGACCGTAGGCCCCCCCTCCTCTCCTCCCTCCTCCTCTGCCGCCCCTGTCTCCCCTGTCTTCCCTTCCCCGTTTCGTCGAAGTCCGGAGGTAAGGGGCAGCCTTGGAGGGGGATGCCAGAAGAGGGAGAGGTACAGATACAGCCACCCTTCCTCCGTCTCCACGGTTAGATTCGCTTCGAAGTCCTCGTCAGAAAACACCCCTGGAGAGGTCGGGGGAGCAACGACTGGTTCGAGGCTCGGGGT
Source organism: Prorocentrum cordatum (assembly GCA_963575745.1). Lineage (NCBI taxonomy): Eukaryota > Dinophyceae > Prorocentrales > Prorocentraceae > Prorocentrum > Prorocentrum cordatum. The sequence goes on along the minus strand of CAUYUJ010018073.1, from coordinate 103,897 downwards.
GCTCTGGCGCTTGCGTCGGTTCACGGGGGGGGCTCCCTCCTCGGGGCGCGTCCCAGCGGCTGCGCCTCGCCGAGAGCGTGCCCGGGGCGCCCCGACGGCCCCGAGGTGCCGCCAGAAAGCCGAGCTGTGACCCGAACAACGGGGGGGGGCATCGACCCCCCATCGTCCATTCATCGCCGATGGGGGGACCGATGGCCCGCCCTGTCCCAGGAACCTGCGGGCTCGCTCGCGGGGGCCCACAGCCTGGGCGCTGGAGGAAGAGAGCCGCGCTGGGCCCAGGGATGGCTCGAGGCGCTGGGCCGCTCCTTGGGTCCGTGGAACCGGCATGTGGCCCAGTCCCGCCGTGGCCAGAAAAGCTGCTGCGTTCCTTATATCACGCGTTCCTGATGGAGGAGGAGGAGGAGGAGGAGGAGGAGGAGGAGGAGGAGGAAGAGGATATATCATGCGTTCCTGATGGAGGAGGAGGAGAGGAGGAGGAGGAGGAGGAGGAGCAGCAGAGGAGGAGGAGGAGAGAGGTGGAGAGAGGAGAGGAGGAGGAGGAGGGAGGAGGAGGAGGAGGAGGAGGAGGAGGAGGGGAGGGGAGGGGGACCACGACTGCATCACCGATCCATCGGCGGGAGGGGCACCACGACTGCATCGCCGATCCATCGGCGACATGTCGCCGATTCTACAGGTCGATGGCTTCCCCCCCTCAAGCTGGTGCCGGGCCGCTCCTTGGATCGATCCAAGGAGCGGCCCGGCACCAGCTTGAACCGGCATGTGGCCTAGGCTCGCCGTTGCCAGAAAAGCTTCTACATTCCTGATGACATGTCTTCCTGACGGCAGCACCACGACTGCACCGCCGATCCATCGGCGACTTGTCGCCGATGCTGTGGGTCGATGCTCCCCCCCCCCCCCGTCCAGCCGGTGCCTCCCCGACGTGGCCCCCCCCCCGGGAGGCCGAGGCGGGGAAGATGGACGTGACGCCCGACGAGCTGTTCTACCTGCTCCCGCGCACCCCGGGGGAGCGTAGGGAGGCCGCCGACTGGCCCGCACGTCGCCTCCCCGGCGCTGCCCCCGCGGCGGAGAGCCGCGTGCGACACCGGCAGCTGGCCTCCGCGGGGCGGGGGGGGGGGGCCTCATCGCCACGGCCGGACGCCGCTCGGCCGCCGGACTTGTTTTGCACCACCACCACCACCAGAAGTTGGAGGGGGGAAGGAGGAGGGGGGGTGAGGGGGGGAGAGGGGGAGGAGGGGAGGGAGGAGGAGGAGGAGGAGGAGGAGGAGGAGGGGAGGAGGGGAGGAGGAGGAGGAGGAGGAGGAGGCGGAGGAGGAGGAGGAGGAGGAGGAGGAGGAGGACCCCCCTTCCCCACTCCTGACCTTGTGGTGGTGGCGGTGGGAAGCAAGCCCACCAGCGTTTGGGCCCTAGGAGGGATCGGAGGACCGATCCTGAGCCGACCTTGAGTTCCCAGTGTCTCAGCGCACCCTTCTCCGATCCCTGGCCTGGAGGGTGGGGCGGGCGAAGCCGCGCTGCGCGCGGTGCACGCTGCAGCGATCGCTCGAGGGCGTGCCCGGCCTTCGAGGGCTCGAAGGAGTTGGCATCTCCTTTCCTCTGCGGAAGCCGGCGGAAGCAGAACGAGGCCGCCTCCGCCGGCGGAAGCAGAAGATGCGCCACCAAGAGATGGCAATATGTTTGGTTCAAGGTTTTTGGAACCCGCCATGGGCCACGTGCATAGGTGGCGGTACCCCTTCGGACCTACCTTCGCCCCTCCCGCCCGTGGCGAGAGCCCCTCCGCTCCCAGACTCTCCCCCATCCCTGCCAGGGAGGGTGGGGCGGGCAGTGCCTCCTTGGGCTCCCCGGCATCGGGGTCTACCATGTGGACGATGGCTTTCGGTCCCAGCTCACGAAGCTCTACCGCCTTCTCGTCAAGGAGGGCGGGGACGTGTTCGACATGTGCTCCCAGCACGACTCTCATCTGCCCTCCGACGTGGAATACAATTCGCTGACGGTGCACGGCATGAATTTCGTGGAGCTTATGGCCAACCAACGTGCCACTGATCGCTTCACGCAGAACTTCAACAGCGACACCTCCCTTGCTCGCTTCGCAGATGGCTCCCTCGACGCGGCACTGATGGCCGTATCCATCCAGTACATGCAGAGCCCCGTGGAATTGCTGCGGGAAGTGCGGCGAACGCTGCGGCCCGGCGGCGTGTGTATCGTCAGCTTCTCTAACCGTATGTTCTTCACGAAGGCCATCGACGCTTGGCGCTCGTGCAAGAGCATGAGCTCCCTCGCCAATCTGGTGAAGGGATACTTCGCAGATGCGGGGTTCGTCGGGACGAGAGTCGCGAACCGCGTCGCCGCCGACGGTGCGGGCCCCCTGGGCGACCCCTTCGTCGCAGTGGTGGGCTTCAGGGACTCCGCGCCCGAAGGCGCCCTGCAGCATGACGAGATCTCGTGGATGCCGGGGATGAGCGCGGGAGGCATCTGGTGAGGCGCCGCGTGTCGCCGCTGCAACGCTGGCGATGCGGGTGCACACGCGTCGCGGGCGCCGCACCCGCTGCGGCACGCGCAGACGCCTGACGACGGTCGCGGGCAAGGGGCCGGCCGTGACTGGCAGGGCGCTGTCTCGTGCGGCCTTCACTGGCAGGCGTGCTCATGCGAAACAGAGTCTCTTACTCCTTCCCCTCGAAGAAGACAAAACTGCACAGACATGCAGAATTATGCTCCTTCCTCTCCTTCTTCTTCTTCTCCTGCTTCTCGAAGAACAAGAGGTCCACTCTTCTCCTTCTTCTCGAAGAAGAAGAAGAAGTCCGACATGCAGACTTGCAAAATTCCTTCTTCTCCTTCTTCTCGAAGAAGAAGAGGTCCGCGCGGATTCTTGTTCTCTATGCTCCCCTGGTGCCCAACCTTAAGTCGGGCTTGTCCCTCTACAGGGGGAATATTCAAAAATAGTCCAAAAATAGTATGAGGACTATGTTTTAAGTACTTGTTGGTCCAATCTGGAATGTGTTTGGGGTATGCTTTATTTTCCGTCGAAAATCCCCCTGTAGGGGGACACGCCCGACTTAAGCCTAACCTTGCAGGATGCCGAAAATCCGGATGTTCCTTCGTCTTCAAGATCGGCGTGCTCGGTCCGTTAAGAGATCAATTTTCCCGTTTGGGGGGTTCTCATTCGCGCCGTTCTTTGTTCGTTTCCGTTTTTGTTTGCCGTTGTTTGATCCTGGTTGGGGTTGCCGTTTTTGTGTCCCCCGTGCTGGCCGAGAACCGAAAAATGAAAACGCAAGAACAACTTCCCCAGCGTTCTTCACATCAATTGAGTGCCTGACAGCGCCTGCCTCACGAGCTCGTGCGATCTCGCCCACCTCTTGACAGCAGCGCCGCTCGGAGCGCCCTGCTGGGCGTGGGAGGGAGCCTTTGCAGGTTCCCTCTCCCGCGGCTAGAGCGGGAGCCTTTGCAGGTTCCCTCTCCGGCCGAACGAAGGAGAGGGACCCTTTGCAGGTTGCCTGTCCCGGGTCTAGAGCGGGAGCCTTTTTCAGGTTCGTTCTCCAGACGGGAGAGGGAGCCGTCGCAGGTTCCCTCTCCCGCAGCTGCAGCGGAACCCTTTTTCCAGGTTCTCTCTCCAGCCAACCACGTTTTCTGTAACGCCCTCTCAAGCGTCGATACAGATGCCCTGGCCTGTGAGGACAAAGCTCCGAAGGAATGGGCCACCTTTTCCGAGCGCGAGCTGGAGGCGCCCCCGCGATACACTCTGGACGAGGCTCCCGCTCAACACCTCCTCCATGTTCAGACATCAGGAGCCCCAAAGCGACGATAGGAATGACATGTTGAGGACCCGCTCGGGGAGTGCAGTCTAAGACTGCCTTGCGATGCACTCACAGACGAGGCTCCCGCCGGATACTTCCTCTATACTCCAGCTTGAGGAGACCAAAAGCGATGACTGCTAGAGGAGTCCAAAGACCCGCTCGGGCTAATAACGTGGGCTGCGGGCCCCATAGGGAAGGGGCTCCCTCTGAGACTTCATCACAGTTCACTCACAGACGAGGCTCCCGCCTGAGGTTTCATCCATACTCAGGCCTCAGGAGCCCAAAAGTGATGACAGTTACAAGATTCCGATGACCCGCTCGGATTAGTAAGATGAGTTGCGGGCCCCATAGGGAGGGGGTTCCCACCTGAAACGTCCTCGCAATTCACTTACAGACGAGGCTCCCACTTGAGAAGTCCTCCATGCTCCAGCTCGAAGAGACCAAAAGCGACGACTGTCAGAGGATTCCAAAGACCCGCTCGGGCTAATAACGTGGGCTGCGGGCCCCATGGGGAAGGGGCCCCCTTTGAGACTTCATCACAGTTCACTCACAGACGAGGCTCCCGCCTGAGATTTCATCCATACTCAGACCTCAGGAGCCCAAAAGTGATGACAGTTACAAGATTCCGACGGCCCGCTCGGACTAGTAAGATGAGTTGCGGGCCCCATAGGGAGGGGGTTCCCGCCTGAGACTTCCCCGCGATTCACTCACAGACGAGGCTCCCGCCTGAGACGTCCTCCATATTGAAGCTTGAAGAAGCCAAAAATGGCGACAGCGACAGGATTCAGATGACCCGACCGGATTAATATCATGAGCTGCGGGCCCGATGGGGACGGGGCTCCCGCCTGAGACTTCATCGCAATTCACTCACAGACGAGGCTTCCGCTTGAGATTTCCTCCATATTCTAATTCGAAGAGGCCAAAAGTGGCGACAGTGGCAGGATTTCGATGACCTGCTCGGATTAGTAACATGAGCTGCGGGCCCCATAGGGACGGGGCTCCCGCGTGAGACTTCTTCGCAATCCAATCACAAACGAGGCTCCCGCTTGAAACGTGCTCCACCTTCAGGCTCGAAGAGGCCGAAAGTGACGACAGTTACAAGAATCCGGTGACCCGCTCGAATTAATAATATGATATGCGGGCTCCACGGGGAGGGGGCTCCCGTCTGAGATTTCCTCCACACTCAGGCCTCAGGGGCCCAAAAGTGGTGACAGTTACAAGATTCCGATGACCCGCTCGGATGAGTGAGATGAGTTGCGGAACCCATAGGGAGGGGGTTCACACCTGAAATTTCCTCGCAATTCACTCACAGACGAGGCTCCCACCTGAGACGTCCTCCATATTGAAGCTTGAAGAAGCCAAACATGGCGACAGTGACAGGATTCCGATGACCCGATCGGATTAATAACTTAAGCTGCGGGCCCCATTGGGAGGGTGCTCCCGCCTGAGACTTCCTCGCGCTTCACTCACAGACGAGGCTCCCGCCTGAGACGCCCCCCATGGTCAGGTCTCAGGGGCCCAAAAGTGACGACAGTGACAATATTCCGATGTCCCGCGCGGATTAGTAGCATGAGCTACGGGCCCCATAGGAAGGCGGCTCCCGCGTGAGACTTCCCCGCAATTCACTGACAGACGAGGCTCCCGCCTGATAGTTCCTCAAGTGTGAGTGTGAGTGAATGAGTGAGCGAGTGATTTGTGACTGGACGAATGAGTGAGAATGATGATGATGTTGATGATGATGTTGATGATGATGATGATGATGTTGATGATGATGATGTTGATGATGATGATGGTGATGATGATGATGATGCAGATGATGATGATGATGATGATGATGATGATGATGATGATGATGATGCTGATGCTGATGCTGATGATGATGATGATGATGATGATGATGATGATGATGATGATGATGATGATGATGATGCGTGTGTGAGTGAGTGAGTGGGTGGGTGTGTAGGTGGGTGAGTGAGTGGGTGCGCGAGTGATGATGATGAATGTGTGGGTGACTGTGTGAGTGATTACGACGGCGGTGATGATAGTGTGTGTGTGAGTGGTTGAGTTGGTGAGTGAGTGTAGGAGATGATGGTGTGTGAGAGTGATTGGGTGCGTGATAGAGTGGTCTTGTGTGGTGGGTGTGTGACTGATGATAACGGTGTGAATGATTGAGTGGGTGAGTGTGCGAAGGGAGAGAGGCTGAAGGTGTTATGATGATAGTGCGCGAGTGATTGAGTAAATGAGTGTGCGAAGGAAAGAGAGGAGAGAGGGTGAGGTGGAAGGACTGCGCGGGGTGTCAGAGTGGAGTGCCAAAGACAGAGGGTAAGGGGTTCCTACGCGGGAGGTGCGCGGAGAAAATCAATCCGACGGTAGGACCCCACACGAGAATATGTTTAATGTGTTTCGGGATCTCTTCCTGCCACCTCCCTTCTCCCACCCACTCCTGCCTCTCCCTTCTCCTCCTGCCTGCTCTTCCTCCTGCCTCAACCCCTGCTTCCTCCTCCTCTTGCCTCCACCACTCCTCCGTTTCCTCCTCCTCCTCCTCCTCCTCCTTTTCCTTTTCCCTCTTCCTTTTCCTCCTCCCCCTCCTCCCCCTCCTCCTCCTCCTCCTCCTTCTCCTCCTCCTCCTCCTCCTCCTCCTCCCCAACCTCATCATCATCATCATCATCAGCAGCAGCAGCATCAGCATCCTCCTCCTCCTCCTCCTCCCTCCTCCTCCTCCTCCTCGCCTCCTCCTCCTCCTCCCATCTCCCTCCTCCTCCTCCTCCTCCTCTCTCCTCTCCTCCTCCTCCTCCTCCTCCTCCTCCTCCTCCTCCTCTCCCTCTCCCTCTCCCTCTCCCTCTCCCTCCTCCGCCTCCTCCTCCTCCTCCTCCTCCTCCTCCTCGTCTCCGTCTTCCTCCCCCTCCTTCCTCCTCCTCCTCCTCCTCCTCCTCCTCCTCTACTCTTCCTCCTCCTCCTCCCCCTCCTCCTCCTCCTCCTCCTCCTCCTTCTCCTCCTCCTCCTCCTCCTCCTCCTCCCCCCTCCGCCTCCTCCTTATGCCTCCTGCCTCCTCCCGGGGCCTCGTGGGGCCTCCTGGAACCTTCTTGGCCTCCTGGGACCTCCTGGGGCCTCCTAGGGCATTCCTCCTCCTCCTCCTCCTCGCTCCTTCTCCTCCTCCTCCTCCTCCTCCTCCTCCTCCTCCTCCTCCTCCTCCTCCTCCTCCTCCTCCTCCTCCTCCTTATCCTCCTCATTCTCCTCCTCCTCCTCCTCATCGTCTTGTTCCCCCTCTGCCTCCTCCTCCTCCTCCTTCTCTGTCTCGTCTTGCACCCACGACCCGGAGCAAGCACGCGAGGTGCGAGCCCCACAGGGACGGGACTCCCGCCTGAGACTTCTTCGCGATTCACTCACAGACGAGGCTCCCGCCTCACACTTCCCCCATTTTCAAGCCTGAGGAGCCCAAAAGTGACGAGAGTCACAAGAGGCCGATGACCCGCTCGGACTACGAACATGAAGTGCGGGCCCCATCGGGAGGGGGCTCCCGCCTGAAAACTTCCTCGCAGTTCACTCACAGACGAGGCCCCCGCCCGAGAGTTCCTCCAGATTCAACCCAGACGAGCCCAAAAGTGACGACAGTTGCAGGAAGCAGATGACCCGCTCGGATTACCAACATGAGGCGCGGGACCCATCGGGATGGGGCTCCCGCCTGAGACTTTTTCGCTATTCACTCACAGACGAGGCTCCCGCCTCATACTTCCCCCATTTTCAAGCCTGAGGAGCCCAAAAGTGACGAGAGTCACATGAAGCCGATGACCCGCTCGGATTACCAACATGAAGTGCGGGCCCCATAGGGAGGGGGCTCCCGCTTGAGACTGCCTCGCAATTCACTCACAGACGAAGCACCTGAGTAATGCTTCCTCCACATTCAAGCCCCTGGAACCCAACAATGGTGACAGTTATAGGTGTCCGATGACCCGCTCGGATTTGTGACATGACCTGCGGGCCCCATAGGGGGGGGGTCTCGCGACTTCCTCAGAATTCACTCACCGACGAAGCTCCTGCCTGATGTTTTGCTCCACATTCAAGCCCCTGAAGCCCAAAAGTGGCGACAGTTATAGGTTTCCGACGACCCGTTCGGATTAGTAACATGATCTGCGGGCCCCATAGGGAGGGGGTTCTCGCTTGAGACTTCCTTGTAATTCACTCACAGACGAAGCTCCCGCTTCATACTTCCTCCGTGTTCAGGCCCCTGGAGCCCAAAAGTGACGACAATTTAGTTCCGATGACCCGCTCTGATTAGTAACATGAGCTGCGGGCCCCATAAGAAGGGGCTCCAGCTTCAGACTTCCTCGCAATTCAATCACGGACGCGGCTCCTGCCTGATGCTTCTCCCATATTCAAGCTTCGGGTACCCAAAAGTGACGACAGTTGCAGGAGGCCGACGACCCGCTCGGATTAGTAACATGATTTGCGGGCCCAATAGGGAGGGGGGTCCCGCCTGAGACGTCTTCGCAATTCACTCACAGACGAGGCCCCCGCTTGGGTGGGCAGGTGGGTGAATGAGTGAGTGGGGGAGAGAGCGAGTGATGATGATGAGTGTGTGGGTGGGTGAGTGTGTGAGTGGGTGAGTGAGCGGGTGGGTGAGCGAATGTGAGTGACGATGTGTGTGAATGATTGAGTGTGGGAGTGCGTATGTGTTGGCGAGAAGAGGAGAGGGTGTGTTCTCTTGTTCCTGCGCGGGGTGTCCGGAGAAAACAAGAACCCCACCTTGGATGCGGGGAACAAAAAAACAATTTTGGAGGGAAACATGGTTTCGCAATAGGAATGCTCGCGCGCTGCTGCGAATTCTTAAAGGAACCACCAGCTTTTTCATGTTCATCAAACCCATCGCGCGCATGTCGAAATCATTCGAACGCCCTTGCGCGCGTACTGGGGGGGGCACAACCCCTTGTCAAATGATACCATGCGGGCCATTCGCGCGCGTCGACCGCGCGCGCGTGTCGAGATTGTCCCAAAACCTTCATCACCGACGCGAGTGCACCATCATCGTCACCAGCGTGATCAGCATCGGTGCCGTCATTGCCCCTGCCGCCGTCATTGTTATCATCGTTGCCAGCAACGCTAGTATCATCATCGTTTGTGCCGTTGTCGACGTCGCCATTATACCGCGCCCGCCCGAGCCACCCACTCGCATTGATGCGCCCGCGCGCCATCGCGGCCTGCGAGACGCGCTGGGGAGCTCCTAGCGGTCAGCGCCACCGCGGCCGCAGCGATGCGCCAGCCAGCGCCCGCCAGCGCCAAGTAGCCATCGCAATCGCCGCCGCAAAGGGTTTTGTAAACCAGGTTGCGGGGGAGTGGGTGGGTGGGATGTTTGCACGAGCATGGGAGGTGGCCACGCCGGGAGCAGTGTCGTCAGCTGCACAAAACAGCAGCATATAGTGCACCACGCATGCTGGCCCACAGACTGTGCACAACATACATAGAGAAGTAGAAACAAGCTGTCTGGGTTCCACGCTAGCTAGCTTTTTTTTCGGGAGCCCACAAAGGACGTACGGGCCCAGCTATGTACATGAGCACGGCCCCTCGATCCGCGATACTGGCCGCGTGATACGAACATTCGGGCAATGCGTACTCTCGAAAGCAGCGTGTAATCATGCACGTGTGCGTCCCTACTTCGCTCCTGCCTGTTCAGCGCCAGACGCCATGCTGAAGCATGTCAGGGCGAGCCCGCGCCGTGCTGCCGTGCTGTTGCTTGCCTCCGTCGGTCCTTCCCGTCGGCACGGCCAGGCCCCCCCCAAACTGTAGAGACGGCGCGCCCCTCCGAGAGCCGCGCGGCTTCGCACCTCTGAGAGAGGACGGCATGCCTGGAGGCCCCCGGACCTCGGTTGCCTTGGCACGCCCGTGTTGAAACGCAGCACGCCCCGTGCTCGAGACGTCCGCGTCGAGACGTTGCGTGTGGGCTCCACGTATCGGACCGCGTTTTGGCGGATGCATCGCGTCGGGCCTCCGTTTTCGGCCTACGCGTTGCGCTCCGCGTCGATACGACACGTGCTGCGTGTTGCGTCTCGGGGCAGCTGAGCCCCAGACGTCCCCAGGGGTCCTCACTGTCAGGCATCCGGAGGCCCCCGCGGAGGGTCCAGAGAAACGTCGGAGCTACCAGAGAGGTTCCAGTTGCTGTTCGACCGCCTTCCACAGTACCCAGTCTGCTGCTCGTTTGTTGGACCAGTCTCAAATTCTCTGTGTACCGATTCTGTCCACAGATGGCGCCTTCTTTAGTTGTTCTCTTCGTTGGGCCAGTCTGTGTACCGATTGCTGGCTGTACAGCGGTTCGTTGCGCGGCATGGTGACCGTGCGAGTTCCGCTGCGTGTGCCACTTTCGTGTGAGTTCCGCTGCCTGAGCGGAACCCGCACGAGTGGAGCTCGCACGCGCGGATCTCTCACGAAGCCGAATTCGCACGGACGCAACTCGCATGGGCGGAGCAGAATTCGCACGGACGGAACTCGCACGAGGCGGAGCTCGCACACGCGGAACTCGCACACACGGAATCCGCACGGGCGGAACTCGCAAGCGTGCGAGTTTTGCCGCACGTAGATTCGTTGAGCGGGGTCGCCCGTGCGAGTTTCGTTCTTGCGAGTTCCGTCCGAGTGGCCTCCTTTTCGTGGCAGTTCCGTACGCGTGAGTCCCGCGCGTGCGAGTTCCGTCCGTGCGACTTCCGTGCCGTGCGAGTTTCGCTCCGTGTGAGTTCCGCCCCGTGTGAGTTCCGTCCGCGCGAGTTCCGCTCCGTGCGAGTCCCGTCTTTTTCTTTGGAAGCCCGGATGTGGATGCCGTCGTTCGCCGAAGCGAGATTTTCCGGGGAAGTTGTTTTACGTATTTGTTTGATCGAAAGCGAAGATTAAAAAACGGAGCACAATTTACACTACCGAGGAAACCCACATACTTCTATTATGGCTGGAGTAATGATAGCTGAAGTGAAGCATATGAAAATGATGTTGGTGGCCGTTGCCCCGCCGATACCGTCGTGACGCCAGTCGAGAAAACGCCACGCCTGCCGTGCCCTGGACGACCGTCACGGATAGCGGTCGCCCTCAGGGACCTCCCCGTGCGCACCCCTGGCGGTGTCGAGAAAACGCCACGCCTGCTAAGGCAAGGACGACAGTCACGGATAGCGGCCGCGCTCAGGGACCACCAGGTGCGCACCCCTTGTGGTGTCGAGAAAACGCCACGCTTGCCGTGCCCTGGACGACCGTCACGGGTAGCGGCCGCGCTCAGGGACCACCCCGTGCGCACCTTTTGTGGTGTCGAGAAAACGCCACGCCTGCCGGGGCCTGCCGTGCCCTGGACGACCGTCACGGATAGCGGTCGCCCTCAGGGACCTCCCCGTGCGCACCCCTGGCGGTGTCGAGAAAACGCCACGCCTGCTAAGGCAAGGACGACAGTCACGGATAGCGGCCGCGCTCAGGGACCACCAGGTGCGCACCCCTTGTGGTGTCGGGAAACGCCACGCTTGCCGTGCCCTGGACCACCGTCACGAATAGCGGCCGCGCTCAGGGACCACCCCGTGCGCACCCTTTGTGGTGTCGGGAAACGCCACGCTTGCCGTGCCTTGGACGACCGTCACGGATGGCGGCCGCGCTCAGGGACCACCAGGTGCGCACCCGTTGTGGTGTCGGGAAACGCCACGTTTGCCGTGCCCTGGACGACCGTCACAGATGGCGGCCGGGCTCAGGGACCACCCCGTGCGTTCCCCGTGTGGTATCGAGAAAACGCCACGCCTGCCGTGCCCTGGACGACCGTCACGGATAGCGGTCGCCCTCAGGGACCTCCCCGTGCGCACCCCTGGCGGTGTCGAGCATATGCCACGCCTGCTAGGGCAAGGACGACCGTCACGGATAGCGGCCGCGCTCAGGGACCACCCCGTGCGCACCCCCCGCGGTGCCGAGAAAACGCCACGCTTGCCGTGCCCTGGACGACCGTCACGGATAGCGGCCGCGCTCAGGGACCACCAGGTGCGCACCCCTTGTGGTGTCGGAAAACGCCACGCCTGCTAGGGCAAGGACGACCGTCATGGATAGCGGCCGCGCTCAGGGATCACCCTTGTGCGCACCCCCTGTGGTGTCGAGGCAACGCCGCGCTTGCCGTGCCTTGGACAACCGTCACGGATAGCGGCCGCGCTCAGGGACCACCCCGTGCGCACCCCTGGCGGTGTCGAGAAAACGCCACGCCTGCTAAGGCAAGGACGACAGTCACGGATAGCGGCCGCGCTCAGGGACCACCAGGTGCGCACCCCTTGTGGTGTCGAGAAAACGCCATGCCTGCAGTGCTTTGGACGACTGTCACGGATGGCGGCCGCGCTCAGGGACCCCCCCGTGCGCACCCCCCCGTTGTGGTGTCGAGAAAACGCCACGCTTGCCGTGCCTTGGACGACCGTCACGGATAGCGGCCGCGCTCAGGGACCACCCCGTACGCACCCCCTATGGTGTCGAGAAAACGCCACGCCTGCTATGCCCTGGACGACCGTCACGCATAGCGGCCGCCCTCAGGGACCACCTTGTGCGCACCCCGTGTGGTGTCGAGCAAACGCCACGCCTGCCGTGCCTTGGACGACCGTCACGGCTAGCAGTCGCGCTCAGGGACCACCCCGTGCGCACCCCTTGTGGTGTCGAGACGACGCCACGCCTGCTGCGCGTTGGAGAAAGGGGGAGGCGGGAGGTGAGGAAGACGCGGGTGCGACGCGGGTGGGAAGAAAACCAGAACCCCACGAAACATGTAGGGAAAAACGCCCCAGCTTCTTTCAAGAACAATTGAGGTCGCGCCGCGTCGCGAGAGCGTGCGGTGCGACGCGACCTGGAAGCCGTTTGTCTCCACGGTCGGGCAAGCAGGCTTGGCGTGCCGCTCCGCCGGTTCAAGCCCACCACGCTGCGGCGCGACGCGCTGTCATCCACGTCCCAGGCCCCCGAAGCACGAGCGTCCCGAGCTTTGCCCAGCCTCCCGCCCCACGGAGTGGGGCGGCACGCCATCACCTCGCAGGGCAGAGCGTGTCGCCGGGGCCGCCGCCGCGACACGACCAGCAGAAGTTCATGGCAGTAGATTCCGGCAATGTTGCCTGCTCGGGTATGGGTGCGGGGGGGGCGTGGCGAGGCCTGGGAGGAAATGTGGACTTCACGCAAGTCGGGACCCACTTGCACACCACTTTTTCGGCCCAAGGTTGGTTGGAAGGAAAGCGGGAGCGGGATGCGAAATGCCATGCAAGTAATCAGTCCTGAGTCTTAAGGTGAACGTCGTCCTGGAGCGCTTGGTCTTCCTTCAAAAACGGCATAAACATAAACTGTTCGAGCTCCGTGCTGATTTCTCGTATTCGGCGTTGGAGCCCCCTTGCGGCGCTTCCGGCGCAGCCCGTGGCGCGCTTCGCGCCCCAGGGAGGGGGTCCAGCGCCGATCCAAGAAATCCGCGAGGAGCGCCAAAAGTTTATGCTTAATTCATTGTTCGTTCCTCTGCTCAGGACACGTTTCTTTCATGCCAATTTCTCTCATCCCGCCGACGTTGGTGCTGTCGGAGACGGTGGTGCGATCCTTCGACCCCGCCTGCTCCAGCCCCACCGTGCGCGTCTTTGGTGGCTCTCTAAGACCTCTGCCTACCCCAGACGTGCCCTGGTTGAGCCTAAAAATGCAGCACTGCGGGCATGCCTGGAGAGACGGATCCTTCCCCCTCACGGCACGAGAAAGAAAGTGATAAAGAACGTTGCGTTTGGGACAAGCGCCATCTTTGGAGTTACCCTGATGGTGATGGTAATGGTGATGGTAATGGTGATGGTTGCAGTGGTGGTAGTGGTGATGTTGATGAAGGTGAGTTTGAAGATTATGGGGATGACGATCATTGTCCGTATGGCTATGATGATGTTGATGGAGGCATGATGGTGATGAGGATGATGATGATGTTGATGATGATGATGCTGATGACGACGATGGTGATGGCGATGGCGATGTTGATGTTGATGTTGATGTTGATGTTGATGTTGATGTTGATGTTGATGTTGATGTTGATGCCGATGATGTTGATGGTGGCGGTTGTGATGATGATGACTAGTATGGTGATGATGATGCTGATGATGATGATGATGGTGGTGGTGGTGATGATAAAGATGATTTTCGCCATGAGCGCTAAGCCTGGGCCTACGGCGTGTCGTTGGTGGTCTCCCTGGGACTCTGCCTGTCCAAGATGCTCCCTTGGTGGCAGAGCGGGTTGGGCCTAACTACAAGCAGCGCGCTCGCAGTGGGCCGGCGGCACACCCAGACGATGGACCAGCTCGGCTTCGCGCTCCACGAGCTCAGCCTGGGCCTCACCGTGAGCACGCTCCCGAAGGCGGCGCACGGGGCTGAGCTTTGCGTCCACGTGGAGGGGTTCCAAGCGACCCTGAATCGCCTCCAGGGGCGCTGGGCCAGGGGGGCCCTTGGAGTGCGTGGGCCGATCCCGCGGGCCCTCCTCCTGCGCCACATGGGATGGATTGCCCGCTGGGCCACGACCATGGAGGAGCGCGCCATTCGGCTGTACAGCTGGGCCCAGGGGGACCCCCGATATGCCGAGGCCAAGCGCGTCCTGGGCATCGCAGCGCAGGCAGACGCTCCTGGACGCAGCGGGTCCGCCAACCCTTGCACCGCTGGGGCCTGCCAGACCCGCCGGGGCCGCAAGCGGGGGCGGGGGCCCGTGCCCGGAACCGCGACCTCGTCAGGCAGGCGGCGCAGCGCCAGGAACAGTCCTGCCTGGCGAGCCCGGCGCAGCAAGAAGCACTCGCGCGCGGGGCGGGCGCGGGCCACACGGCGCTCGAGCACAGCGCGGTTGGTGCTTCGCTCCCTGAGGTGCGCGCGTGGGCCCGCCTGTGCCTGCAGGGCTCGTTCGCATGCGACGCGGCGGGGGGCGCCGGGCCCTGCCGCCTCTGCGGGCGGCCTCAGACGGCCGGCCCAGCCGCGGCCGCGCCCCCCTGCAGCCCGCGGGCGGCCGTGGCCTGGGTCCCCGTCCCTGGGCCCCGTCCCGCCTTCGGGGCCGACTTCAAAAGCGACCAACGCTGGTGTGGTCACTTTTGGATTCGGCTTGCCCTTGGCCCGCCTGGCCCCGCTCTGCCCTCCCTTGCCCGGCCTCGGCCCCCGGCCGCCCTGGCCCCGTCTTGCCCCTCCTGGCCCGGCCCCCGCCTCCGCTCCGGACCGAGCGCCCGCCGTGCAGCAACCCGCTCACCACAACGGGGCTGCCGGGGGCAGCCCTCGCGCGGCACTCCGCCAGCTACGTGCTGGGGGGGGCCGCCCGAGGGACCCCTCCCGGAGGAAATGGAGGGCGGGCGCCCCCCGCATAGCGTCAGGCGTCAGCCTCCACGCCCTCGGCCGCGGGGAGGGTCGCCGCGTGGCAGGCACTCGGAGGCCGCCCGCTGAATGAACGGGCCGAGCCGGGCGGTCTGGCCGGCCGCGCGGTCCCGACGCTGCGGGCCGCGTCAAGCCGAGCGGAAGGAAGGAAGGAAGAAGGAGGAGGAGGAGGAGGATGAGGATGATGATGGATGATGATGGTGATGTTGATGGCGATGGTGATGGTGATGTTGATGGCGATGCTGATGACGATGACGATGGTGAAACTGATGATGGCGACGATGACGATTGCGACGACGACGGCGATGAGATGATACTGAGGATGAAGAAGACGATGATGGTGATGATGAGAAGATGATGTGATGACGATGATGTAAATGATGATGCTGACGATGACGCTGAAGATGGTGATGACAATGGCGATGGGGACGATGGTGAATATTTTTGCGGATGGTAATGTATTCGATGATGGGGATGAGGATTGGGATAAGGATGATCATAGTAAGGAGGAGGAGGAGGAGGAAGACTGTCAGAGGATGAGGATGATGATGAGGAGGAGGACGAGGAGGAGGATGACAATGATGCTATGGTTGATGACTATGACGGTTATGATGGTGATGATGACGATGATGATGATGAATTGCGTGCCCTCCCCCATCCTCCTGGGCCCATTCCAATCCGATGGATCCGATTCGAATTCGGGTCGGCCGGGCCGATTTGATTCCGATTTTCGGGCGATCCGGTGCGGCCCGATGGTTGCATAGCTCCGTTGTGCATCCTGGAGCCGCCGACTCGATTCGGCTCCGACTCCGTGCCGATGCTTGCCGATTCGATGCACGTTCCTATCTGACCCAAGTTTTCAATTCGATGCTGACTGTTCTTGCCCCTCCCCCCTCGTGCCTCCCCGTGCTGATCGCCCGCGTCACCCTCGCCCTCGCTCTCCTTGACCTGGTCTTCCTCCTCCTCCTCATCCTCCTCGTCGTCGTCCGCGCCCTTCGTCCTCGTCCTCGTCCTCGTCGTCGTCATCGCCGTCGTCGTCCTCCTCGCCCTCGTCGTCGCCCTCGTCCTCGTCGCTCTCGTCGTCGTCCTCCTCGTCGCCGCGGCCCGCTGCCCAGGCCGTGCTGGCCGCCCTGCGCGGCCTGGGCCAGCCCTCGCCGCGCCAGGACGACCTGGAGGACGCGGCCGCGGGCCTGCTCGAGGCCCCTCCGCGCCCGGGGGTCGCCGGGGGCGGCCGACGGCCCTCCGCCGGCGACGGGGCGGCCCAGGGCGTCAAGCAGTGGCGAAGCGTCCTGGCTCGCCTATAGCCCTACCAAGCAATGTTCTAAGAACCTTTTGCGGCTTCCACGAAGTGTTCTTAGAACATTTCTGGTTGAGATTTTCTTGTTCTTACACATTGGGTTAACGTTCTAAGAACATTGTTTTTGTTATTAGAACGCTTTTGGGTTCTAAGAGCATTTCGTGATAGGACTACAGGAATGCCAGGACGGTCGGTCCCTGCTCAAGGGCGGAGGGAGGGTCAGAGGCGACGAGAGGGGCGAACAGCCCAGGGGAGAGCAATACATGTACACCTTGTCCATTCTTGAATATTCGAAGGTGCTTTGATTTTTGGGGGGCTAAGATCCTTTCATGTCTGATTGTGCTACCCTGGGCCTCTTCCTGGCCATTAGGGGGCCAGGAACAATTAGAAACGAGCACAATTAGAAATGAGCACGATTAGAAATGAAAGACATGTATCCAGGGGCGCCGATGATCCATGTCTTCGACAAGGCTTCCGGGCGAATGCGTGTAATGCCCGCCCCTGGGCTATTCGCCCTTCTCGTCGCCGCCGAGAGGGCAGCAGGGATCGAAGAAGAGAAACGCCATAGACATAAACTTGTGGCGCTCCCCGAGGATTTCTTGGATCCGCGCTGGGCCCCCCGGCGGCGCCTCCGGCGCCGCTCCTGGCGCGCTCCGCGCGCCAGGGAGGGGGATCCAGCGCAGATCCAAGAAATCCGCGCGGAACGCCAAAAGTTTACGTTTGTGCGGTTTTTCTTCTTCTAAGGGAGCCCAGGGCCCAGACCCCCGCGAGTCAAGGGAAAGAACGCGACACAGGGTTTTTGTTGCTGGTTTCGGCCTCCGGGGGCCCTTGCCAGGCCCCGGCCAGGAATGCTTCGGGGCGCAAAAATCTGGTCCCGGGGAATGTGTCGAGGCCTTTGGGTGTCGACATCATGAAAAGAAATTTGGCGTCGGAAGCCTTGGGGGGGGCCTGGGGGGCTCATGATCCTGTGCGCCATGATGCTGCTCCTGGTCCCCCTCGTCGTCGTCCTCCCCCTGCGCCCGAGCTGCCCTGTCGATGAGCCCAGGAGGTGTGCTGGCCCAATGTGCGTGTGATTTTGTGTGTGTGTGTGTGTCTGCGCGTGTGTGAAAAGGTGTGTGTGTGTGTGTCTGTGTGTGTGTTGTGTGTTGTGTCTACTGTGTGTTGTGTGTTGTGTGTTGTGTGTTGCGTGTTGCGTGTTGCGTGATGTTTGTGTTGTGTGTGTGTGTGTGTTCTGTTTGGTGTGTGTTGGTGTGTGTGTGTTGGTGTGTGTGTGTTGGTGTGTGTGTGTTGGTGTGTGTGTGTGCTTGTGTGCGTGCTGTGTGTGTTGTGTATGGTGTGTGCTCTGTGTCTGTGTGTCTCTGTGTGTGTGTCTGTGTGTGTGTCTGTGTGTGTGTCTGTGTGTGTCTGTGTGTGTCTGTGTGTGTCGGTGTTTCTGTGTGTGCCTGTGTGTGCCTGTATGTGTCTGTGTGTGGTTGCGTGTGCGTTTGCGTTCGTGTCGCCCTGTGCCGCTCCACCGATAGCACGCAGCCCTTGCTGGCCCTCGGTGCACAGCCTGCGTCGTACTGATTGGCTTCGGTGGACAGACACACGATGGCGCTACCACGTTCTGAGGATCATCGGATCTGCCAGCCCAGATTGTCGCCTCAGGCGTTCGTCTGAGCTGTCCACCCTGCTCTTGTTATCGGCATCGAGCCGAGGGGGGGAAGCGAGAGAGGGCGGGCTTTCTCAGAAGGCTCGGAAGCCCTCGGGCCTTCCGAGAAGTGTTCGAAGCCTTCCCCGACGACATTGGAAGCCTCTCAGAAGGTCGGAGGGCTTCTGAGAAGCCCCGCCGCCATCTGAGAAGGCCCTCTCCTTCTCGCTTCCCCCCCCTCCCCACTCGCTCGCCAGGGGTGGACCTAAACGGTGTGTTGGCGATTTCGTGGGCCGTTCTCGTTTCGAATTCGTTCTGCGTGAAAGGCGGACTGAAGACAAGACGAGGGAAAACGAAGACAAAACGGAGACGAAAAGCACCGCTTAGGTTCCGCAGAGAATTTGTCTTCGGCGTGCCCGTCTGGTCGAACGCGCCGGGGGTCGCCACGGCAGGATCCGCCAAGAAACTCGGCCTGGGCCGACGGCTCCTGGGACATGTGGCTCCTGGGCCGTTCAAATGTCTGGCCCCCTCTCCTCCTCCTCCTCCTCCTCCTCCTCCTCCTCCTCCTCCTCCTCCTCCTCCTCCTCCTCCTCCTCCTCCTCCTCCTCCTCCAATTGACGCCATGTACATGCTTATTGGGAGTGGTACCCGAGGGACCCAAGGAGGCACCCGAGGTACCCAGGGAGGTACCCGAGGTGCCCAATGGCTGTCATGCACATGCTTGGTTGTCATGCACATGCTTATTGGGAGTGGTACCCGAGGTACCCAAGGAGGCACCCGAGGTACCCAGGGAGGTACCCGAGGTGCCCAAGTGTTGTCATGCACATGCTTATTGGGAGGGGTACCCGAGTGACCCAATACCCAAGGTGCTCAATAGTTGTCATGCACATTCTTATTGGGAGTGGTACCCGAGGTACCCAAGGAGGCACCCGAGGTACCCAGGGAGGTACCCGAGGTGCCCAATTGTTGTCATGCACATGCTTATTGGGAGGGGTACCCGAGGGACCCAAGGAGGCACCCGAGGTACCCAGGGAGGTACCCGAGGTGCCCAATGGCTGCCATGCACATGCTTAGTTGTCATGCACATGCTCATTGGGAGTGGTACCCGAGGTACCCAAGGAGGCACCCGAGGTACCCAGGGAGGTACCCGAGGTGCCCAAGTGTTGTCATGCACATGCTTATTGGGAGGGGGTGCCCGAGGGACCCAATACCCAAAGGTGCTCACTAGTTGTCATGCACATGCTTATTGGGAGTGGTACCCGAGGTACCCAAGGAGGCACCCGAGGTACCCAGGGAGGTACCCGAGGTGCCCACATGTTATCATGCACATGCTTATCGGGAGGGATACCCGAGGGACCCAATACCCAAGGTGCTCAATAGTTGTCATACATATGCTTATTGGGAGTGGTACCCGAGGTACCCAAGGAGGCACCCGAGGTACCCAGGGAGGTACCCGAGGTGCCCAATGGCTGTCATGCACATGCTTATTGGGAGGGGTACCCGAGGGACCCAAGGAGGCACCCGAGGTACCCAGGGAGGTACCCGAGGTGCCCAATGGCTGTCATGCACATGCTTAGTTGTCATGCGCATGCTTATTGGGAGTGGTACCCGAGGCACCCAAGGAGGCACCCGAGGTACCCAGGGAGGTACCCGAGGTGCCCAAGCGTTGTCATGCACATGCTTATTGGGAGGGGTACCCGAGGGACCCAATACCCAAGGTGCTCAATAGTTGTCATGCACATGCTTATTGGGAGTGGTACCCGACGTACCCAAGGAGGCTCCCGAGGTACCCAGGGAGGTACCCGAGGTGCCCAATTGTTGTCCGGCTGCCGGCGACCGGCGACAGGCGACCGGCTGGCCGGCGACCAGCGTCCGGCGCCCGGCGACCGGCGGCCCCATGCGGGGGACCGGCTTCCTCCTCCTCCTCCTCCTCCTTTCGGGTCGTCCGTCGGCCTGTCGGCCGCGCTTCGGCGCATGCGCCCTTGCCCTTGCCCTCCTCTTCCTTTCTGCTGCGACCCGACGGGGAGAGTTTGTTATCGGGCAGGGCGCCCACGCAGTGGATGTCCTCCTCCACATCGCCCTTCTCCGCTGAGGTGGCGGCGAGGCCGGGAATGCCGAGGCCAGGAACAACATGAAGAATTCACAGCGCGCGCGATGTCCTCCTCTTCGTGTTCGGTGTCCTCCCCCTCGTCCTCCTCCGCGTGCACGGCTTCCTTCTCTCCGCTCTCCACCTTGTCATTCCCCGGCCCGGCCGGCGGACTCGTCCTCCACTGCGCCCTTCTCGAGCTCCTCGTGCTCGGTGTCATCCTCCGTGCTCTCCTCCACGTGCACCTCATCGTGCTCGGTGTTCTTCTTCTCCTCGCCCTCCTCCGCGCGCCCGATGTTCTCGATGTGGCCGGCGCCAGTGCGGAATGTGCTCGTGATGTTCCCGGGCGTGAGGACGGGCGCGTGGGCGTTGCAGGGGAAGTCCGCAGCATGGGCCTTGTCGGTGTTGGTGCCGACCTTGACGTATTCAGGGCCGCTCTGGGGGGCGTTGATGCAGGTGTTGACCCAGGAGGGAAAGAACACACAGACACAATTAATCGTCGATTCCCAAGAAAAATTGGATAATCTTGGAAGTGGGGGGGAAGACAAAAACCAAGAAAATACAGGAACATATGCGGAATCTTGTTACTTGTGTTTATAGAAACGGGCTGCTGCTCTGGCTGCTCTGGTGCGTAAGCCGGTAATGGACATCACGATTTCTCTGGGTGAAAGAGCAGACCCTTTGCGCACAGTTCACGCGAGACGGCGCGTCCCCGCGCGACCCCAGCGCGGCGCTTTCCTCCTCGAGGTTCGCGGGTCGGTTTCGGCCAGGTCCACTCCCTATTGGTGACTTTCGTGCGGTCGAACCGAGGTGTAACGAGGGCGGTTCGGCGAAGGTGCCCTACTGTTCTTCGTGCTTGTTGGATGTTCTTTGGGCATCCTGGGGTAGGGTACCTCGGTGATCTTGTGGTTTTGGGGTGTTGTGGTTGGCGGAGGGCTTCATGTTCTTGAAAGATTTTCTTTTGTCCTAGGTCCGGCCGTAGCCGTTGTTCAGCTTCTGGCTCTTGGTCGCGTTGGCGGCGTTGGCGTTCTCCTCCTCCTCCTCCTCCTCCTCCTCCTCCTCCTCCTCCTCCTACTCCTAGTCGTGCGGCTGCTGCTGCTGCAGGGGGCCGACCCCTTCGGCACGCCAGGTGCGCCCCGCCCCACCCTTGACGACGACGTTGCCCCCCCTTGGTGAGTGCCGCTCCTCCTCCTCCTCCTCCTCCTCCTCCGCCTCCTCCTCCTCCCCTCCTCCCTCCCTCCCCTCCTCTCCTCCTCTCCTCCTCCTCCCCTCCTCCTCCTCTCCTCTCCTCCTCCTCCTCCTCCTCCCCCGCCTCGTCCTCCTCCTCCTCCTACGCCTCCTCTCCTCCTCCTCCTCCTCTCCTCCTCCTCCTCCTCCTCCTCCTTCTCCCTCTCCTCGGTGTAGGGGCGTGGTGGCGCCGCGCACGGCGCCCTGCTGCGCAACTGCGGGAACCGGCCCGCGCCGCAACCTGCGCCCGAAGCGGTGCCCTGCCAACGAGCGGCAGGCACGCGGCGCTGGAGGGCAACGGAAGCGAACAGCACACCCATATTCACAGCGAAGTCGGAGGGAGGAGGACTTGATGGCACCACCACCATCAGTTGGAGGGGGAGGGGGGTCTCCTCCTCCTCCTCCCCCTCCTCCTCCTCTCTCCTTCCCTCCTCCTCCTCCTCCTCTTCGTCTTCCCTCTCCTCCTCGTCCTCCACTTCCTTTTCCCCCTCCAACTCATGGTGGCGGTGGTGGAACACGTGCCCAGCAGGACTGGATATGGGTATGGGTGCGGCTCGTTGGATTCCTTGGGAGGCTCCCGGTCGATTCGAGCGGGGGCCCCCATCCAACAGCACGCGCCCGCAGCCCCGTCCGTCCCCCCCACGGGTACACCTCAGGCGATGCTTAAGAAAACGTGAATTTTCGGCCAGAGTCTCGATTATTCTTAATGTTTCAATGTAATTCCTAAGATCTGAATGGAACTCTTGGGTTTTTCATTCAAGTTCTGAGACTATGAATTTCTTAACCCATGATTTCTTGAGCATTTCGCAGGGTGTACGGGTTTGTGTGTTGCTCGTTCGTCAATTAGGAGGGAGGCGGAGCTCCAGGGGCGGCTCCTCCGGCGCCGCCCCTGGCGCGCTCCGCGTGCCGGGGAGGGGGGCCGGCGTGTTCGTTGTTCCGCGCGTGGCGCGCTTCGTGTTGTTCGTGTGTTATTAATATCGGGGGAGCGTAAGACCTGGGTTTGCCAGGACTCGGGTTCGCCATCGTTTTTTGACGACCGCGCCTCGGATTTTGACGAGGAGGAGTTTCGTGCGATGTCTGCAGCGGGAGGCCTCGTCAAAATGCAGGCTCGGCCTCGTCATTTTTTTGACGACCTCGTCGGGGATTTCCGAGTCCCCTGTACCCAGGTCTTACGTCCCCCTGATAATAGGGTCATTTTGGTAAGGCAGGGGGAGGGTCGTAGTGTGTTTTTGTGCAGACCAGTCCGACAGGGCAGCGTGGCCGCCGAAAGGTCGCAGTGGGAGCCTGTCAGTTGCAGCTGGGGAAGCGCCAAACTCGAAAAATGCCAGAACTCGGGCCTGCCGCTGCTCTTTCACGATCCTGGCGTGAGTTTGGACGGTCCAGTTTTCATAGGATGTGTTCAGCGGGTGCTCGCGCGAAATTCCAGACGAGGGACCACCCCGTCAGGCCA
Source organism: Prorocentrum cordatum (assembly GCA_963575745.1). Classification (NCBI taxonomy): domain Eukaryota; class Dinophyceae; order Prorocentrales; family Prorocentraceae; genus Prorocentrum; species Prorocentrum cordatum. The sequence goes on along the minus strand of CAUYUJ010018073.1, from coordinate 81,097 downwards.
GCTGAAATCCCCCGAATTCGAGTAATACGCCTCCAGGACCTATGGCACATCACATGTTTGAGATCGACGGCAAGGGAGGGCAATCGGCGGGCGGGGCATTGAGGATTGCATGGAAAGGGGCCCCCTCAAGGGGCCCAGCAGCGGTATCGGTACCTTCTGGTATGCCTAGCTTCCCTCCCCATCAGTTTGTTGCACGCATGCTCTTGGTATCGCTCGGACGTGTGCATTCTTTCTCGGCCACGATTTCGAGGAACACCCTGGATCAGCGAGCCAGACATACGCTCGCGAGACCGAACAGTGCACGGGGAAAGGACGTCCGAGCGATGGCCAGTACTGTGTTTTTCTCGGTCACGCTGATGCTCGCAGGCACGCTGTGGTGCTCACGGGCACACTGGCGGTGCAGGCGATCCACCTTTTTCGAGCTGGGCGTTTTCGCCCAGCTTCGGCCCTCGGACCCTCACAGATCGGTCCGTCTCGAAAGATTGCGCAGAAAGATGGGGTCCAGGCCTCCAGGTGTGATTTCTCACGCTGTCTCAACTTGCCACATCTTTTTTTTTGAGATGTCGGATTTCCAGGGTTCGCAACGCACACGGGATTGGGGCATCGAGCGCGTGCGTGGGCGCGCGTGGGAGAGCGTGCGGGTGGCTGTGTTGCGCGCGAGCCTCCGAAATGCCGGTGCGCTGCACGCATGCGGGACTTTCCGCGGCTGTGCGCGCCCTCGGGCCTTCCTGGACGCCGCCGGCCATGCCTGCGCCCCCCCGCTCCCCCCGCCCCGCCTTCGTTACTGTTACCCCTCTCTCCTTTCCCCCCCGCCCTCCCCTGCCCCCCCCAGGGCGCGTTGCGATTCCTCCGATTCGATTCGATCGACAGCTGCCGATTCCGATTCGATTCGACTTCGGATTCCGGTTTGGACTCCGAATTTTGAACGGATTTCCGCCGATTCGACTTCTCTGACTCGGCTTCCGATGTCCGCCGATCCGATTCATTTCGATCGCCGATCCGACTTCTCGATTCGATTCTGGGCTCTCCTGCCCCCCCACCCCACTCCGTGATGGTCCTTGTCACAGAACGCTTTCCAGGCCAGCTCGGGCCCACTGTGGGGCAGGATCTGGTGGCCCAAAGTGGGCCTGAGCTGGCGGCGCGGTCTCTCTTGCCGAGGTGGAGCGCTTCAAAAGCGGCCTCGGCCTCGAGGATCGATCAGACGGGGCAAGGACGAGGATAAATCCGTTTCAGAGCGTTCCGGAGCGCTCCCAGCGCGTTCCGGATCGCTCTGAGAAGGCCGTCCTGAGAAGGCCGCTCTTTCAGATCCGTTGGACCCCAGAGGTTCCCGATCTATCCTCACTCGATTGCGAAGGCCTTACGGCCGGTGCCGCCGACCCTGGAGGACGACCCATGCGTTCTCGTATGTGGCGGGGGGGGCGTCGTATCTGAGTGGCGCCCCCCCCCCGGGACCCCCCCCCGGGACCCCCCCGCTACCCCCCCCCCCCCCTCCCGGCGGGGGAGGGATCAAAGGGAAGGGGCTTCCCTTCGACTCAACTCACTCGATTTTATCCTCGTCCTGGCCTCGTCTTGGGCGAAGGAGTTGTCGCGTCTCCCCCGGCGGAAGGCGGCGGAGGGTCGAGGGAGGGCGGCGGAAGGAAGGCGAGGCTACCTCCCCGGGCGGAGGCATTCAGAAGGCCGAGGGCAGCCAGCAGAAGCAGGAATCGGTTCCTCCTCCTCCTCCTCCTCCTCCGTAGCCCCCTCCGTAGCCATTTTGGCTCAAGCCATTTGGCTCAAGGCGCCTGGTGGCCAGGCACCAAGGCCGGGAGCGGACGCGCTCCCCTGGCCCCGCGGGGCCGCTCTCCCTCGGCCCGCCGCGGCCGCGCCCTCCTCCCCTCCCATCGCTATGCCGTCCGAGGTTAGGGAGTCCTGGCCAGAATCGCTCACATCCACTCCTCCCGTCTCCCCTGGAGGGATGAGTACCCCCCCGGCGGCGCCTGGAGGTATGTCCACGGAGGGTATGAGGGACACCGAGAAGATCCTCGCAGCCATGCGTGATATGATTGCTCCTCTGTCGTCGTCGGTCGCCAGCCTGTCCAGTCAGTTGAATCTCGGCGTGCAGGAGATAAACCAACAGATTTCGGGAATCCAGGGTCAGATGATCGCCACTGAGAAGATCTTCCAGACATTACAGCAGGCGCACACGGAACTGGCAAAACAGACGGCAGCCAATTTCGAGCAGATGCGTGCGATCCACGAACAGGCTCTCCTTCAGTGCATTCAGGACCGTGAGACCGCAGAATCCGCCATCCGTGATGAGCTCAAAGGAATGATGCAGACGATGCGTGACGAGATCCAGGACCTTCAGAAAGTCGTCGAGCTAGGGGCCCCGACACCTCGTGGGGACGAAGAAAGGCAAGTCCGTCGGAAGGTCGACTCTGGGCTAGTGGGTAACCCCTCGCGTCTTGTGGTTCTTGGATTTCCACGGCCGCTGATGGAGAAAACGCTCCGTGAAGCTGTCCAGAGTATCCTCGCCCGCTGTGCTCCGTCTTCGACTCAGGGTTCGATTCAGGTCAAGGCCTACGATTGCAGTAAGAAGGTGTTCCTGGACTTTGATTCCAACCTAGAGGCCTCCACGTTCCATGGAATGGCATCGTCCGTGGGCACGTTCCCCTTCCCGAACCCTGAGGGCGGTCCCGACTTACAGCTACGGGTCCGACGTGATCTTCCCCCCTCTTCCAGGAAGCTGTTCTACTATCTCGGGAATATGCGACAGCATGTCTCCAGAATCTTCGGGGCGGACAAAGTGGGGTCGACGGGGCTAGGAGGTGCGGTGTATGTGATGAAGGACAACGGAGTCCCTGTGCAAGTGGTTAAGATTTCTATTGTTGATGATGGCCCCACCGCGGGCACCGTGCAGTGTGGCGTCGAGATCGAGGGGTTGACGGAAGTGGGAGGGCAGCAGCATGCACAGTGTCTGCACGCCAGGTTCGCAGAGATCCGCCCCTTTCGGTGAGTATCGGAACAGTTCGACAGGTGAGTGTGCGGTGGGGAGAAGTCCAGTGGGTTCTGCTACTGAGTGCTCGTCCGCCCTCTCCGCCCAGTTTGATGTACACCACGCAAGTGACAGTGCTTTATCCTTCTCGCCGCCTGCTGGGGAAGCTGGTGGTGTCTACCGTCCTGCCCGTCCTCTGTCTCTCTGCAGTTGGAACACGCGCGCGCTCTTCGCCTCTCTTTCGTCTCGTTCATCTCGGTCACGTTCGCGCTTCCTTCGGGCTAAGCAGCTGCTCTCACAGTATCAGGTCATGTGTTTACAGGAGACGCACGGATCTGAAGCAGACTTGGTTATCCTTCGGGACGAAATGCGGACTGGGCATTTGTTTTGGGAGCTTTCTGGAGGATCGGAACGCGGGGGTGGTGGTGACCTTCCTGTCTTCGGATCTCTGTGACTGCTTCGACCCGATCGCTCCGATTACGGTCGTTCCTGGGCGGGTGTTACTCGTCCATGGTCGGGGACCTCGAGGCGACTTGGTAGTGGTCAATGTACAGATGCCTAGCACGTGCGATGACGTTCGTATCTGTCATCAGTACTTACGCCTCATCAGTGCCGCCCTTCCTGCGGCAGCGGATACCATGGTTATCATTATGGGAGACTGGAACTTCTGTACGATGGAGGACGGTAGGTCTCTTGTATCTGGGGAGATTGGGCCTGGGGACCGTTTACAATGTGATGCTTTTCATGAACATTGTAGCCACTGGTGTGAATTATGCCAACCAGACCCGGCCCGAAGGGATATTGTGAATCGGGAGCTGAGGGGGCTGGCCATATTAGACCGGATTTACACGACCCTTCCTGCAGGTATTCTCAATGAGATGACCGTTGTTGTCAACGCGGTCGGCACCCTCATGCATCCAGGGGCCTCCTCCGATCACATTCCCGTCGCTGCCGCTGTTTCCATCCCGACCCCGAGGGGTCGGTTCTCGGTTCCGAAATGGATCAACCAGCATGCCGACTACCACAGAATGGTTTCCAAACAGCTACGGGAGCTGGCGCTCCCATCGGACCCTGCCCAGAAACTCGCGAGGGTGAAAGAGGTTTTTGGTACGGCTGCTGTGGAATTTAAGAAGGCCCTTAAGTGTCGACCAGCGGGCAACGATGCGGAAAGGCTCCACTTTGCGTTCATGGCATACCGTGGATGGAGGGGTCGGCAGTGGTATCTCTGTCTTCGTGCCATTCGCTGCTACGCTTCTCTCCTGCCTTCTTCGACGTCGACGGCGGTGTGTGCACTGATCCTGATGGCCTCCACAGTTTGGTACTAACTTTGAAGGGGCGTTGGTTTGATGCGGAGTTGGAGGAGTTGGATCATGGCACCCAGGTGGAGGAGGTCAGGACCAATAAAAGACGGAGGCTGGTGGCCCTTAGGCGTGGGTGGGACCTCATGGGGGGGGGGGGGGGCTGGACTGCTAGGCGTATTGGACGAGAGCGGGACCCCGTGTGCATCCCCAGAAGCGGCTCCTGCGGCACTGGTAGCCCATTGGAGTAAGGTCTTTGCACAGGCGGATTACGACCCGACTCATTGGGAAGAAATGCTGACCCACGTTCAGACTATTGGCGACTGTACTCCTGCCCCACGGTGGAAACTTGACGCGGGTGAATTCCGGGGCCGTGTCGGCCATACATTTCATTCTGCTCCTGGCCCTGATGGGATCCCGCATGGGTGCTGGAGGGTCCCTGAGGCGACCGATGCTTTGTTCGAGGTTTACGAGGAGGTTTTCAACAGTGCAGGAGGTGCTCCCCCCTGAATGTCGGGTTAGTCGTATGGTGTTCCTCCCGAAGGGCAGTGATTCCCGTGATCGCAGCGACTTTGTCTCTCGTGCACCTGCCTTCGCCCGCCCGCTCTCCCGTGCGAATGCGGATGCGAAGATATTCTCCGATGCCTTCTGTCTGGGACTCAATGACGTCGCTCCTGAGACTGTGGATGTCTCCCAGCGCGGTGGGGTTCGAGGGCGCGACGTTCTTGACAATGTCGTTGAAGTTGAAAAATGGGGCCTTATCCAACACATGTGTGGGAGGGATACAGCGGGGGTCTTGTTCACCGATTTCAAGGCGGCGTTCCCTTCGATCCTGGCCGAGTGGATTTTTGCCGTTTTGGTGGCCATGGGGGTTCCCAGCGAGACCGTGGGTTTCTTCAAATCCCTGAGCGCCAACAATACGGCCCCGGTCTGCTTTGAGGGCGCTGCCGAAACGGTTTTCCCCGTGGAACGAGTTGTGCGGCCGGGGGGCCCTGCGTCAATGACCCTCTTTGCTCTGGCTCTGGACCCCGTACTGCGCTGGATCCGTGCCCGCCGTGTCGAACGTGTAGGTGTCCAATTGGCGTGCGCTGATGACTGCTGCTTTGGATTGCGTGACATTCTCATCGATCTCATGCCCACCCTGCTGCTTCTCGACTTGCTCTCTTCCGCGATTGGTCTCTCGTTGAATGTGGGGAAATGCTGCGTCCTGATCTGCGGGGCGCTGGATGGAGATGCCCTCGCTGCCCGCATGACTCGAAAAGGCAGCCGTTTCGCCTCAGTCCGTTTCGCCACCAGAGTTTTGTACCTCGGATTCTGGGTGGGCCCATCGGCCCATGAGGTGGCCTGGGTGGAAACGATGAATAAGTTCTGGCAGCGAGTTCGTCTTCTTCGCTCCCTCTCGCTGGGCTTGGCGACCACCATCCGCCTGTTCCACTCTAATTGCCTCTCCGTCTTGCAGTATCGGATTCAGCTGGTGAGGGTCACCCCAGGGGTTCGGCGTCAGTATAGGGAAGCCTTGCAGATACTTACAGCGGGACCTCGGCATGCATTGAACTATACTATGCTCACCCAGCTACGTGACCTGGGGATCTCACTTGAATTCGTGGACCTGGGGCTGTATGATAAAGCTACGAAATTTCGGGTGGTGATGCGGTGCAAGGCATTAGATTATGCGCTATATGAGTTAGATGGCTTAGCTAGTGGCTTGACTGATGATGAATTCATTCCTGCCCGTATGTTTTCTGGATGGTGGTGCCATTCGATGATACGCGCGACGAATGAGGATGCGGCGGACCTCGTGAACTCTCCCATTGATCGAGCTGCCCGTCTTATCCAGGCCAAGGCCCATCGGCACTTACGGTCTGTTCGTATGACTGCCACTCCATTATTGTGTCTGGGTGTACGGGTATCGAGGTGGTTAGTTGCAGCATCTCTTGAGGATATGTTCCGTCTGCGGACTAGATTGCGCGCTGTGGAGCGTGCCACGTGCACGCATCTTGCTACCAACGTTCTCCGTGTACTGTCCAGCGGCGTTTGTACTTCGGCACGTTTTCATGCGAATGACCGTGGGTGCTGCTTTGGGTGTGTGGCCCCTGATGACCTTCACCACTACAAAATCTGTGATCGATTCCGTGACCTGGCACTGCACCGTCTCCCTGGGTTGGAAGCGCCCCCCACGCCGTGGAGGGATATGTGGCAGCACCGAGATACCTGGTTTACTTGTCTTTGTCTGATGGGACCTTCCTGGGGGCTCGACCGCGACGTTGCCTGCGCAGCCTTCATCGATGCATTTCTGAAGACACACGCCCATCATCGGCGCCTGACTCAGGTCCCCTCGTCCCAGGTCTTCGTTGCCCGAATGCGTCTTCTGGCTCGTCGGTATACTGGTGTTGCGCGACAGTTCAGGGCACGGCGTATTGGGCGGGCTGCCACGTGAAGTGATGTCGTCTGAGTGTGACCGCTCCCTTTCATCCCTCGCGCGTGTGCTCTAGTGCTCCTCTCTGTGTTCCCCTGCCTCTCCTGTCGCTAGCTGTCTTCCGTCTCCCCTGCCTCTGTCGCTGCCCCTTCCTTGCGGGGTGGGCGTGGTTGGGTCCTCGGTTTTTCCCGCCCCTGCCTTCCCCTCTTTCCCCTGCCTTTCTTCCGGCCCGCCCCCTTGGTCCCCCGGCTGCTTGCTCCGCCGTGCGTGCGCTGTTGCTGCTGGGGTTGGGCCCCCGCCTGGCTGGGGGAGCGCGCGCGGGGGCGCGCGTGCACCCGCCCCGCCGCCCCCTGCCGCCCCCGCCGCCCGCCCCGTCGACGACCTGTTCAACTGTGCCCGTTGCGCCTCTCTGGGAGGTAGGGTGCCTGCCTCTCGATTTTGTCTAGGCGTTTTTCGTGCCTGGGTTGTGGGTCGCGGTGGCGGTGGCCTGGGTTGCAAGCGCCCGAGGCTTGTGGGGCATGGACTCTGTCCTCCCCCGTCACCGAGTGCGCCCCCCCGCTGCCGAGGACTCTCGTTCGGGGGGGTCGGTAGCGGGCGGTGCTGCCCCGCCCCGCCCCGCGCGCGAGGTACCTCGGTACCTCCCACGGGTGGGCGAAGATCGGCCACTCGTTGCGCACGGGCGTCAAGTACCCTGTCCTTTCTCTCCTCCTCGCTGCTCCTCTGCTGCCGCTGCTCCCCCCTCCTGCGCGGATTTCGACGTTGGCAGGCGTGGCCTGCTGCTGCGCTGCTGCCGCAGATCACGGATTGCGGACCTGGGATGGAATATAGATGCGCGGGAGGAAAAAAAAACTCCTCCTCCTCCTCCTCCTCCTCCTCCTCCTCCTCCTCCTCCTCCAAGAGATGGCAGGATCCGCTCGCTGCGTGTCCCTGTGTGGCGCGTGGTCCGCGGTTGACGTTTGGGCGACTCAGAAAGAAGGGATCGTTTTTATAGACGCTAGCGCGTAAGCTGCCGTAGGCGCCCTCGCTTCCAACGTAGCCTGCCGCGCAGGCGGCCCGCGTAAGCCGCCGCGCGAGGTCGCTGTGATATCTCGTGTAATGCCAGTTTTTGATCGTCGCTGATGTGTGCACCGTAGCGCGTCGGCGCCTCTCGAGGCGTCGCCGATCCTCGATGCGGTGCATAGTTTTTCGGCCCTCACGGCCGAGCAGCAACCATGCACTGTACCGCGCTGGAGCGGGATATGACGGGAGTCCAGACACGGCGCGTGGCATGGGCGCCGTGCTCGGGCACGTGGCATGGGCGCCACGACCTTGGGGCGAGGGCAGGCCTTCTCCTTCCCCATCATACTGCTGGACGAGGCCGGGGCGGGGGGGGGGGGGCACCCGGCCAGCCAGCGAACGCTGGGGCTCCTCGGAGGAGGCCACGTCCGTGCGGAGGAAGTCCACACGGAGTGCTTTGTCTCTGTCAGGGTTCATTACGTCTGGACTTTGCCCTTCCCGTAGGATGCCGAGTTTGTACGGAGTCTGTCCGCACGGCGTGCTCGATCTCCGTCCAGACTTCTCCCGTCTGGAATTCGCCCCTCCTGAGGTGCCGTGACATCCGACGTCGCGAAACCAATGCAACGTTTGGGGAAGTCACGACCAGAGACATGCACCTTATCTTCCTGCGGCATCTTTTTGTCTGCATCGATATGTGAGGGCTCGGGCGACACCGACGGGTGCGCAAAACATGCGGGGCACCGCCACGGTGGCGGGGCGCCCATCAGCAGAGGCAGCGCGCCTGTCGCTTCCCTACTGCTCCTCCTCCTCCTCGTCCTCCTCCTCCTCCTCATCTTTCACCTACACCTCCACCTCCTCCTCCTCCTTTTCCTCCTCCACGTCTACCTATACCTCCTCCTCCTCCTCCTCCTCCTCCTCCTCCTCCTTCCCCACCTCCTTCTCCGCAAGCGCCCGGGCGTCCAGTGGGAGCCTCAGTCGGCGTCACCCCTGCATATTTTTATTATATGTGCGTCGCCCATCCAGGGGCGACGCGCGTACCGAGAAATCTGATAGTATGTGCGTCGTGGCGGGCGCTTTCTGGCCACACCGCTCGGGAAACGATGTACTACAAGATGGGTAGACTAGATGTTCGGGTCGGACGCGCGCCTCCAAGGAGGACATATAGTACTAGTATGTCCTTGTGTCTCCCACTCAGAGGGTCCCAAAAGTCCTTGCGATTTCGGGACGCCATCCGGATTTCGTCGGATTGTGTCTACATTTGGACGAACTTTGCACGACATCTGGACGCAATCTGGACGAGAGGGTGAAGAGGGGTGGTCCGAATTCGGACGGAGTACCTGGTCGAAATCACGATTATGATAGGGCCGCTAAGGTCCATAGAGGCTCCCATGAAGGCCCGCCCAGGGTAGGGTTGGCACGTTGTTGCCTAATTATCCTCTTCTTCCCTCCGCGAGTCGGCCTGGCTGGCAAGTGCAGCGGGCTCCTCCGCTCCGAGGCCGCGGGGCCGCCCAGAGGCAGGGCAGGGTGGTGGCTGAGTCGAGCCGCGAGCCGTCTCGGCCCCTTCCTCTGCTGGAGCTTTCTGCATCAGGGCCGTCGTTTGGCGGCTCGCTGGGTGGGGGGAAGCGAGAGTCGACGCACAACAGATCGGCATACACACAACATTTTCGACAGTCCGGCAGTTTCTGTTTATGCAGTCTTTTCTTTCACTAGAGGGGGGAAGTGAGGGGTGAGAAGGTGCAGGCCTTCTCAGAGGGCGGCGGGGCTTCGAAGGAGGTATCGAAGGCCTGTCAGGAGGGCAGAGGACTTCTGAAACTTCTGAGACGGCCCGCCCCCTCTGCCTTCCCCCCTTGGGCGCGCCGCCCAACCGTCCTTCCTTGCTCATGATCGGTCTCCAGACCCAAGACCAGAGGCCAACAGTCTATCAGTGTGGGTCCGCCCGGCCTGGAATCGCATGGCACCTCCAGGGCTTCTCCGCTCTGGTCTCTTTGTGATTGCCCCCCTCCGCGCTGCTTTGTTCAGTCTGGCCCTCTGACTTTTCCTGGCTGCGGCCATACATGAATGTTGCGCCTGTTCCGATGCTCTCGCTGTGATTCCGCCTCTGGCGTCCTGCGCTGCTCCTGATTTGTCTCAGCTGGATTTTTTTCTCGGCAGGGCGATGCAGCTGCGCTTCTCCATACAACGAACACAAGTGGACCATCCAGAGCATCGCTTAGGATTCTCGTCGCTGGATTCGGTGCCTGGCAGTGACTGGAGACGGCTGGGAGGGGTGATGGGCAGAGGCTTGCGCCCTCGATTGGGGGGAAATGATGATTAGGTGCCACTGGGAACTGCCCAGGGGGATGATTTCATCCCCGCTGCTGCCTCCACGCCGTGCCGAGTGGTTCCAGGCGCCAGCTCCACCTCGTGCTTCGCCGACGCCTCATGTCCCCGCACAGGGGCCCTGCCCACAGGGGCTCTGAGCTGCAGCGTTTGTTAGGATGAAGCTCCTGGGAGGTTAAACTCAGCATCGGAGTTGGTATCTCCGTGGTCGAAAACTGGCCTAGTCCGGCCTGATCCCGCTTAGTCCAGCTTCATCTTGGAGATAATCTGGCCTAATCTCGTTCATGTCCCCGTAGTTGGGCTCCATAGCCCTTCATCGCTCAAAAGAAGAATTCCCAGGAGTTACTTCCTAACTTGCGAAGGGGATGAGGTGACAGGGAGAGGAGGCGGAGGAGAGTTTAGGTGATGTTAGGGGGGAACGGCTCAGGCGGTGATGCATCGACACTCCAATTGACCCTTCATCGGGTCCAAATGGCCATCGCCCAGGAACGTGCAGATCTGCCGTCGGGGGCCTATCGGCGATCTATCGGCGATGTATCGCGGGTTCAAGCTCGATGTTCCCACCCTAGCATGATTCCCCCCCTTTCAGATGGTGAGTCATGGAGGCTTTCGCTCGTCTTGGATTGGACGTACATCGGCGAATAGCGCCCAATAGCGCCTACTAGCACCACATGGCGCCAAATAGCACCGACTAGCGCCCAGATAGCGCGCAAGTATCGGCCCATAGCGCCCAATAGCGCCATGTGAGGGAGATGCCTTATGTCTGCCTTGCGCCCGATTGGGTGCGCGATTGGGCGCCATGGGGATGCTTTCTATCCCCCGATCCAGAGACGGAGGGGAGGCGGAGGAGAGTCGGAGAAGGGGGTGGGCTGGGCTTCTGTTGGAGCCTCCCGCGCGGGCAGTTGCTGAAGTTTGTCGGGCGGCTGAGCCAGAGGGGCGAGCGCGGCGGGCGGAAGCACGACTGAGTCGCGCCCCGCGCTCGGGCGTGCCTCCAGTTGGTGTCGCCCTCGTCTTCTATCCCCCCCATCCCGTAGGACGGAAGTTGGTATGGAAATCGGAGGATGCCAAGTCCGTGCGGAGCCAGTCCGCACGAAGTGCTCGGTCTCCGACTGGGTTTACTCCGTCTGGACTCAGCCTCCCCTGATAGGATGCCAAGTCCGTACCATGGACGTCCGCACGGAGTGCTCGGCCTCCGTCAGGACTTAGCCACTCCTGAGGAAAGAGGGTGGACGAAGGCCGACAGCAGTTCTGGTCCATTTTGATCAGGGCTGGCTGTCGGTGCCGCCGCGGGTGCTCTCCATTCGAGACAGTCGCTTGCCCGCGGCCGCTGTAGATTTTGGTTCACGTTTGCTGTTGGGCATCGTACCTATTGTTTACTTACCCATTTCGGTTGTGCTAACCCTTCCTTGCTGTCATCTCTCAGCGGGCGAAGAACGGCATACAGATTTACATACCTGCCGTCGCGGAAGCCCGTTCCGTGGCGGCTGGGGAGTTTGCACAACGACGCGGTACCGTAGGAGTGTAAAGTTTCCAGCCGCAGCAGGCGCCCCTTACGGCGGGTCGTTGGACGTTCGCTGAGTTCTGCCCCGCCCTGTTCACCCTCCCCCCTCCGTCCCCACTCCTGCTCCATTCATTTGCGAACCCGATCCCGTGATGGACGAAAGAGGCGCGGCAGGATTTTCCCCTGCACGGACGAGCACTGGCACAGCACAAACTTCTCCACCGTCGCTGACGCCCCCGGACGATACCCCGACGTGCCACCGCAGGGGGATACATGCTGCAGCCGCCGTTTGGGGCAGGCGTCCCTTACAGTTGACAACGGACAAGCTTATGTTGTGCCGCTGTTTCGTCCACGCCCAGAGTCCTGCCCTGCCCCGCTGTCCCCTTCCGTCCCCACTCCTCTTCCACTCCATTCCACAGCCCAATCCTGTGACGGACGAGAAAGCTCGGATGTAACTCCTGGGAGGTCAAGTTCTGACTTTTGTCCTTGTCTCAGATCCGGCGTACTCCGGCTCAATCCCGCAGAATCTGGCATAACCCTGTTGAGTCTGGCATGATCCCGCTTAACCCGCGGCCTAATCTGGTAATCTGGCGTAGCAGCCCCACAATGGGGCTTAATCCTCTCTGCTTCTTCCGACGACGACCTCCCAATAGTTGCCTCCTAAAGAGAGGGTGTGGCAGACTTTCCCAGGGACTTGGCCAGCGCATCCGAAGCGAACCTCTCACAGATGCGCAAAGCTCGGCCCCAAGGGGCTTCTGGCGCTCCCCACTCCCCTCCCAGGCCTGGAGCCTCCGCGTGGCCCCTTCCAATGAGGGTCCAAGAGCCCCCAAGACGACCCCAGTGCACCCCCAGCATTCCCGCTGGGTCTCCCAGGCGACCCCACGAGAGACGCAGAGAGGCCAGCGGGCTGCGGCAGCACCCCACGGGGGCCCCAACCGGGCGAGAAGAGGGCCCCGAGAGGGCCCCACCAAGAGGACGCCCCCAGCCCGAACCAGTCGAACATTTTGGGATTATTCAGGGCTCCGACGATGTTTGGGGTCCCGCACCTGTCGACGAAATGCAGTTGCGAGAGGTCCTCGGGGGGCACGCAACCTGAGCAGCACGCGGACGGCCGGAGGAGTCAAAGTGTGCGGCCGAGCTCCCAACCACGTGCCCAAGCACCGTGCTCTTGGCCAAAAGTCAGTTCTTCATGGAACTGGGACCTGCACTCGGTTTCCCGAGGCCGCATTTCTGGAAGAACGCCGAGAATCGGGCGACGGGATCTACGTATCGAAGACGCCGACGGCGGATCACCGCCGTCCCCTGCCTTTTGGAATCGCCCATGTGGCCGAGCTTTGTGGCAAGAGCTGTAGGACCATGTGTTCCCCCAGCCGTTGTGGAAACCCTTCGGGGAACACTTGGGGGAGGATGGCGGGGAAGATCAGGAGGAGGAGGAGGAGGAGGAGGAGGAGGACGAGGACGAGGACGAGGACGAGGAGGAGGAGCAAGAGAAAGGAGGAGGAGGAGGAGGAGGAGGAGGAGGAGGAGTAGGAGTTGAAGGAGGAGGAGAGGGGGGAGGGGGAGAGGGAGAAGAAGGAGGAGGTGGAGGAGGAGCAGAAGGAGGGGGAGGAGGAGGAGGAGGAGGAGGAGGAGGAGGAGGAAGAGGAGGAGGAGGAGGAGGAGAACGAAGAGGAGGGGGCATCTTGGGAGCCTCTGGGGAAACCCTCGGGGCCTGCTAGGAGCTTCCTGGCAGCCTCTTGGAGGCATCTTGGGGGTCTCCTTGGGGGCCTCCTTGGGGGCCTCCTTGGGCTGCTGGGGGTCTTCGGGGGCTTCTCGGGGGCCTCTTTGCCCGTCTTAGGGCGTTCCTGGCCCGTCTTATGCCGTCGGAAGCCGTTTTGGGGGCCTCTTTGTGCCGACTCGGGGCCCTCTTGGGGTGCTTTAAGACCGTCTTGGAGGCCGTCTTGGGCGTCTTGGAGCTCTTGGCCCGTCTTAGGGCCCCTTGGGCTCTTATTGAGGGCCTCCTGGGCCGGTCTGGAGCCATCTTGGAGGCCTCGTGGGCGATCTTGGGGCTATCTTTTGGGGCTCTGCGGCCCTCTCGTTTCGTCGGAAGGCCGAAAAGCACAAATGCTACAATCCTTCAACAACTCAAGGAACATCAGTGGTTTTGGCCTCCTCGGGCCGTCCTGGAGGCCCTCTTGGAGGCCTCTTGAGTCGTTGTGGAGCCCTCTCAGGGTCTTTTGGGCCATCGTGAGGCCAGCTTGGACCGTCTTGGTGGCTTCTTGGGCAGACTTGGAGGCATATTTGACCCTTTAAGGCCATCTTGGAGGCCCTCTTGGACCATCTTGGGCGAACTTGGAGGCCATCTTGGGCCATCTTGGCTGTCTTGCAGGCGATTGGACATTTTTGTCTGTGGATTGTGCGGCTTTTCGGCTTTCCGGGTGGCCGGCGCACTGGGCCGAACCCCAGGGTGAGTTTTTTGCTTGAAAACAATCCAAACCAAGAGCGGTAGGGTCTAGCACGACAGGCACCCCTGTGATAAATCAACAGGGGACGGCGGATGACGGAAAGCGCGCGTAGCGTCGCGATCCGTTAGCCGGGAGAATAACAAGGGGGGGGGTAGGCAGCCCAGGTCCCAGATGACGGAAATCGCGCGTAGCGTCGCGATCCGCTCGCCGGGAGAAATAACAAGGGGGGTGTGCGGGGGTAGGCGAACCGGGGCGCGGATCTGATGGTCCAAATTGTAGCTATGTTCGGCCCAAGACGGCCCACGGCCGCCACAAGAGCGCCTCAGAGGCCCCCAAGACGGCCCAAGACAGCTCCAAGAGCGCCCAAGCTACCTCCAAGACGGCGTCGGAGAGGTCAAGAGGGCCCGAAGCAGCCCGTGAGCGCTCAAAGAGGTCAAGAGGCCCCCAAGACGCCGCAGGAGGCCCCCAAGGGGACCCCCAAGAGACAATCATCGTCCCATTCCCTTGGGACAACGTGCATTTTTAGCACATTAGCTTCTTTGGTCTTCGCAGTGTCCAAGACGGCCCAAGAGGCTCCCAATACCGCCCCAGGACGGCCTGAGAGGCCCCAAGGCTCGCTCCACGACGGCCTAAAAGTGCTCCAAGACGGCCGACGAGAGCTCCAAGACGGCCCAAGACGGGCCCCAGAGGGTCCCAAAGGTTCCCCAGAGAGCCCCACGAGGGCCCGAAGGCGGCCCAAGCCCGCCAAGACGGCCCAAAAGGGTCCCGGGACGGCCCAGGAGAGCCCCAAGACGGCGTAAAAGAGCTTCATGAGGACCCCCAGGAAGGCCCGGAAATTTTACTCATTGATTTTCGGAAGGTTTTGTGCTCGATTTTTGTATGGCATGCCAAAGCCTCAACACCAGCAGGGCTCCAAGACACTAGCCAGCGACCTCGCGCCCTCACAGAAAGAACTTGCGCTTTCCGTCCCCATGCCAAGCAGGCAGCCGAAAGAGCGAGGTACCAGTGATGACGTTCTTGTGTGGGGCGAAACCCTTCAGGGAGGGATCCAGGGGAGGGGCGGGGGGGGCAAGCATGGATGTAATAGGATGTTTGGTAAAACTGATGGATCTCCCCGTTTCCAGAACTGGCGCGGGCTTCCACTTGCGTTCCCCTTGCTCCTGCCCTTGCCTCCTTGCTTGCCCTTTCCCGCTTCTTCCCCTCTCTCCGCCGCTTGGCGGCTCAAGCCCTTTCAAAGGCCAAGCTGGGGGTCGGCCTCAGTTGGCCTAAGGCCGGGCCCCGGGACCGGGGCCAGAAGACTTCCAGGTCCTGGGTCCAGGCCTGAAAGGGGGCGCCCGCGGCCGCATGACGCCGCGCCTGGCGCCGCGTGGCTGGGGGGCGGCGGCGACGCTGCCCGCGGGCGCGCAGCTGCGCAGCGGCGGGGGGCCCGGGCGCCGAGCGGCGCCGGCTCACGCCAGCCGCGGAGCACCCGGGGGCGAGGCGGCGCCCGCCGAAGCAAGGCTGCCGACCCCCCCCGCCGAGCCAGCGGCCAGGCGCGAGCCCGCGCCGGCGCCGGCTCGTTGCCAGGCAAGGGCGGCAGAGCGCGTGCGCGCGCCGGGGCCCACCTGGAGGACCCAGAGGGTAGGGCGATCTAGTTTATAGATCGCGATCTACTAAATTGATCGCGATCTACACTGTAGATCGCGATCTATGGTGTGTGGTGTTGTCATACAAACATAGCACATTAGCATTCAACGACGCTATGTCACGCACATTAAAAACTTATCCCCCTTCCTCTTTCTACAGCCTCATCGTGACATGCGCATCGTCGTCACCATCATCTTTCGCATGATTCGTGCTGTCCTTGTTGTTTTGACCTCGAGCCTCGCTCGCAGGGGCGAGGCAGGCCGCGCAGGAGCGCGGGGGGCGCAATGACGCCGAAACGCAGGCCCAGCGACACCATCGACGAGAAGATATCGAACATATTGAGACAGAATGTGCAGAGCCCCGATGATATGCAGTACACGGAAGATCTCGGGGACTGCCGTTTTTCATGTTGTTTCGCGCTTGAAGGAAGAGCAATGGTAGGGCGGGATGCGGAGGATTAGGAAGAAAGATCTTGGGGGGCGGTAGGGCGGGATGTGCGGAATTGGGAGGAAGGCTTGAAATCCAACGATTGTTCTCCAGGCAGCTATGGATCCGGAAACTTTGACACAATGGGCTGATTTGATCAACGACATTCGCAGAACCATCGCCCCCGCAGAGAACATACCTCGGAAACAACTAACTAGCACGCTATCTCGAGGAGTTTGCAAAGTCCAAAGAACAGAAATGGAAGCTCGACTCTCAGGTGAAGTCGTGGGCGATGCAACATTCTAAAATGATCAATGACGCTTGCGCGTTATATCCGCCGTTTGTCAGATTGCTGCATTGGTTTCGGAATTGCAACGACGCGAAAGAAAATGCCGTCGATCGTCCCCCGCTGCCGCCGATATGCCTATATCGGCGCGGGCGGATCCGATCGATGCTGAGGCGCGTCGCGCAAGCTTTCATCGCATGCAGGATTCGAGGGAAGGAATGAAGCCACGTTCGATGCCCCGTTTCCCAACTTATGTTGGGGAACGGGGCATCGAACGCGGTGAAGGTCATCGTGCAACCGTTGATCCGCACGATGATGTTAATCGCATTGGGCACCCCTGGCGAATTCTTCCAGAGTCTCTCTAATGCCTTTCCCGAAGGAGCCAGCAGAAGATCCCAGTGTGGTTGCAGACCTTTTGGCGCCTGGACCTCGAGCTTCACGACAAGGATGATGGGGGGATGAGCGCGGTCTGCTTCATAAATCTGTTTCGAAAGCGGTTTAGGGATCGCCTTTTGCATTCTGCATGTTTCCTTCGTGATTCCTGCGTTTATCATGAGTTTATTCTGAGTTTATTCGGAGTTTATTCGGAGTTTATTCGGACGACCCTGTAATGATCTCCCACGTGGGTGCGGGTGGCAGGAGTGACGATATAATATGGATGATGGGCGATAGGGAAGGAACGCATGGGAGGGATGAGTCGTGCGAGACTGGCGCCATTCTCGTCGCATGGAGGTGGTGGGGGAGGGGTCGCGATCTCGTGGCGTCACGGTTCGAGGGGCCGACTTGGGCTCAGGGTCGATAGCTTCGGATTGAGGAGAGGAGGGCATGAAGAGTAGAGGGTGGGAGGGGGAAGGTGAGGAGTGCATCGTGTAGCCAGCGCCAGGATGGCATCTATAAGTACGAGTTCAACAGAACCATGATGGTCGGGGGGGCGGGGCGTGCTTCTAGATGCATGAATGGTGATCGAGGGGGGGCGAGGCGTGCTAGGAAGCGGAGGATTGTAGCGATGACGTGAACGGAGGTGTGGTATCATGCGATTTCCACATCCCGACTTCTTCGTACCTCCTTGCCGTTGCCCTCGTTTAGAGGCCGCATTTGCTCTGGGGCCGTGTCCCCCACCTCGCTCCTATTGAAATGCTCTCTTGTGCACTGCATTCGTTCTGGTGTGAATTCATGATGGTGGGCGGGCGGTCGCGAGATGCAATGTCAGGAAGAAAGGGCCACCTGATTATTCGAAGACGCCAGCAGCACGACCAGGAGCAGCAGATCACGAGGAGCTCGAGGCAGTATAGGAGGATGGTCACACATGGAAGATCGCTGGGCTCACGCACGCTGTTTTGAAGGCGATGCTGCAGGAGAAAAAGTCAAAGGAGGCCCTCTGGAGTGGATGCGACGAGAACGAAAGCCGCTGGGTTGTGGAGACGTTCCACCGCACGATCAAAGATGAGAGGGTTAAGCATCTGGCAGTGTTCGAGCATCCAAAAGAAGGTTCGAAAGCAATGCGGCTGCAGTTGGTCTGCAAGAAAGGGCGCGGAGAGGAGGCAGACAAGTTCATCGTCAAATGCGCCAAAGCCTTTGCAAGCCACGCTAAGACGAAAGACGCCATAGAAGTCGACAAGCAGGAGTTCATGCGAGCACACTCTGGAGCAGTGCTTAAAAGGCCAGCAGCAGCCAAAGCGAAGACGGTGGCGGCACCGATGAAGCGAAAGAAAGCAGGCCCGAAGGATGCGCAGAAGGAGGACGAGGCTGAGGGCGCTGAGCAGGAGGCAGGCGATGGCAGCGAGGAGGATGGAAAAGAGCGCGAGGATGAGGCAGAGGAGGAGGAGGAGGAGGAGGAGGAAGAGAAGATCCAGGATGAGTGCGAGCACGGACCAGGTGTGAATAGCAAGGCGCCTAAGAAGAGTTCAAAAGCCAGCGCAGGAGCAAAGGCAAAAAAGAAAGCTAAATGTGCAGCCGTCGTTCAGGAGAGTAAAGAAGAAAGAGAGAACGAGCATGACCAAAAGAGGAAGAATAATAAAAAGACGAGGAAGACGGAGCCACACCAAGCAACAACTGACAAAAAAGCTATATTGAAGAAGAAGCTCTTGAAGGCCGCGAACAGGAAGAAGCATGAGAAGGAAAAGGCCGATGATGAGAACGCAGGCGCTGAAGGGCCGGCAGAGGTTGAGCATTCTGAAGCAGATGGGGATGGATCAAAGGACGAAGAGAAAGCAGAGGCAGATGAGAAAGCAGAGGCAGAGGAGAAAGCAGAGGCAGAGGAGAAAGCAGAGGCAGAGAAGAACGCAAAGGCCGAGGAGAAAGCAAAGAAGCCAAAGGCCGACACCGGCCCCCCTAGAAAGAAGTTCAGACCTCCAACAGACTCCAGCGATGACGTCATCGATGAGTTCGGCAAGTGCATGGTGTGAGCGAGGCGCACCTGTAGCTTACTCTGTGTTGCTTTGCCACAGCCTTCAACACCCCCCCTCTCCGCATTTCCCATGTTGCCAACCCGTGCGCGTAACGTGTCGATTTGGATGCCATGTTCACTGATGTCAACGTCGTCGTCTCACTAGTTGCGTTCCCACGCTTTGCAATCACAATATTGGTTCGACAAGGCGCTTTGAAGTATATTCCGCGCGCAACTACGTCGGCGAGCTCAGCGTCTTTGCTATGCCGCGGTCAGCGTCACTGTTGCATGCTTCTGCTGCGTGTTAGGTTTGTCTGAGACGCGTTTCGTCGTGAGGCTGGCGGAACAGTTAGCGTGGCCGCTCTCGTTATGCAGCCGCGGCGCGTGCTGAGCGCGCGCGTTGGCAACGATGCTGTGCTAGACAGTGCTGCAATTCGCCGTGCGCGTCGTGCAAAAAAGACAACACAACCGTGTGAGGTGTTAGCTGGATCGGCGTCTGCGGGTTACCTCTGGGCCCTGGGTCCTGGAGAAAACATAGTTGCACCCCCGATAGACCCTACATGCGCAGCGGTGTTCGAAATACGAACGAAGAGCAACCTAATTGAACATATCAACATGCCGTGGGTGAACCAGTGAACCTCAGACATATCGTGACAATGGTAACGCACGCGCGTCACTGACCATATTATCACATACGTGTGTCTTTATACATGTGTGTCGTTCGGCTTGTCCCGCATCAGTGCGCCATCTTTCGGATCCCCCATCGCGCTTAACGACGTGATCTGGAAGCTCGGCCAGTCGACCAATTGCGCCGCTTGCCCACTTCAGGAACCGTAGCCACTATGCCCAAGGACAGACTAGAGGCCATCAAGTTTGTAGACATCAGAACGTTTCTGCGTAGGAAGCAGGTCTACGAGAGAGCCCGGGACCCTTTGCGTTCTGGCGAACCCCTCCATAGCCATTCTCATTTGGTTTTCTCGGATCGTCTCCCTCGCCAAGTGTTCCAGCCTCGATCGCCCCGCAATGAAATCACATCGTTGCCCTCCGCTGCAGGGCGCCGCGATGGAGGTCGAACCTTCTGGCGCATCGGGTTCAAACGATGAGGTTCGCAACGCCGAGTACCAGCGCATCGTAGTAGGCCAGTTCGAAGCGGAGAGAGCAATCGAACGGCAGAGGCACCAGGAAGAGGGAGATCGTGCAATGGCAGATATGCTACAAGAACAGGAACGCGAGCTCGGGGCACAAGACATGTAGTGCGTTCGACAAGATGAGGAGGATTAGGAGGAAGAGGCGGTGACAGGTGATGAAGCGCATCAGGCGGAGGAGGGCATGAGGGGGAGTAACAGGAATGATGGGCGCACTTTAGCCGAGAACGCACCCCCTTGTCGAGTTGCATTCGCAGCCTTGCGTCTCGCGTGCGTTCGTCGCCAGCGTGCATCGCGCCGCAAGGACTGCGCCATCGAGGTGGAGGACTCGCTCCCCAACGATGGTGCTGGAGATGATGGCGAGGAGGCAACGCCAGGAGACGAGGAGGCAAAGTCAGGAAAGACAGAGACTGATGCGATGAGGAGGGATGATGGCGACAAGGCAAAGCCAGCACAGCCAGAGGACATAAGCAGCGAGGATGGAAAGACGGCAAAGAAAGATGAGGACGACGCAGCCAAGGAAGAGAAGAAGGAACACGTCCAGGGAGAAGGCGCAGCAGAGGGCGAGGGAGCTGAGCCATTCGAGAAGACAGGAGACCCCGTTGAAGAGAACACCCGTGATCAGGACGTGGAGGGTGAAGGAACCAGAGTTGATGAGACGCCTGAGGATTCGAAGCTGGCGGCAGAGGAGGGCGGAATTAAGAAGAGGAAGAAGAGGAAGGCGAAGAAGACTAGGCGCGCGGCCAAAGGTAAAGGCGAGGCCCCGCCAACAGGAGACGCTGCAGAGGATGGGCCACCGAAGAAAAAGAAGCGACACCAGAGGAGAGGAGACGCTGGCGCTGAGGCGGCAGCAACGCCCGAGGACGCAGCAGAGAAGGGCGAGGGCCGAAAGCTTGAGGAGATTGAGGGCACAGAGGGGATCAACCAGATCGAGAACACAACTGCCGAGGCGGACACCGAGGCCGGCGAGGCCAGCAAGGACGGCGCGCCGACGGGCAGCAAGCTCGACGAGGATTGCATTGGTTTACCTGTCGTTCTCTCGTCCTCTCTCTCGCTGTCTTTCCCCCCGCTAGTGCGTCCTCCCTCCCCGCTAGAAACATCGCCATCCCCTCCCCTCCGATCTTCTCGACCTCCGTCCGTCTTGACAGCCTCATCATTTTCTTATGTGGCGCTGCTTTTGCAATCGCGCAACTCCTATAGGATCTTGTCGGTGGCGCAATCACGCCGAATACTCCCTCGGCGACGGCAGCTGGAACGTCCGTGAAGGGCCGTCGTCGGCGCCCCACAAACCATTCCTCGCCCATCACCCCTCTGAAGAGGCGGGTGAAGAGCAGCAGCAGCAGCAGCAAGAGGGATAGGATGGAGGGAAGGAGGGAGGGAGGGATGGAGGGATGGAGGGAGGGAGATGGTTGTTGCGTCACCTCCAGGACCATGATATACCGTCTGAACCCGAGTACGCCAAGCAGATGTTCGGAGGTGGCGGACCATCTCTGTGGCCGAGAGACGGGAACCAGTCTACGTTCTTCAAACAAGATGGGATCGACGTGCGACCAGTCCCCGATCAAGAGTTCGTTCAAAACAGGCAGAAGCTGCTCGAGGAACTGAAGGCTGAACTCGCTGAGCTGTCCAACCGCAACATCATGCGCAGCGGGGAGGGCCCGTCCTGTGAGAGGATGGACCAGGTATTGACGCAGTTCGTCAACGGCGGGCTGGTGGGAAGGTTGCACGAGCTACGAAAGACATCACCAGATGAGGCAAAGGAGATCGAGGCTGAGGACGAGCTGCCAGAGGACGCGCAGCGCGACAAGGAGTTGTGGGAGGAACTGCAGAACAGACAACTACTATTTCAACACATCCACGGGGGCTGGGAACCCTGCAGGAAGCCGCTGGCAGCGCGCTTTGAAGGCAAGCGAGAAACTTCGGCGCAAGTACGCCAAGTGCCATGGCTACCATGACTCCCAGAAGTTCAGAGCGAGGTGGGCCAAGCGGATGCACAGGGACTGGAAGTGCAAGTGGACCAGAACCCATTCGACGACGCTCACAAAGGCGCAGATGAAGGACGGTGAGTACTGCAGCATCGGCAGGATCGCGAAGAAGGAAGGAGGAGGGCTCCACGGGATGCAGCTGGCGTTCACATATTGCACGAACGCAATCATACTTGGAGGGATGTGGGTAAAATGGGACGATATGACCGAAAGCATCAAATTCCTGTATTTCACGCATCGCATGTCTGAGACGTTCAAGGAAGCATGGGAAGAATTAGAATCATGGAGCACGCGCAGGCAAGGGGGCGACGACGACGCCGACCGCGGTGGCGGTGCCATCAAAGACAGGAAAAGGAGCAAGGCTCTTCCCGATGCAGACGATGAGGGCGATGCCAGTTCGAGCGGTGCGCCATCCAGCGATGACCAGGAAGAGGCGGAGGAAGAAGACAGTGAGGAGGAAGAGGGAGAGGAGGACGAGGAAGAGGACGAGGAAAAGACAAGGAAAGAGAAAACGAAACGGCCGACATATTCAGAGGACGAGATGCCGCCTAAGAAGAGGACCCGCATCGGCTCGAAGCGCAATGAAGATGACGCGGCTGAGGAGGCTAAAGGCACGAGCAAGCAGAAGGAGAGGCAGAAACGTAAGAATCGCAAGAAGACCGTGGATGCGAAACATACGGATGTCAAGAAAAAATGAGGATATGAAAAAGACGGAGGATAAGAAAAAGACTGAGGATAAGAAAAAGATTGAGGATAAGAAAAAGACGGAGGATAAGAAAAAGACTGAGGGTGCGAAGAAACAGACTGAGGATGAGAAAAAAGCTAAGGATACGAAAAAAGGGAAGGATACGAAAAAGGATAAGGATAAGGCCCAGTCTGAAGATGACAAGAGGAGGGCGACGATTACATCCGAGTACGTGAAGAATTTCAAGAAGGTCAAAGTGCTGTACGACAACGCGATCTTGCAGCACACGTCTACCGCGCAGCTCATCCAGACCTGGAAGTGGGCCAAGAACAGCCCAGACGCCCTGAAATATTTCCAGGCTGCCTACGACAAGGCGCGGAGCTTGAGCATGGGGGGCTGGCGAGGAGGAGGAGTAGGAGGAGCATGGGGATGCGGATGAGGCTGAAAAGGAGGAGGAGGAGGAGACAAACTGGGATTGAAGCTGGGGGTGGTGTTCATCCCTTATCTTCCTCGATCCTCATCCTTCGCCCTTCCCGTTCCTCATCATTAATGAAATGTGATTGGTATGTTGGTGATCTCGGTCTATGGTTGTGCACCCGCACTTATCATGCTTCGCTCGTCTTGTTCGTTTGCACTTAGCTCTGGTCTGGGTCCAAGCGCCCTGTTGCGTTTATATACAGTTTGCCCGACATATCCTGTAACGTGCTATGTTGACCCAGTGTTGTGACTGATGTATGTGTGCGTTTGCAGTATTGTTCGCCCCATTCGCTGCGCAGGTGAATGCTATCGTGGCTGAGCACAAGTTCCTGTTCAAGCTGATGTCTGAGGACAAGCTGCCTGTCTACAAGAAGGAGGCCCCGCAACTTGCAGCCACCCCCTGCCAGAATCGGAGGAGGAATGATAATAGAGGTGGGAGGGGGAAGGGCGGCGGGTGGGAAGATGGAGCAGAGGAGGCCATGGGTGAGGATGGCGGAGGGGGGAGGGGTGAGATGTTCGGATTCATGGATCGCGATCTACGACATAGATCGCATTCGCTGAATGTGAGCATATCTCCCTCCCCCCTGCCTTCCGATCTTCGCATTTAAGTGTTGTTCAGAGGTTGGTGACGAGGCGTTCAAGCGCCGCCTTAAGAAGGCCTATGAGGTTCTGCACGAGCCATGTGGTGGTCTCCTGGAGGAGCGCAAGAGCTTGAAAGCCATGAACCAGGCCAGGTATACCAAGTCCAGGCAGTGAGCAACTTGACGCTCGGAGACATCTGATCGAAATCAGTTGATCGATCGGACAAAATTATGCTCGTTCGACTCTGTGTTAATGTTTTGCAACGGTGTGCCCGGCACAACTGATGTGTAACCGGTGATCTCGGCGAGTTGTTTAGAAATCCAAGTGAACCACACAGCGAATAAGCGCCGAATGAACTCCGAATAAACTGCGAAGAAACTGCGAATAAACTGCGAATAAACCCTATGCAACCATATATATATACATATATATATACATACAAAAACACACGAATAAACTCCGAATAAACTTCGAATCAACTCCGAATAAACTCCGAATGAACTTTGACACCGCGCACTCGCTCAAAACTGTCAGCGCAAGCACGCACATTGCACAACAAAAACAAAATGGTGAGCATTTACTTCTAAACCGCGTGGTGCTGGTCGGATTTCCAAACAACTTGTTCGAAATCGCGACGTCCTGGTTTTCTGGGGCCCAGAAGAAAACAGTCGCATGGTGATCGATCCGAGTGTCATTCGAGCCATCATATTTAGCTCTGCACTGCTGGCCACGCTCGGCGACGGGAGTTCGCATCACTCACAGGAGTGGGCAGCGCGTGGGGCCGTGGTCGTTTGAAGCAGATCAGCTGCGCTGTCCTTATGTTTCGCTTAATTGTGCGGCATTGGCAAGCGTCGCAGGGGCAGGCAGGCGCGCCGACTTTCTTCTCGTAGCCACGGTTTCATTCGGCACGCAGCTCGCAAGGGAAAGCGAGGGACTGAGAGGGGAAATGGGTTGAAGCATATGTGATGATCGTGCGGTTCCATTGCGTCCGAGCTGCTGCTAGGTTGCGCGTGCTTGTGCCGCCCCCAGCGTTTGTTTATTGCATATCAGGTGTGGTTGCAGGCGCCATAATGCTTGATCAGTCTTGCATTCGAGCGACGGTGCATGCATTTGACTAGTGGAGTTGCTGTGGCTTTTCTGTCGATGAAAAACATTGGGCGGTGTCCCGAGACAGCTTATGTTTTATGATCGGGGTTGACATCCCGACACGCGTGATGATGTCAATATGGTTCCCTGGGATCGTCGGCGATGCATCGGCGACGTCGATGGTGAGTCATGCATCGGCGATGCTAGCGTGCGTTCGGCCAGATAAGTTGTGAACGGTCTTTGGCAGCTGCGGGTGCGTCGACGATGGCGGTGGAAGCGACATGAACAGCGACGACGACGACAGCGACAACAAACCAAATATGACGGCGACAGTGATTCCGTGACAGGCAGGTTGGCTGCGACAAGTGAGCACAGCACGGCGGCGACGTTCCATCTGTGTAGCCATGCCAGCTCGAGTGTCAGGATGTCCACTTCCCACGTAAAGAGGGGGAGAACACATGCCGTTTTCGTCCGTGACGCGAGAGGGTCAGAGAAGCGCGATGCTGGAGCACGTGCGTTCGACATTCTGTTAGGACTGTGCGCGTCGTGCAAGCGCATGAGTGCGCAGGACTTCACTGTTTTATGCCATTGTTTTGATGTGTGCGAAGTTCCTGGAGGGTCCTGGTCAGCCTATGCCATGAAGCCTGGGGCGTCCTCGGGGAATTACAAAAAGTCATTGGATTCTAGACTTCCTGAGTGTGGACCTTTCTACTACGCTGACATTCCAGGTACAATTCGGAAAGACAATAACCAACAAACAATTTGCATCTCATTTAGGAAAATATATCGCACTATTGCTTCGGAAGTGAAGAATGGCGAGTACATCCAGGAAGTCCTCAGGGATGGAGAACATGATCTTCCGAACAGTGTCATGAGCGCCCCAGCATATCGTGATCGCCCACACGTGCTGCGAGCGAGGGATCACGATGAACAGCATCCTTTACCAGTAGCCGTGTACATGGACGGGTTTCGCTACGCAGGGCAGGCCGCTGGCCGCGACAAGTTAACCACTGTCGTTACATCCGACGCCCCAACATGTGTATAACCAGATAGGGAGCGCGCGCATGGCACGCTGCTTGTACGCGAATGTGCACGCGTGTTGCGCGCATCAAACCTGATTTTGGGAGGTATGTCATTACGCGCGGTACGCCCGAACTGCTTGGGCAAGCGTGTAAACTGATTGGGGTCTCGGTGGTAAACTTATTGTCAGACGCGCGGCATTTGGTAGGCTTGATGCGGAAAGATCAATTATGTGCATGTGGGTGTGGAGGGTATTGTTCAACTCGTTCTCTTCTCACAGAAGTTCAATGGCAACTTCGCGCGTTGTGCTCAGGTGTGTTACCAGACAGGGGACATGACGGTAAACCTCTAAGTGGTATGAATGCTGACGATGCAGACCGAGAGTTGCAATTCAAAGCAATGGTATTATATATCAAAGGGGATTGGAGCGAACATCACCATTCGATGGGGTTACCACCATGGAACGCAGTTTACAGCCCCTGCCCATTCTGTAAGGTACCACGCGATGTCATGTCTGCTCCTGGTAGTCTCGCGTGGTCAGGCGGTGCTTACCCCGAGCGAAGACATGAAGATTTCGACGCTGCATGTACTCGAAACGAACATGTAATCCAGATTCAAACCAACGAAATCAGAGATCGTGTTGCTACCCTACTGGTCGACGACGGCAAGAAGAAAGGACGAACACTTTCAAGTGATTTCGTCCACCCCGATAACATGTGGGTTTTGCGGGCTGGGGATAGATTGGAACCTCCAGACGACCTCTTAGTACCCGCGCGATTCGATCGGACGACAACTCCGTTCTGGGCTACGTTCTGGAGGGCAAACGCTGATTCATTTGGACGGGTCATTGACCCATGCAACCACCGATCCCCTCTGTTTGACGAACAGCTTGGTACACCACCCGCGCGAACTCTAGCTATAGATTCCTTGCGCACATACTATTTTGGGCCCATGATGCGATATTGCTCAGCCGCACTACAACGCATTTTGGCAAACAAACCCTGGAGGGTACCGAACTGGGATGTCAGAATCCAACGGTTAGAAGCAGCATTATTCACCTATTACGAGAGGGCAAATGTACCACACGAGCGCAGACTTGGACTTCTTACTAGGAAAATGTTGGGTGGTATGCAAGGAAACTCAGTTTGCGGTGGTGGGGTGCTCAAGCTCAAAGCTAGCGAAACTCTGTCCATATTACATTTTACAGTCGACAGAATGCGTGTTCACCAAACAGATGAGGCAACGCATGCTTTCTTGTTGCAAGCCGGAGAAGCCCTTCTGGCATGGATGGCAACGTGCAGGACGTCGCCAACGTGCTTGTCAGAAGAGCAACACCAACTATTGATTGAGAGCGCCGACCGTTTTATCATGAATGCTGAACTTGCACGTGTGACGCCCGCCCCCGAGTTTCACGTGTTTATGCACATGACAATGAGGGCCATGTCGGCTGGGCCTCTAAAAAACAACGGTCGGCAAGTTTCAACCGTTTTTCCCACGCCCACGCTGCAACATCGGCAATGCAAAAAAAAAAAAAAAAAAAAAAAAAAAAAAAAAAAAAAAAAAAAAAAAAAAAAAAAAAAAAAAAAAAAAAAAAAAAAAAAAAAAAAAAACGGGGGAAGATGAGAGCACTCCTCATTGAATTTGAACTCGCGCCATCTAGGAGCAACTACTTCGGGAACCCAAGGGCATATGACACGTTCGTGGACGAGGGGATAAACCTGACATTGCGCACGTGCTCGGAGCGCGCGCACCCGAGAACTCTACGCAAAAGCGTATATATATGTGCTTCTCCATCGTGGGCATGTTCCGTACGCACACGCACTTGTTCGCCGCGCCCTCTGATGATCACCTGGGCCGCCGTCATCGTGATGGCGATGATGATTACGCGTGAGATTTACAGTCGCAGCGGTGGGTGGGGGGGGGAAGGGCAGGGTTCTGCGCGGGCCATGCTTAAGTGAGAGCTGAAAGGAACGTGCGCTTTGCAACGGATCTCGACGCCACAGAAAGCCGCGCTGGGAAGGGAGAGCTTGCCCAAACACAAGTTGGCAAGGTGTCGTGCTACATTGCGCGTGTGGTTGTTTCAAGTCAATGGACTGCGAGAGGGAGCAAGCGTCACGGCAGTGTTGTTGATACCGTCGTGCGTGGGCATGCGTGCGCTTTCATATGTCCATCTCCTCTTCCTCCTCATCCCCTTCCTGTTCCTCATCCTCCTCCTCCTTTCCCTCCCCCCCCTCCTCATCATCCTCCCCCTCCTTCTCAGTAGTTTTCCAAGTTCCCTGGGTATCAGTCAGGATGTGCTCAACAAAGGTGGTTTCATATTTCCTCCCGCATGCCCTCATCCCTCGACGTGTCCTTCCCCGTTCGTCGATCATTTCAGTGATATCAGGTTCTCTGGTAAGCACGTGCACGTGCATGACGATGTGCCTGCATGACGAATGGGGGCAATTCGCAGGTCTATGTCGGGAACCTCATTATCTACCATCTTCGGCTTCAACCCTCAGGATATCGCGCTATTGAGCTGAGGCGTGCGTTTTCCTGCCAAGGTCAATGCTTTGTTTTAGTCGCAGAGTGGGTCGGTACTACAGGATGTAGCAAGCGGCCCGAGGGAAAACATAAAGGGCGCCGTTGGGAAGCGTCTACTCAGGGGGAATTGCGATGAAGGGGGTTCTGGATTGATGACGCCAAAGAGGACGACAATGTTGAAGGATGGGGCGGGGGAGATGCAGAAACAACTGGTATCAACTGATATCTACCCACCCGTTTACCGCATCCCGACCCCCCCTCCCCCTCCCCCCGCCCTCCTGGCGAACTCGAGGCCAGCCGCCTTTCCCACTGCCGTCAGCCCTGAAGGTGTGCGTCTCCAGAGATAAAGGGTCATGGTGTCAAAATTGCGTTGGCCTCTGTGTGTTCGGACCACCCAGATGACGAACCTTCCCCCCCAGAATCGTCACCCCGACCGCCCCTGGTAGCTGATGCCCAACCCCCGCGGCGCCGAGAGCAACCGCACTGTCGGCTCCAGGCTGTGTATTTTGCCCGTGGGGTGTCGGGCGCGAGGTCCGCTCAGGTGCAGGGGCCCCGAGCGAGGCTTGCAATGGCAGCTCAGCGAGATGATGTTTCTGATTCCGAGTGCCTTGCTGTTCCCACATACCAGGTATAGATGACGACGACGGTAATACCTCCGACGAGGAGGACATGATACGGGAGAGACACATACGATACTGAGGACAAGGATGCCGACGAACACGACGTAGGCGAGAAGTCGGACTACGACGACCACGAGGATATGTGGAGAACGATGTCGACGATGACGTCGGCTGATAGGAGCACTGGCTAGGAGGAGAAGGAACGCACGGTAGCCAGGTGCCCCACGTTTGACTGGAACGACTTGGGAGCCAACAGTGGAGCGAGGGCAAAGGTGTGTCTCCTACCGCTGAAGGTGAGCAGACGTCTTAATGCAACCCGCTCCCAAATAATGTTCCTGCTCGCCCTTCCCACCCTCTCACAATAATTCCCCCTTATCGAACCTGACAAGGTGTTCGTGAGATTCCAGATGCCGAGTTGGGAACAAAAGGGCTATGTCATTGTCAATGTGGTAGCGTTGGGGCTCCATCTGGCAGCGTCCACTTTGAGTTCGTTACAGTTTCGGAGCTTATTCTGGAACGCTTTGTTTTTGTATCAAAAGTCCCTGGTGTTTTCGATCGGGTGGAGCCCCACCCTGGCCGATTGACGGATAAACATATGTTCGATCTAGGCCCGCTGCGGATAACATCATCGAATTCGAGATCGAGCCTGGGAACCACATGGACTGCATGACCGTGGGCCAAAAACCAACGATTTCCCCAGGGGGTCATTTAGGTCAGGGCCATATGTTTTCGATGCCCCCCACCCCCCCGTATATCACGATCACGAACGATCGAGGCGGGGCCGAGGGGGCTTGCGTCCCAGGACCAAGGTGCCACCAGAATACGCAGAGCTCAAGCGCTTGCGCATGCAGAGGAAAGCACGGCTGACCGCCACGTATGCTGACCAGCTCCACTACATGAACTACAAGGCGAAGAAGAGGCGCAATCGGGGGGGGGCCGACTCCAGATCTTCTAAGGTGTTACACTTTGGGGGCGGTGCGCGCGAGCAGAAACGTAAACATATCTAGCAATGCACAGATGCGTGCGCGCATGGTCCATATCATGTGCACGAGGGTACCCGCTGGGCAGAGCATGGCGTGGGGGGGGTCGTATCAACGAAGTGTGGATTCGGCTGCCCTCCGCAGATTAGGAAAAAGAGGCCCAAACAGTGGGGCCCGTGCCCGGCGTGCAAGGCTGTTGGGCATACATGCGTAACTTGTAAGCACCGCATCAAGATGATGGGGGCCAGATCGCGGGGCAGACCCGAGCGTTAGCAGCGAATCGAGTTCTGCTTCTGATTAGGGCCAGTGGGGGCCGGGGAAAACGAACGCGTGCCACTCGCCATGCGCACATTCCACGCAGCGCCCGACTTCTGTTTGTCCCCCACCCACTATCTCCTCACCCTCTATACCCTCAGCGCACCTCCATCACGAGAACAACCCATGTAACCCACGCCCGCCCATCCGATCTGATAACGACTGGGTTGAATTTCGTGTGCGGTTCGATTGTTCGATCGTTTTGTTAACATGTCTCTCGTCGCAAATCCAGTCCCCCTCCCCGTCGATCGCCAGCCTGCCCGCCGTCCGTGCTCAGGGGCGCATGTAACGAGAGGGCCACCCTCCCCCCCCCCCCATGCGCACGGGGCCCGCTGGCCAGCTATGGAGGGCACATCTTCGAAGGCTGCCTGCCTCAAGTCTAGGAAGCAGAGGGAGGCCGAGGAGGAGGCTGTCTTGAGGGTGCCACGAGGACGACTCCGAGGCCGATATCGAGGAGACGAGGCCGATATCGAGGAGACGAGGCCGAGGCTGGAAAGGCCCGCAAGATGACGAGGACGAGCACTTCAGAGGAGGAAAAATACAAGGCCGACGCCAGGAGGCAGACAAAGGAACGCCAGGAGGCAGACAAAGGCCGACGCCAGGAGGACAAAGAAAAGTTCAAAGCAAAGCTGAAGGAAAAGATGAATATCAAACAAGCTTATAAGAAAGCAGAGAAGGCGATTACGAAAGCAGAGAAGGCGAGAGCCCTGGCCGACGACGCAGCTGATGACGCAGAGCGCGCAGATCTAAGGCTAGAGCGGATCAGGAGGACAGAAAAAATAAGGGACAGAAGCAGGAGCGCGAGAAAGAGGATGAGGAGGACCACGAGAAGTGACAGCAGAGGAGGTTTGAGGAAAACCAAAAAAGACAGGGGCAGGAGGCGCGAAGCTGACGCAGAAGGTCGACGAAGACGCAGGAATGCTTCTGAGGAGGAGGAGGAGGATGAGGAGGAGGAGGAGGAAGGTGTCGTTGACGAGCCAGTTTGGAATGCGAAAGAGCAGAGGAAGATCAATCGACAGACGAGGTCGATGGACAGGCTGGGCGAGGAGCTCGAACGTGCCACTACGATCGACGCGAAGCGCCAGGTCATGGTCCAGCTCCTCCCCCTGTACCAGCAGATGATCGATGATCAAGCTAAAAGGTATGGGCTGAGGTGAGGGGGAGGAGGAGGTGAGCGTTCCGCGCGGAACTGCACGCCGGCCGTCGTGGCCGCCGCGCGGAGCGCCAGAATCATCATCGTTTCCGCGCTCATCATCGTTTCATGCCCTTCCCCACCTCATCGTTTCCATGCTCGTGACTTGTGTCGTCTCACGTCTGGGGGGTCACAGCGGACAAATGACGGCGCGAGGGGCAGGGGGAGGAATAATGACAATACTGAGAGCATGAACGCGATGAGGGTGAGAAGCAAAAAATCAAACGATGAGGAGGGATCGGGATGATGCGCTGCCCCCGTTCCTCCGCTTCCTGCTCGTGCTTCTCCTCGATCATCCTACTGTTGATGATGTTGCTCCGCCTCGTCCTCTCCCAGCCCCTCCCCCTTCTCTCCTCCTCCCCCTGCCCCTCCCCTTCCTCGTCCTCGTCCTTATCTTCTCTTTCCTCCTTTCCTCGTCCTCTTCCTCCTCGTCCTCTTCCTCGTCCTCCTCCTCCTCCTCGTCGTTTTGATTTTGCCGCAGGTCCACGTGACCGCGGTCTTCATGACAGCGCCACTTTGGGCGTGGGGGGCGCATGCGGGCGGTCCCGCTGGAGGCTTCGGTGGACTTCCCTATAGGGCCACGAAGCGTTGTACTGGGTGGGTGAAACTGCCAAGTTGGGTGTGGGGGGCGCATGCGGGCGGCCCCAATGGGGGCTTCGGTGGGGCTCCTATTGGGCCACGAAGCGCTGTGCTGGGTGGGTGAACACGTACACCATGTATGCCACAACAAATGTGCACGCCATTTGGAAACAACACAGAATTTCACGTTGGATGTATCACATATTGTGAATCAAAAGAAATACACGGATGTTCGATTTATTGCTTAAATATTTGTTTGAACATACAAACCAACCTAATTCCAGATCTATTTTATAGATCTGGAAAATCACGATCTATAAAGTAGATCGTGCTACCCTCTGGGGAGCTGCCCCAAGGCCCCGGCGCCGCCGCCAGCCGGCGGGCGCTGCGGACGCGCGGCAGCCCTGCTGCTGACCCTCGTGGTGGCGGCCAAGGCCGCCGACGCCGACCACGAGGCCGAGTACGTGTACTACGACGACATGTCGGACGTGGACATGAAGGCGTTCTGGCTCGACGGCACTTTGGCCCCCTCCTCGCGCGTGGACGCGCTGCCGATCGGAGCGCGCCCAGCAGGCGAGCACGCGGCTCCCGCGGGAGGTGCCGGAGGGGGTCCGCTGCGTGAGCGCTCCGCGCCGCCGGCCGACCCACCTCCCCAAGGTCCGACCCGCGCTCCCCCCGATCCCCCCGACTCGGACTCGTCGTCCTGGATCAGAGGTTGGGGTCTTTTTGGCATCAGGTGGAAGGACATCGGCAACCGCGCGCATTGGTTTGCCGAGGGGATGGGAGGAGGTGCCTTCCGGGCTGTGCGGAGTTTCAGGTCAGCCTTCTCGACTCGCGAGGCAGGATCCCTGGCTGAACTCCGACGGCGGCTGGGTGCTGTACATGGCCGACCAGGTGGGCCTCTACCTGTTCGGCTCCGCGTGGCCGCTGATCGCCGGGCTCGTGGCGATCCTCTCCGGCACTGGCGTTGTCGCACTCTTAGCCCGCAGCCTGAGGGCGCTCTTCGCACCCTGCAGCTGGGCAGCCTGGACATGCGGCCTGATGCTGGCATGCTGCCCCTGCCCGAGGCGCAAGGCGCCTGGCGAGGCTAAGCTTGACAAGCTGGTCCCGCCGGCGGCGCCGCCCCTCACCGACGTGGCGTGGCACGGCCCAGCTGTAGGTGCAGATCCGACGACCGACTGGTACCGCAAGAGCATCAAGGAGGGCAGGGGCTCCAAGCGCGGCCAGAACGACCTCATGATCAGGGTCGACTACCAGGTCGCGCGGCTCAAGCTCAACATGAAGTCCCCGGAGCGCATCAATCGCCAGGGATTGTGGGTTGAGTATGATTCTGTGAGGGGTGCTAGCGACAAGGGCTTCAGGCGCGAGCTGGAGCAGCGCGATCCGCGCTGGCTCCACCTGTGTCGTTCCATCAGCTGTGCCGGGTGCGAGGGGCGCGAGAACGAGCTGCGCTGCAAGGAGTGCGCCGCCCTTGACAACGAAGCTATCGTGGATCTCGGCGACTACTCGAAGTTCACGCCCTGTCGGATTTTCGTCTGGCTCTGGAGGTGGTTGGGCCTCGTCTACAAGCTGCTGCTGTACGTCCTCTCGTGGCTCTCGTGTTGCGGGGCGTGCATCTGCCGCCGGCGACGCCGCCGTCGCAGGACTGGCGACGCGGGGCCCGGCGTGCAGGGGTCGGTGGCAAGGTTGCTTGACCAGGAGTCCGAGTCCGAGGTAGACGCCGAGGACAACCCCTGCGAGGCGGTGAAGGTGGGGCTCATGATCAAGGGCAAGATGCGCCCGCTGGCGCCCGAGGGATGTCGAGACGCCGCGCGCGGCGATCCGACCGTGCTGTTGGTGGAGGATGGCCGGGCTTCGGACCTCCCGCTTCCTAGCGAGGGGAGCGCGACGGCCTGCCTTTGCGAGCATCACAGGCATATCTACATGGTCCTGCGCTACGGCGAGAAGTGCTCCCAGGTGACGTGCTTCCGCGAGGCGGTGGGCATGGCCTCAGGGGTCCCACTCTGCCTGCAGCACCTTGGAGGCGATGCCGCCAAGGCGCTCCGCGACAACCCCGCGGGAGTCGGGTTCCTCGCGGGTCTGCGACGTCGAGCTCGGCGGAGCCC
Organism: Prorocentrum cordatum; assembly: GCA_963575745.1. Classification (NCBI taxonomy): domain Eukaryota; class Dinophyceae; order Prorocentrales; family Prorocentraceae; genus Prorocentrum; species Prorocentrum cordatum. The sequence goes on along the minus strand of CAUYUJ010018073.1, from coordinate 47,131 downwards.
TGCTCCGCGGAGCCGCGCGCCGGAGCGTGCAGCTGCGGCTCCAGCCCGGAGTCGCACGCCAGAGCGCTCCGCCCCGACGACCTCTGCTCCGGAGGCGCCCACCAGCCCTGGCGACCCCGTCCCTGCGCCGGCTGGGCCACCGAGCGCGCGCTTCGAAGCGCCGCCGGTTCCAGAGTTAATTCCCCAAGCCGCCCACTCCGCCGCCCATGCCCCTCGGGCGATACTTCATCGTTCGGGCGAGGGCACATTGGCCAGAAGGAGCGCAGTGGATGATTTTCAGAGGAAGGGCGGCTGACGCCGCCGCGGCCAGCGCAGTGGCTGAATACCTCGACGGCGCGATGGCCCTCGAGGTGGAAGACCCGACTGGCACCGCCATCCGCTTTCTCGTGAAGCCTGACGGCGTCATCTGCGCGCCTGCCCCGGGACCCTCCGGGCGTCTGCCAGCGGGGTTCATCGAGGAGATGCTCCACCGCGCGCCCCTGGGCTGCGAGGAGCTCGGCATCGGCGTCTCGGCGACCAACGTACCCGAGAAGGTCTGGCATAAGCTGGCGGCGTGGCGCGGGCTCCCCGTAGGCGGGCGAGCTGGGCCGCTCAACGAGGCTCGCTGGCGGCTGCTCCGTGAGAAGGTGATCAACCTAGTCAGGTGGCACCCCGATGGGGGGCGTGGCGCGAAGCCCGAACTTCGAAGCGAGAGCTACAGAGGCCGATGCTAAGCTGCGCAGCCACTGGCAGCGGCTCGATCGCAGCAGCTCGCCCAGGCCACCCGCTGGGTCCACGCGTCGCGGCTCGCGCTCCCCGTCCGCCGAGGGCGGGCGGGCAGCGAGCTCCGAAGCACCCGTGTCAGGAGAGAGCCATCAAGGGGACGACGGTGGGGACATGATGGCATGCTACTTGGAGGAGAAGGCCCGCGGGTCGAGCGACGCAGCGGCAGTGCAGAGTGTGGCCGCCGGCTTCGACGAGGAGGCCCAGCAGGTGCTCGCTGGCCTCATCCGCTACGCCCAGTACCTCAAGCAGTTGACGACCGAGCCAGAGGAGCTCGCGCGGCTCGATGGGCACATCGGCAGTTGGGAGGCGCTCCAGCAGGTGCCCTCACGACCTCAGACCCCCGAGGCGGCGCCAAGTAGCCTTCAGGGTCTCCTCAGACTCCCGCCCGAGCGCCACCGCTCGCAGGGGCCGCCGGCCACCCAGGCCGATAGCGCGCCCCTGTTCGAAGCGCGGCCACCTCTCTCGCCAGCCGCAGCCTCGCCAGCCTTCACCTTCGGGCCACGGGGCGCCGGCCTCCCAGCTGCCGCGGCTGGGCTGGCCCCGGTCGTCCGCCCACAGGCTCCGAACATCGGGGCCCTGTTCCGCTACGACCAGCACATCAGCGACTTGGGTCTACCCCCAGGTCTGACCACAGCTCCAGCGCGCTACGCCGCAGGAGCCCCGGAGGAGGGCGGGGGCAGCGACCCATTCGGCCTCGCGCACTCCGGAGCAACCTTGGACGCGAACACCGCGCGGATGCTCCACGCCTTGGAAGGGGTCGCCAGTGCCCGCCAGGGTGACAAGGCAGCCCAGCGAGGGACGGTGGCCGCACTGGGGAGAGCCGAGGAGTTGGACGTCTACTTGGCACGCGGGTGCGGCCAGCTGACAGTGGAGGTCTGCGACGAGGTCCTTGGGCGCGAGCTGTTGTATGCTCTGCGCCGGACCTGTGAGCAGAACAAGGCCATGATGCTCGCCGTCGAGACGCCCGCGACAGTGTCCAACCGGATCGCGATGGCCTGCGCCTCGCTCGCTTCGGCGGCAGCAGCTTGGATAACTTGGCCCCGTGGTCAGCCTCCGTGGCGGACTTCCCGACGTGCAAGACGGTCGCGTTCGACAAGTACAGCGCGCCGCACGACGCGAAGCTGGAACCCAGGCCCAGGGCCCCCGTGGTCTTCGACCAGTGGAAGCGGCAGGCCCAGAACATGACCAAGTTCTTTGGGCTCGTCTTCGGACGAGAGCATATCAAAGAGCGTCTGGATTGCTTGGAGACCCTCGCGCGGGAGTGCGAGAAGGACGACCATGCCTTCCCGTCCAAGTTCATATGCGAGCTGTGGGAGGAGCTGTGGGCGACCTGGTGTGAACGACTGCGAGAGAAGAAGCGAGGCCTCCTGCGCGTGTTGCAGACAGACGACCCCCGGAAGGAGGATCTCAAAATGGTGGCCTTCGCTCCCAGGTCGGACGGACGCCCGGCGTTCGTCTTCCCCAACGTCTTCGACCTCGAGTCCCCCACGGGCTACTGCCAGGAGGTCGTGCGTCCGCGGCGGCAGCGCTACCTCCAGACCGTCCTCAACGACTCAATACACGGGGTGCGCGGCGCCATGGGCAAAGCCGGAGAGGTCAGAGGAGAGGGGGGCGAACCAGCTGCGGAGCCACAGGAACAACGAGCAGGAGCCACCCCCAAGAAGAAGCCCAAGGCCAAGGCCCAGCCGAAAGCCAACTCCACACGAGCCGCACACCCTGCGGGCAAGCGGCTGAACGCACAGGAGATCAATCTTTCTGTCCGGCACGCTCCCTGCGACAAGCAGGGCAAGCCGCTCTGCTGGGACAACTCGACCTGGATAGGCTGCAAGAAGGGTGTCCAAGGGTGCTCGCATTCACACGAGCTCATCAAGGGCCTGAAGGACGTGCACTGGACCGTGCAGTGCCAACTGCTCAGGCGAGGTGGGCTCCGCAACGCCGCCAAGATCGACCCAGCTTCGGTCAGCGGGAGGATCGCGCAGCTGAGGGCCCAAGCTAAGACCGAGGCTGACGGCAAACGGGCTGCAGGTGCGGGGGCAGCGGAAATCCAGCCTACCAAGACAGGCTGGGCGCCGCCCGACGAGTACGCCGAGGTTCAGCGCACCGAGCTCGAGTCGGAGCTTCGCGAGGCCGCCCAGGGGCCCGACGCTACCTGGTTGGAGGACCCGCGCGCCGACAGCCCGGCCCTGGTTGGGACGAGTGTCTGCACGGACGAAGGAGCCTTGGCCCAGCGAAAGCTGCTCGAGGCCGTCCAAGAGAGCGGGGTGCTCGACTCCGTGAGCCACGCCAGCGACTACATGCGGTCGCATGTCTTGGCACGTCTTGCCTGCGCCCGCGGGCGCGAGGAGGAGCTCTCAGTCGAACAAGTACTCCTTGAGGCGACGCGCCACGGCGGGCCCACCCTGGATGCCGAGGCTAGCGAGCTCCCAGACCGCATCTGGGCGAAGGCTGGCAACCTGGGGGCTGACCCAGACGTCATCATAACACCAGTGCGGTGGAATGCTGAGAAGTCGGTGGGACAGGGCTCCGTTGCAGTGCAGGGCCAGACTTGGCACTACCTCGACTATCAGGACCAGCTGCCCCTCGACGAGTGCGCCGCGAAGCGTTTACACGTGCCCGCCGGTGTTTCGGAGGAACGTCAGTGTCTCCCACTCCACCTGGCGGCAGCCAAGCTCTGGGTGCAGCTTGAAGCACCACCCGACGCCCAGCAAGTCAAGGACTTGGCCCTTGAGATCCGCAGAGACCTCCTGGAGAAGGCCACCGACGCAGCTGCGGGCCTTGCCGACGCCCCACCCTGGATATCTTCCAGGGGGGCTGAGGTCCGGATGCACATCCATGATGTGGTGCATCGCGACCACGACAAAGACTTCAGGTGCGTCGCCCTCTTCCCGTGCGAAGCTTTGGAGGAGGTGGTACTCAGAGTATGGCGAGCGGATCATTGGGGCCATCTGGATATTGATACAGTTCTCCCAGCGGGGGAGCCCAAGCAGGAGTGCCACGTGATCATCCACCGCGGGCATATGCGCGTTCTCCAACCCCCGCCCGGAGCTGAGGGCCGACGAGTGGCAGACGAGCTGATCCGCACCTGGGCCACGAGCGGGAAGGACCTCAAGGAGCTCCCCACCATGGGCTGGGAGACATACCTCGCCTCGGAGGAGGATGGCAGCCCAGTGGTGGCCAGCAAACCTCCACCGTGCCAGCGCTGCAGGGCCCTCGCCGCGCAGCGGCAGCAACGTGGGAGAGCCGCCGGCGGTGCACCCGCCGTGGTCGAGCTCCCCGCCGAAGTGGCCTGCCCAGACTTCGGGGACTTGGAGCCTCTGCGATCGAGACCCACGTTCGCGTGGGGACTCAGGACTCGGGAGATTTTCGCTGGCGCAGGGCGCTGGACGCAGGCTATGCAGAACGCGGGCATCGCCACCAGCGAGTCCGTCGAATACTTTGGGCAGCCTCTGCTTGGCAAGGACCCCAGGCCGCAGTTCGACATCCGCGGCCCGCTGGTGCGCGAGCGCCTGTACCAAGAGTTCAGTGCGCCCCCAGGCCCCGACGAGGCCAACGTGCTGCAGTTCGCCCCGCCCTGCGTGAGCCATTGCCCCTGGCAGTTAGCAGCAGGAGGGACGAGAACCTTCGAGTGCCCAGATGGAGCTGGGGAGCGCCAAATCGAGATCGACGGCAACGTGCATGGGGAGTTCGCGTGCATAGGGGCGAAGCGGGGCTACGAGGCAGGACGGGAGTTCCTCATCGAGTCATCAGCGCGGGATGGCCGGTACCCCAAGCTTTGGGATCGCCCCTGCATGAGGGCTCTGATGCGCGCGACTGGAGCCCGAGTCCTCGCCATGTCATGTGTGAGTGGGGACTCGCACCACCAGACGAGCCACAACATCGGTATCAGAAGCGAACCTGGTGGTTGGCATCGCTCGGGATCTACCCCTATGCCCTGATCCTGGCCAGGAGGTGCACAGGCAATCACACGCATCGCACGTTGGAGGGCGGCTTACCATACGATCTGACGGGCGCCCAAGTGGAAGCCTACAACCTCGACACGCGCATGCGGCTCAGCAAGACCGAGGCGAGCGAGCTGATCAACCTCAGCACCAAGTTGGGCGAGGCCAACGGGTGCTACGGCCTTGACGAAGACGGTGTCACCGTCACGCTGCCCCCGGGCGACAAGCTGATCCGCGTGAACCAGCTCATCGCGCGGGCCGCCCCGGACAATTTCCGCTGGGCGAGGATCGACTTCCGCACCGAGCGGCGCTACTCCACTCTGCCTGAGAACCAGTGGGCCCTCTACTTCGGGAGGGCCCCCGAGGGCGAGCTCCGCTTCACCATCAGCACGCAAGCCCCGCCCAACCTGGAAGGTGGAGGGCGCGTCCCCAGCGGCACCCCCCAGCTCAGCGCTGCAGTGAAGGGGGAACTGGGAAGCGCCGGCTTCGGGCTGGGGCTGCGGGGCATGCGGAGGACCCAGCGCGCGGGGCAGTATGCGCCGCGACTGTGCGCTGCCTGGGCAGCCGTGCTGAAGGCAGCGGCTGCCGGCACCGCCCCCGAGAAGCTGGAACAGCAGATTGCGGCGATGGACGCCGAGGCGCGGGCTTTGGAGGAGAAGTTGGAAAGCAAGGTGGCGCGGGCCGGGCGTTCTGACGCCCTGGAACAAGAACCCCCCCCTTCTTTTCGGCCTCCGGCCTGTGCGGAGGAGGGCGCTGGTACCGAGGGCGGGACCATCGGCGAGCACGGCGAGAGGTGCGGCAGCCTGAGGAGGAGCACCATCGCTAGCCGCACAGAGGAGGATCGGGGCGGATGCCGTTGCAATCGCGACGCCAGCTGGCTGGAGGCCCCTCGCGGCGGCTGCAACGTCTCGGGCTGCCTACCCCACCCGAAATGGAGAAGCTCAATGGAGGTCAAGATTGACGAGGGCTCAAAGGGCCCCCGTGGAGGCGGTCGTTCTTTAAAGGACGGCTACCTGGAGAGAGACGCGGCGGAGGAGGACAGCGGGAGCTCAGAGGGCGAACGCCAAGGTGAGGGCGAGTTGGAGGTGGAGACCGACGGCGAGCCGACCATGATCGTGTGTGGTGGCGACGAGAAGCGGGGCGGCAAGCGGGGTGGCAAGCGAGGAGGCTGGAAGCGCAACAAAGCTCGCAAGCGTGAAGCGCGCGAAGCTGCCGCTCGTGGAGGAGGCGGATCTGGCGGAGGTGGTGACGATGACGGCGATGGGGGCGAGAGCCCCGAAGAGGAGTAGGATGAGAACCGCCGCCAGAAGAAGGCGAGGGAAGCTGAGGACGAGGCATCACGAGCAAGCCCAGTGCGGGTTTTCGCCCCGCAGCAGGGCGACCAGTGGGTGCTGCTCAAGGGGGGCCCGTTCGAGGCTGGAGAGGTCAAGGCAAGGCTGAGGGTCTCGGAGGCACTGTGCGGAGGACGAGGACACAGCAGGCGCACATGGGCCACCTCTCGACGACGAGGAGGCAGTGCGCCCCGGCGAGAAGTTGCTGCTGTGGGCCACGTTGAAGCCGCCGAAAGAATGGACCAGCTGGAGGTCAAGGTGGAACCGAGATCAGCAACCAGCACCCGGCGCCACCGCCCAGGCAGGCCAGCGGAGGGTCACGGCCAGGATTGCCGACCGGGCCTCAGCCGCAGCCGCGGCAGCGGGGCCAAGCGGGGCTGCGGCGAGCTCAGCAGCCAGCAGCAGCCGCATGCCAGCACCAACATTCAGCGAGGTGGCTGCAGCAGCGGGTGGCGCGCGAGCAAGCTCAGTCCCCCCGTCCAGCGGGGGCCTCTCGAGGAGCTCAGGTGCCCTGATACGGGTGGAGGAGCAGCTCGCCGAAGCCCAGGGGCAACACGCTCGCGCGGCGAGTGAAGGCGGCGACCAGGAGCGGAGCGCTGCACACGCAGTCGGGCAGCTGGAGATCAGGCGCAACGAGGTCCAGGCCCGCCGCGCTGCCCGGCTCGAGCGCGAGGCGCGCCGGAGGGAGCGCGAGGGCCAGAGGGCCGCCAGTGCCCCCCCAGGGCCTCAGAGCCCGCAGGAGCCCCCAGAAGCCCCCCCTCCACCTGAGGCGGAGGAAGACCCGGGGGCCACCTCCGACGAGATGGGACGCAGGGCCGCCGAGGCACATCCGGGCGTAGCCTGTCGCGGGGGAGTCCACAAGTGCAACGCCGCTCGGCGCTTCGTCAGGAACTTCAACGACGTACGGAGGGGTGGCAAGAGCTACGACCTCCAGCACGCGGACATCTTGTACCTGAATGGGATCGGGCAGATCAGCGACGTGCTGATGCGAGAATGCCCTGGGGCCGACCCGACGGACCCGTCCCTGGCGCCGAAGCCTCGCCAGCTCGGCGAGATCCTGGCGCGTTACGTGGAGGAGCACGAGACACTGAAGGTCAAGATGAAGAGCCTCGGTATCCCACGAGACGAGCATGCCGGGGGAGGAGTCCTGGACCCCATCTACGTCGAGAGCGAGAGGACCTACATTGAGGAGTACGAGGGCCAGGGCGTTCCCAGCGCCCGCAGCCGCAGCCGCAGGAGAGGTGGGGGGGCGGACCCCCACGGGAGAGCGAGGTCCTCCGGAGAGGCGCACGGTGGCTCGGAGTCGTCCGCATCCGAGACGATGGCCCCCGCCACCCGAGGTAGACTGCGAGCGAGGTCGCCTCCGGACGAGAGCCGCGGGCGCAGCTCCGCCCCCGACCCAAGGGACCCCGGGCGCAGATGCGGAGGCCCCGAGATGCCGCCGGCGGATGCCCGCCAGGGCGTGCGCCACGAGAGCCGAGCGGAAGCACGCCAGAGCGGGCGCCAAGCAGCGCCGCCGGCAGCGTCCCACCCTGGAGCCCTGGAGGCCAAGGAGTACTTGGGCTGGTGCCTGGAGCATGCCGAGTTCGCCCCGGAGCTGGTGAAGGAGGTGACGAGCCTGGGGAACCGCCTGCTCCTCGCCGCGGGGAGCGTGGAGGCCGCCGCGGCGCGGCTCCGCGAGGAACGGGAGCGCGTCCTCGGGAATCCTCTCGGGGGGGTGCTCGATCCCGAGTTCGGCGCGGCCCTGGAAGAGGACCACCGGCAGTGCCTCCAGGAGATGGCGAGCAAGGGTGTTCCTGTACGGAGGCAGCAGCCCAGGCGACGCACCATAGCCAAGCCCCACGCTTCAGCGAGGGACCACGCCCTGGAGATGTACGCTAAAGCCTGGAAGGATACGTCCTACGGTGCCGTGCTCTGGGCCACCCCGGAGGCCGAGGAGGCCTTGTCCGCCTCGGAGCTCATCGAGAGCCCGTCAGGGCGAGTGCCTAAGATGCTGCCCGACCGCGCGGTGAGCAGCGAGGGGCGCCCCATACACGATGTGCGGGTCGCCAATGGGGACTCGCCCAAGGAGCTGCATCCGCCGGCGCTTCAGCCTAAGCACGAAGCCCTCGTGCGCCTGTCACTCTGGTGGTCCGCGCGCCACCCAGGTGTGCCGCAGATGATAGCCAAGAGGGGCGTTTCGCGGGCCTTCAAGTGGCACTGGGTGCGCGACGAGGACGTGGCCGAGTTCGGCACCTCCCTCCCGGGCGACGCCGTGGGCCTGGCCACACGCGTGATCATGATCCACTGCGTGATGGTCTTCGGGTGGTCGGGGTCACCCGGCGAGTGCATGGCGTTCGCCTGGAGTGCCAAGTGGGGCCACGAGCGGCGCCGCCCGCCGAACCCCGAAGTCAACGACACAGTGCGCTGGTCATCCAAGTGGCTGATGGACGACGGCGTCTTGGTCGAGCCACTGGTCGGTCTCGGGCCCTGGCTCAGCGCAGCCGACTGCGACACGAGCGTGAGGCGCATCTGGGGCGGCGACGCAATCAACGTTGACAAGATGGCGGAGGAGGGCACCTTCCAGGCAGAACAGCTGGTCTGGGGCCTCTACCTGGACGTGGACAAGCAGCGCTCGAGGCTTCCAGAGCCCAAGTGCGTGAAAGCCGCCCACCTCCTGGCGATCGACGAGCTCCGCTACGGGTGCCGTCGGGTCCCCATCAAGGTCGCCCAGGAGCTGAGGGGCTCCGCTCAGTTCTGGGTGGCCACGCAGCCGGCTATCAAGCCCGAGCTGCCGGTCATCGATCGCCTCCTCGGAGGCGGGCTCGGGGCGGCATGGGCAGAGCCCCGAGGGGGCGCCGAGGAGATCGCCCTTGCCTGGGACGAGTGGGACCAGACCCTCGAGCTGCTGCGGGTGCTCTTCGACGCGCCCGAGGCCTGGGCGTCCACCTTCGAAGCGAGCTTCATGTCCTGTCTAGGGCCGCGCGAGCGCCCGGCACTCCCAGGAGCCGCCGCCCGGACAAGATGGACTGGAGGCGACGCAACCACGACGACCATTGGCAGCATCGACTGGGGGCGCGCGGTGGCCGGCAGCAAAGCGGTGCCACCCCACTATATGGCCGTGGACGCCGCCCCGCTCCGCCGCCAGCTGGAGGACGTGCTGGGCCACCCGGGGGCCGAGAAGGACTGGGCTATAGCCATCGTGGAACTGCTTGCGTTTGTGGCCCTGGCCGCCGCAAGGGGTGGCGAGTGGCAGGGCGAGCTGGTCTTCTACGTTACCGATAACATGAATGTTCGGTCGTGGATTTCCAAGAGGCGGCCCAAGCACCCGCTCGCGCGGCATCTCATTCGCCTCGTTCAGCGCCTGGAGGCTTGCCACGGGTTCAGCACGACCGCACTGTGCATCCGCACCTACCACAACGACATCGCGGACTGGCTGTCGCGGGAGGAGGCCAAGAAAGTCCACTCCGAGCTCCTGCGCAAGGGGTGGACCCGCATCGAGCCGCCCGAGGAGTGGGGGAAGATGTTGGCCGAGACAAAGGAACACCTCCTGCGATTGCCTGGGGAGGAAGGGCCCATTGCGGAGTCAGCGCTCCGTCATCGGGCGCTGAGGACCCCGGCAGCAGTGCCGCGCAACCTCGCCCTCAAAGGGCGCCGGGGTCTTGAGCTAGGGAGCCCACTGGGGACTTACGGGCGCGCCTGGGAACAGCTAGGTGGTGAACTGACGACAGGCAACCCAACGGGGGTGGATTGGATCATGTGCGCGCTGTCCCTGGACCCGAAGGGCTTCGAGGTCGAGAAACTGGTGTCAGCCATCACCCGGCCTCGTGGTCGACGCCCTTGGCAAGCTCGACCTGGCCCGCGTCGTCAAGGCGCTGCGCAAGCTGGGATACCGCGCGTGCGACCTGGAGGTCGTCTGCACCCACTACGGCGACATGACAGCCCGAGCTCGGACTCGGAGACTGATCGTGGCAGGCCGGGGACCAGCAGGCGCTAGCCTGGCGGGCATGCGTATGCCGCCGGCGCGCCGCTGTCCCCACGGGGTGAAGCACGCGCTGAAGAACAAGCTCAGCGAAGGCGGTCACCGCTGGCTCGACGACGAGGGAGACGTCACCTGGGACCCGGCAGCTCGAGGGGGCTCCGACCCTATGCTGCCCAAGGGCATCGGCCACATCAAGCTCGCTGGCACGAAGCACCTGGTCTGCTCAGTCGACGGCCCGATCGGCACTGTTCGCTGGCCCACAGAGGGCCCGGGCGGACCGGGAGGAACGTTGGTCCACGTCCCAGGAAACAGCGGCGGGCGCATCAGGGCGCTGTCGCCAGAGGAGGTCTGGATCGTGCAGGGGGGCGACGAAGCAACTTGGGTAAGGAGGCGAGCCCAGGGCGACACCGAGGCCACTTTGATGCGAGAAGCAGCGAGGGCCTTGCCACCCGAGACGGCGAGAGCCGTACTGGGCGCCACTGTGGACGCGCTGTCGCAGGCCACCCAGCGGGCGGGCGGCTGCCGTGACCCTGCGGAGTCGGCCGCCTGGGAGACGACCCGGCGGTGGCTCAGGGCCTGGGCACGGGGCGAGCTCCGGGCGAAGGCCGACAACCCCGAGGACGACCAGCACGCAGGAGTGCTGAGCGACGACACCCACAAGGCGAGGCGCAAGAGCCAAGGCGTCCGCTTCAAGGCAATCGAGGAGGACCTCGCGCGGGGTCCCGAGCCCCCTCCTGATGCCAAGGAGGTGGACCTGAACGCAGCCGTCAGCACGCTCAAGAAGCGGCGGAAGCGGAGCCCCGACCGGGGCAAGAAGGTGGAGACCCAGGGGTTGGTCAAGCCGGTCGCGTTGTGTCGAGCTCGAGCCGCCATCGCCCTGCCGGACCACCCGACCCTGGGAGGGGAGGACTGCGGCGGGTGGATCGAGGAGCAGAAGCGCGAGGCGCTGATGCTACGGCTGTCCGAGGGAACCCGCGCCGGCTATGAGACCGGCTGGAGACAGTGGCAGGGCTTCAGGGCAGCCCAAGGAGAGTCGCCCTGGCTGGAGGGACGCGACCGCGAGGAGCGCCACGCCAACGAGGAGGCATTGCTGGGCTTCGTCGTCGTGTTGGCCAAGGTGCTGAAGCGCGCGGAAGGCACGATCAAGCAGAAGTTGTTCGCGGTGCGCTTCGCCCACCTCGTGGTCGGATACCCGGACCCTCTACTCCACCGAGGCCGCCACTGGTCCACGCTCGCCGGCCTCCGGAGAGGCCAGGGGCCGAGCGGGCGGAAGCGGCCAGTGACACCACGCATGCTCCTGTGGCTCCAAGGCTTCTTGGGGGACCAGACGAACCTCCCCGAGACGGACGCCACGGTCCTGTGGGCCGCCGTGGCGGTGGCCTTCTTCTTCATGTTAAGGGCGTCAGAGTATCTGATCCAGCCTGGGAAGACATGGGGCCGAGAGCGCGTCGTGCGCGGCGTGGACCTCACGGGCCGCGACGGCAACGACCAGCCCTGCACCTTCAAGGACGCGGTGGAGGTGGTGCTCCATATCACCTCTTCGAAGACAGACCAGTACAATGTGGGGTGCGTAAGGAATCAGTATGAGACAGGCACGTCGCTGTGCCCTGTGGCTGCCCTCCGCCAGCTGGAGCAGCACTACCCCTGAGATCTTGGAGTCGCAATTTAATTGAGCCGTCAAAATGGCTCAATTTTTTCGAGTTGACTCAATTTTGTGATAGCAGCTTCAGCTGGCTCAATTTTTGTCAAGATGGCTCAATTTCTGTCAAGATGGCTCAATTTTTGTCACGGCGGCTCAATTTACACCAAAATGGCAGAATCCATCACGCTGGTAACCATTCAGTTTTCGGGCCCTCGTGGGCCAGCCAGCACGCGCGCGCAAGCCCACCCGCAAGCGCTCGCGCGCGCGCCATATATGTAGGATGCGTAATGTTTTGAAAAACTCGCATGTAGGCTTGCGCCATCGACGGTCAGCTAGATTTCGGGTGACACGCCCGCGCGCGGGTCCCCCGATTGCGCGCGCGCGGATCGACGCGCGCGTGGCAAATATATATTTGACCATATCATGGAAACCTCGCAGGCCTGGAAACGTTAAGCACCGGGATTTCGATCGCGCGTGGTCCACCCGATCGCGCGCGCGCGGACGCGCGCGTGGCGAGTTTTGTATCGCCGCACACGGTAAGCTGCCATCTTGATCTGGAAACTAAAATGAACCCTTAACGGTGACCAACGGGATTTCGGGTGACCCGCCCGCGCGCGGGTCACCGAATTGCGCGCGCGCGCGGACGCGCGCGCGCGCGCGGACGCGCGCGTGGCGAGTTTTGTATTGTGCACAATAGAAAAGTTGCCATGTTGGCCTGGAAACTAGAAAGTGAACCCTTAACGGTGACAGATTGGATTTTGAAGTTAACATGCGTTTTCTGATATTTTCACAAATGAAAGAGTCGCCATGCACGCCTGGAAACTAAAGTGAACCCTTAACGGTGATCGATTGGATTTTGAAGTTAACATGCGTTTTCTTATCTAGCCTGGCAAGGTTAACGAACACATATCACTGTAGCCAACGAGATTTCGGGTGACCCGCCCGCGCGTGGGTCACCCGATCGCGCGCGCGCGGACGCGCGCGTGGCGAGTTTTGTATGTGCCGCACACGTAAAAGCTGCCATCTTGATCTGGAAACTAAAGTGAACCCTTAACGGTGACCAACGGGATTTCGGGTGACCCGCCCGCGCGCGGGTCACCCGATAGCGCGTGCGCGCGGACGCGCGCGCGCGCGGACGCGCGCGTGGCGAGTTTTGTATTGTGCACAATAGAAAAGTCGCCATGTTGGCCTGGAAACTAAAGTGAACCCTTAACGGTGACAGATTGGATTTTGAAGTTAACATGCGTTTTCTGATATTTTCACAAGTGAAAGAGTCGCCATGCACGCCTGGAAACTAAAGTGAACCCTTAACGGTGATCGATTGGATTTTGAAGTTAACATGCGTTTTCTGATATTTCACACATGGAAAATATAAGTCACTGTGTTGGCCTGGAACCGAAAGTGAATGTTTAACGGTGACCGATTGGATGTTGAAGTTAACATGCGTTGAAATTAATTGCGTGTTCTGACGAAAAGAATACAGCCACGCTAAAGGAAACCATTCGCGGTTACCGATTTGAGTTTCGTGCGCAAGCGACTTCAAACATCATGCACCGCCACGCGTTGGTTTTCACGAGTTAGCTTCGCTATTGTTGTCGGTCCCCCTTCTCCCCCTCCTCCTCCTCCTCCTCCTCCTCGCCCTCCTCCTCCTCCTCCTCATCCTCCTCCTCCTCTCCCCCCCCCTCCGCTGTGTAGAGGTCCTTCTCTTCTTCGCCTCTCCCCTGATCCCATCACTATCCTCACAGTCGGCCCCACCCTCGCCCCCCTTCCCCCCCCCCCCCCCTCGCGCTGGGTGCGCGCGCGCTCGAGCGCGCGCGCGCTCGGCGCAGCCTTTCAGGGCCGCCCTCGAGCGCGGCTAGCGCGTCGGGCGCGCCCGCTGGGGCCCGCAGCCGCGCGCGGCGACGCTGCGAAGGCGCGGCGGGGGGGGGCGGAGGGGGAGGGCCCACCAGGATGCCAGCCATGTCCTACAATCCCTCATCCCGCGGCGCGCCCGTGAGGGGCCTGGCGCGGGATATGGGTCAGCCAGGATGTGGGCATCGACCCTGAAATCGGATCCCACGCCAGGCCCCGCATGGGCGCGCCGAGGAATGAGGAGCTGGCGTGGCTGTTCGGCGCGGCGTTCGAACGGGCGGGGATCCCCGCGTGGGGCCCCAAGGAATTGGTCGACGTTGTCGTCGTCCTCCTCCTCCTCCTACCCCTCCTGCTCCTCCTCCTCCTCCTCCTCTAGTTTCTCCAAGATTTTCCTCCTCGATCGAGGGCTCCTCCTCCTCCTCCTTGAGTTCCTCATTGTCCAGGCCCTACTCCTCCTCGAGCCCCTCCTCCCATCCTCGTTATCCTCCTCCTCCTCCTTCCTCCTCCTCATCGCCGCGTCCTTCTATGGCGTGCCCAAGCCCATTGTTCTGTCGGGGCGCCTGGGCGCGTCGCCATCGAGGAGAGCCTGCAGACTAGCGCGCTGGCGCTTCGTTCGGGCATGCGCGTCCCACCGTGCCCTGCTGAAGGCCTCCACGACCCAATCCTCCCCGATCGTCCTCCTACCCTGTCGTCGTCTCCCTCGACCCGCCTCGATCAGCATATGCCCCCCCCCCCCCCTCCCGGTTCCAGGCCATGGCGACGCCCCCCCGCCACCAGAAGGGCGCCGAGCTGCATGACATGCCAGCGCTGGTGCAGGCGCCGCGCGCGGGGGGGATTGGGGAGGGTAAATGAGATTCGAAGGAGACGGTCGTGGAGACGCCAGGCCTGGAATTTGACGAGGAACGGGGGGCGAGGGGGGGGGGGGGAGGAGGGGGATCGACAGGGGGGGAGTGGAGGACGAGAACGAATAAGGGGAAGGGGAACGCACGGTGCGTGGGCATCTCCCCTCTCGCGGCGCCAGGCGCTGACCGCGCAGATCGACGATGCGACGGCCCCCGTGATCCAAGGCCCGAAGGGGCATCGATGAGGAGGATAAGGACGAAGCGAGGATGATGAAATGATGTTGGGGACATGTGTTAAGTAAGGAGATGGGGGCACTCGAGTAGCAGCGTGAAGGTTCAAGGGGGAGTCGATGAGGAACGAGATGACGAGGAACACAGCGATGAGGGCGACAAGGGCAAGCAGGAGGTTAAGATGAGGTGAGTGCTAAGGTGTATGATGAGATGTGGGATGAACAGAGTAGGAGGACGATGTAAGAGCGAGGGTAAGGATGTGTACATATGAGAGGAAGGTTAGGATGAGAGTAAGGATGAGGATGAGGGTAAGGATGGGGATGATAATGAGGATGGAGGTGAGGAGACATCAGTGATGAGGATGAGGATGAGGATGAGGATGGAGGTAAGGATGAGGATGAGGATGAGGACGAGGATGAGAGACTCCATGGGTCGAGAAAGGGATCGGTGATGGCCCCGATCGTGAGGCTTCATGAACATCCCGTACTTCGCGCACTACAGCGCCCCGCGGGGCAACACGCGGCCCATCGTCGAGCAACTGACGGCGCCTGGGGGACGGGGGCTCGCAGCAGATCTCGAGCAGAAGGGGGGTAGCGAAGAGGAGACAGATGAGGACTGAACGCCGAGCGGAGCGGAGGGTCGAAGTGACGACAGAGGACGGTGCCATCGTTGTCGTCATGATCGCCATCTTGACCGTCGCCATGACTCACGGCGACGTACTGTCAAGAATACCGTCACAACGACGGTCACGATGACGATCATGACGACCGTGATGGCACTGGCGCAGGCGCTATCCAGGAACGATCGAGGATGCAAGCGATGGGGGGGGGGGGGGGGGGGGGGTGCGAGGCGTTCGAGCACACCTACGCGGCCATGGACAGGATCACCAAGGGCGGACGCTTCTGTCAGAGCAACATGGAGGCCCATCGCGGGGAGGGAGGACTAGAGAGATGGAGGAGGTTGGCTTCCTTGAGGATGGGGAGGGGTGGCGGGGCAGGACAAAGGGGAAGGGAGGAGAGCAGGAGGAACGGGGAGCAATGAGAAGAGGAGTATCCGATGAGGAAGCAGCGAGGGGAAGAGGACTGGTTACGGTGAGGGCGAGTGTCGATGATGATGGTGATGGGTGTCCATCTCCAGGGTTGCTGGATAAACATAAGATAGCCGTGCAAGCAATTTGGTAGGGATCAGCACTGGCCCGAGTGCTGATCCCTAAAAGTGGGTGTTCTGCATTCAGTGTCGCAGTGCCATGTTTTCAGACTGTGCGAATGAGAGCCGTCCTCGCAATTATCTCTCACCCGTCGTCGATGCGGATGTTGATGATGGTGATGAGGATGCGGCCGATGATTGCGATAGTGGTGATGCTACTAATGATGCTGATTCGTGTGGTGACGATGTTGCCGACGAGCGAAAGCGATGACGGCGACGGTGATGATGCGTGTTGCGATGGCGGTGACGATGCAAGCCAGTGTGGTCCACGACAAAGCTGCTGATGTTAGTGATGGTCATGATGCGAATGATGTTGACGATGCTGGTGGGTTTGATGCAGTTGGTGCTGGCGGTGGTACCGCTCACAATGATGATGCTGATAATGCTGATGCTGATGTGATGATGATGATGGTGACTTGTGCTGGTGGTGATGGTGATGGTGTTGCTGATGGTGATGATGATGATGATGAAGATGTTGATGCTGATGATGAGGATGAGGATGATGAGGATGATGAGGATGATGATGATGATGATGATGATGATGATGGCGATCCTTGTCGCGTGATAGGCGATCTGGACGGCGGCCTTCCAGCAGACGCTCGCGGTCCAGTACAAGCAGGTGAAGGGAAAGAAGCCGCCGACGAAGTTCATCGCTGGCCACAGGCCAGCACGCCGCCACATGCGCAGATGCAGTGTCGAGGAGGGGCTGGATGATGAGTGGGTTGTGCGTGCGCGGGACATGCGTGTGGGGGCCAGTTGCGCGCGCGCGAGTGCCTGCGTACATTCTATATATGTATATACATATACGTATAAATGTGCATATATAAGCATATATGTATATATGTCGGCGCATGCGCGAACGATAGCACGAATGTGCGGACCCACTCCCCCATGCAAACGCACGCGCGGGTGCACCCGCGCGTATATATGTATATACTACATACATACACATATATATACATGTACGCGTGTTGGCACACGCACAGACATGTATAGATATCAGCGTCGTGTGTATATATATATGTGTGTGCACTCACGTAGCGCACATGCGCGCAATCGCCCTTCGAATGAGGGAGGGCGAGAATGAGAGACAGACAGAGAGGGAGAGAGAGAGAGAGAGAGAGAGAGAGAGCGAGATAGACGAGAGCGGCGCGAGGTACCTGAACTCCCGCGCCTTCCGCATCGGCTTCGCCCACTGGCAGCGCGTGCGGAATTCCCAGCTTGGCTCCGCCGAGGTTAGGGGGCCGCTGGGGAGCGATAGTCGGAGAGTCAGCGTTGCCAGCAGCTTCGTGCGCATGCGTCATTTGGCGGGACGCTCATGTTTCATCGCGCATTCCGATCACACTGTGCGCAACATTGTGCGTATGTGTAAATATACCTGCATGGGCGTGCATGTATGCATGCGTGATGTATGTATGTATGTATGGGTGTATGTAGGTATGCATGTTTGCAGGTATGTAGCTATGTAGCTATGTATATATATATATGTCTATATGTATGTATATATGTATGTATGGATGTAGGTATACATGGTTGTATGCATGGTTGTTTGTATGTATGTTTGTAGGTATGCATGTGTGTAGATAGGTAGATCTGTTTGTGTGTATGTATATTTGCATGTATGTACGTGCGAATGTTTGTGCGTTGGTATGTATGGATGTCGGTATGTAGGTATATGTACATCGGTGTCACCTTTCCTGCCCCAGGGCATCCGACCTCGTCTTCTCTGCCCGAGGGCGCGAGAGACAAACGCAGGGTGGTAGGTCGATGAAGAAGACGTGGAGGATGTGGATGACTCGATCATCAGGCGTCACCTCGAGGACGCGCTGGAGATCCAGGAGGGGGGGGGGGCAATGACTCGAGGGGCTGACCTGGTCCTTGGCCTCGAAAACCTACGTGCGCGCGGCGGTTAAACAACGGCTTTGTGATGGCCGCGTAATGTTTCGTCATCTTCCTCCTCCTCGTCTTCCTCCTCTCCCCATCCTCCTCCCGCTCCTCCTCGACCGAAGTCTGGGGGAGAGCTATGCTACGCGTGTCTGATGCTTCGGCCTTCGCAGAGTCCACGCTGCACCCCGCCCCGTGCTCCGATCTGGGGCCGCCCGACCCTCCAGCATGATGAAGGCTGACCGACCATGCCCTGCATGGACATTGCTGACTTGCTCGACACATGCACCTCGAACCTCCTGCTTCGCACAGTCGGCCCGCGTAAGGATGGGCAACCTTCCCAAGGGTACCCTTGCATCCTTGCCCCTTAAACCTAAATGATGCCCTCCAAGGCCCTTGCGTCCTTACCGCGCATCTCTTTGATGCGGGTTGACTGCTTTCCCGCTCCATGCATGTGAACGCCTCCTGTCGAGAGGACTCTCAAGAGGGTGGCTCCGAGGCGGCGCCAGAGGTCAAAGGAGAGGTGGGATTGGCGATCGCGGACGCGCAGGCCGACGAGGACGATGAGGACGAGATGGCGATCGAAGATCAGCAGGAGGAGGAGGAGGCAGCTGTGGCGCCAGGAGGAGGAGGAGGAGGAGGAGGAGGACAGGTCGTGAAGATGCCCTTCTGGCGGAGCATCACGGGCAAGAGCAAGCCCAGGAAGAGGAGGAGGTGCAAGAAGGAGCACGTGAAGGATGAGTTCGATGATGGTCGAGCTGGAGCGCCCGCTCACGGCATCGAGGCCGTGATCGACGGCATCCCGCCGCAGGTGGCGAAACGTGCTGCAGGATCAGGCGCTGCAGGATCAGGCGCTGCAGGATCAGGCGCTGCAGGATCAGGCGCTGCAGGATCGAGCGCTCGAGGCGCTGCAATGAAGAGGCCCGCGGCCGCGCCCATGAAAAGGCCAGCGGCCGCGAAGAAGCGCGCAGCCCAGGCAACCGAGAAGAAGGAGGAGGAGGAGGAGGAGGAGGAGGAGGAGGTGCCCGCAGCCGAGGGGGCAGCAGCCGCGGCCGGCGAGGAGGATCAGGCGGCAGCCGAAGAGGACACGGCAGCCGAAGGGGACAAGGAGGAGAAGGAGGCGGCTGAGGGCGAGGAGGAGGAGGAGGAGGAGGAGGCGGCGGGCGCCGCCGAGGAAGAATCCGACGAGATCATCGAGGTGGATGCCTGGGCGCCCGACATGACGGTTCCAGCTGATGACAACTACGGCGACTACACGCGCTGGGGCGTCCAGGTCATGAAGGACACGAACGGCAAGCTGTGGCGCCTCAAGTTCAGGAGCCGCCGCACCGAGGGCTACGACACGATCGCCTATATGGAGGATGAGGCGACCTCGGGCGGCTGGTCACAGCTTATCCAGGTCAGCGACAAAAGCTGGACCGACAGCATCATGGCGAAGTACGACGCGGGCTGCAAGGCCACCATGAGCCGCCTGGTCATGACGTGGCTGTTCTACTTTGTGCTGAAGAACCAGACGGCCGACAAGCAGAAGGTGGCGCAGATCAGGGATCACCTCATCGCGAGTCTCTGATGCGCACTCCCTAGCGCGCGTGGGCCAGAGAGGACAAAAACACGGAGGAGGATAAATGGAGAAGGGGATCAGGTGGAAGAGCCAGGAGGGAGGAGGAGACTGAGGAGGGGGAGGAGGCGGAGGAGGAGGAGGAGGGGGAGGAGGAGGAGGAGAACGCGGAGGATGTGCAGAGAGCTGCAGATCGGGGGCTGGGCAGGCTCGTCGAAGAAGGGCCTCGAGTCCTCGAGCTCGATCTGGCCTACGGGATCGCTCGAGGAGAAGGGGTGGGATGGCGTCGGAGGGAGATCGGAGGAGGACGGCGCCGCCAGTGTAAGGTGCAGCTCGAGCTCGACGTCGAGTCGATCTTCCCGTGCGTGCAGATGCACGTGATTGTGCTGCTCAGGCAGCTCGCGGGGCGGCCCCGAGAAAACCCCGAGAAGGCGCAGGATAGGGTCCCGAGATGGCTCCAGGCCCGAGGTACCAGATCGAGGACGGCCGTCGATCGTCCTCGATCGCCATGGGTATCTTGGGCTCGAGCTTTCTTGGGGCTCTCCCTGGGCCCTCTTCGGACCTTCTTGATCCATGGGAAGTTACATGTGAAACATGGGGGTCTCGTACACTACAGTGTCCATGTTTGCAGATGCCGACGTCGGCATCTGACATGGGCACTGTAGTGGATCGGTGGATGGCACTATGTATGGTGCAAGACGCACTGATGGATGTATGGTGGATGTATGGTGGATCGATGTATGGTACCAGACGCACTGAGCAACATTCGCAGTGGAAAGCCCCCATCGCTTCATCCGTCTCCATCCCCACTTCAGGGCACCAGTTGGGAGCAGTCCACGCTGTATCTGTTCGCCCGAAGTGGGGGGGAGATGAAGCGATGGATACTTTGCAGTGCGATGTGTCTTCCCTGAGGTCGGCGATGAAGAGTCCTTTTGCTCCGCTCATCTGTCTCGATCTCAGCTGTCCACTCTTCATGTGTTCAATCCTCTTGGCCGCAGGCACGCGTGAGCGGGCCGCAGCATGCGCCCCCTGCGCTGGCACGGGGGGGTCGAGGGCGTGCGTGGATGGCAAGGGGGTTGCTGGTGGCAGCATGGGTCCATGAATGGCAGGGCTGGGATTCGACTGCAGCACGTGCTATATGTATAGGATGGCGCGCCTCGCGGATCAGAGCTCAGACACGCAGCTCCATGCTGCCAACGTTCCGTGCCGATGCAGGCGCAAAATACGCATGAGCGGGTCTGCAACCTTGGCTTCGATCGCAGTGGTCAGAACCTTGCTGGCCTCCATGTGGGAGTGGCGTCGACTGGGGGTGAGGATGAGCGTGGATGTGGGGAGGCAGGCATGGGTATTCGAAGTGGGGTGGGGATGGGGGAGGCGGCAGGGCCACGATGTATGCAGTCGATCGGTCCAGATTAGTAGGTCGACCCTGCCAAAGCAAGGGTGCCCTTGTGTCCTGTGCCTCGCGTTCCATGCCCCCCCAGATCCCCGTGGCAATGTAGCCCTCAGAAGGCTCTTGTGTCCTGTCGCGCGTCCTGTCCAACCATGTGGTTCAACGTTCGGCGAGTGCAGGTTGCATTGTGTAGCCGCTTTCCAGATCGAGCAGCCTCGAGCCGAGTCCCGCTCGCGGGGCCCCTGGAGCCGACGCACCGCGGCAGCAGGCGAAACGGGGCGCACAGTTGTGGGCAGGAGTTGGTGCCTGCACATGATCAGAGCATGATGGTGCATACGTATGTATATATGTGCATGTATGGGTGGTGCACACCTAACGTAAATATACACGCATACGAGTACCAACATGTGTGCATATATACACACATATGTAGATACATGTGTGTATATGCATCTATGTGTCTATATATATACATATCAGGTTCGTGCACGCATGTGCGTGCACATGCATCGTGTACGCAACACTCGTCAGTTTAATGCCCTTTAATGTTCTATATGTGTTCCCGTTCCCGTTCCTCCTCCTCCTCCGCCTCCTCCTCGAGGATCCTCCCTCTTCCTCCCCCTCTCCCTCCTCCTCCGATCCTCCTCCTCCTCCTCCTCCTCGTGAGGCCTCCTCCTCCTCCTCCTCCCTCCTCCCGCCTCCTCCTCCTCCTCCTCCTCCTCCTTCCTCCGCCTCCCTCCTCCTCCTCCTCCTCCCTACCTCCCTCCCCCCTCCTCCCTCCTCCCTCCCTCCCCCTCCCTCTACCTCCCCCCTTCCTCCTCCTCCTTCTCCTCCTCTCCTCCCTCCTCCCTCCTCCTCCTCCTCCTCCTCCTCCTCCTCCTCCTCCTCCCCTCCTCCTCGCTCCTCCTCCCTCCTCTCCTGCTCCTCCTCCTCCTCCTCCTCCTCCTCCTCCTCCTCCTCCCTCCCCCTCTCCTCCTCGAGGATCCTCTCCCTCCTCCTCGATATCTCCCTCGATCCTCAGGTTGGTCGGGGTGCGACTGGCTTGCTCCGCCTCGTGATCGCGCGCGGGGCCGCGACCGCTAGGCGCGTATGCGCGTGCGTGCAGCGCGCGCGATCGGCACATGCGCGCGGGCGCATGTACGCGCGCAGCGAGAGACCGCCCCCCCCCCCGCCGCCCAGGTGCACCTGGGTTTGCTCGGCGCCGTGGTCGACAGTGCTGGTGGCGATATGTGCTTTGGCTTCTCTACTACACTTACAACGCAGCAGCACGACTGGGCGCCCCTGATAGGGGCGCCCGTTGGCAGGCCCTCGAGGTGGGGGGGGGCGTGGACTGGCCGCCCTGCACCATGGCCCCGCGGGTTGGCGTCGGGCACGCGCGCGGGGGCGCGTCGCGGGGGCGCTGGGTCTCCTCGGGCGCGTCGAGCGCCATGCAGATCCAAGCGGGGGAGGCGCAGCCCCCGCTTGCTTCCGCGCGGCGGATCCGACGCGCCCGAGGCGCCCGAGCGCCCCCGCGACGCCCCCGCGCGCGTGCCCAGACGCTCGCCCGCGGGCCAGCGGTGCCGCGAGGTCGGCCATCGCCCCCCGCCTGGGGTTGGCCTGCCAGCAACATTGCAGAGCGTTCGAGCCCCCGCCCCTTTGCGCGGGCTCGAAAGTTCTCTAATGTTCTCTAATGTTCTTTAATATTCTTTAATGTTCTTTAATGTTCTTTAATGTTCTTTAATGTTCTTGTATGTAATGTTCTTTAATGTTCTTTAATGTTCTTTAATGTTCTTTAATGTTCTTTAATGTTCTTTACTGTTCTTTAATGTTCTTTAATGCTCTTTAATGTTCTTTAATGTTCTTTAATGTTCTTGTATGTAATGTTATTTAATGTTCTTGAATTTTCTTTAATGTTCTTTAATGTTCTTTAATGTTCTTTAACGTTCTTTAATGTTCTTTAATGTTCTTTAATGTTCTTTAATGTTCTTTAATATTCTTTAATGTTCTTTAATGTTCTTTAATGTTCTTTAATGTTCTTTACTGTTCTTTAATGTTCTGTAATGTTCTTTAGTGCTCTTTAATGTTCTTTAATGTTCTTGTATGTAATGTTCTTTAATGTTCTTTAATGTGCTTTAATGTTCTTTAATGTTCTTTAATGTTCTTTAATGTTCTTTAATGTTCTTTAGTGCTCTTTAATGTTCTTTAATGTTCTTTAATGTTCTTTAATGTTCTTTTTAATGTTCTTTAATGTTCTTTAATGTTCTTAAGTGTTCTTTAATGTTCTTTAATGTTCTTTAATGTTCTTGTATGTAATGTTCTTTAATGTTCTTTAATGTTCTTTAATGTTCTTTAATGTTCTTTAATGTTCTTTAATGTTCTTTAATGTTCTTTAATGTTCTTTAATGTTCTTTGATGCCCGCTCGCCCTTAAGGGCGAGGCGACCCGTGCGCGCGCGCGAGCGCGGGGGGGGGGTGCGGCGGCGGGTCGTGGCGACGCTGACGCGCGGGCGCATCGGGGCGCGGTGGGCCGCGGGCTCGGGCGGGGGGGGGGGGTGCGCCCGCGCGGGCGCGCGGCGCGGAGCCGCGGGGCGGGCGCCGCGCGCGGCCCGTGCGCGGCCGCGCGCAGGCGCCGCGGGGCGGCGACGTCGGCGGCGCGCGGCCGACCCGCGGCAGGATGGGCGCGCGCGCGGCCCGCGCGCGCCGATGGACCGCGATGCAGATATATGCGTCGTCACGCGGCTAGCAGGCGAAATGGGACGGCGCGTAGCCGACCTGGATATTGCCGCATTGTGCGGGCGCGCGCGCGTGCGCGCGCGCCTGGCAATATATCGTTGCCAGGCGCGCGCCCGCGCGGGCGCGCGGGCGCAGCTGCGCCCGCGCCCGTTGCAGCGACGTCACTCGGCCGCTGGAGGGAAAACGTGAGTGCGCGTGTGCCCGCGTGCAAGCACGGTGCCGCCCTCGCATTTGCGCGCGAACGCGTGTGTGCACCTATATAGCACACCTATATATAGCTGTATATACGCCACTAGGTGTGCGTGTGTGTATATATGCGAGTGCTTGCACAAGTGCCCACATGGCGTGCGTGTAATTATAATGAATATGTGTTTAGTTGCGCGTGTGTGCCTGCATATGCATGCAGTTGCGCTGGGCCATGGCGAGCGCCCGTGGCGTGTGTGTGTGTGTGTTTCATGTGTATGCGCAGCCACGCACATACAGCTATTTTATATACATATATATACACATGTACACAGCTGCAAAATATACGCAACAGAAAACAAGTGTGGATGTTGGATGGCCCACCTTTGCCGACCTGCACATCTTCGCATAGAGTGTTGCTTGTGTGCACGTTGCCGACTTGGATATTGCCGCAAGCTCCCGCGACCTGGATATTGCCGCTGCGGAACAGTAGTGAGGTGCAGGTTAACATCCCTTGGGCGTGGCTCGATCGCCCCCGCCTGATGGCACTAGGACTCTCACATATCGATCGGGCTCGAAAAATGGCGTGGGAAAGTGGGCCCAGGGCCATGGTTGCACAACGCCGTCGGATCTCAGGGGGTGTATATATATACATATATATAGATATGGGTCCACGGGAGGCGATGCCGCCGAAGAGGGCTGCGCCGAAGTCCGCCGCGGAGAAGGCTGCGGCGAAAGCAAAGAAGAAAGTCGCGCGTGCCGTCAGCAAAGACCACGAGAACGATTTGCAGCGCATGCGGACCGCAGCCCCCGACGCCTCGCGTGTGTGATGCACGGTTGTGCGTCCGGTACCATGCGTGCGAGGCTTTGTCATATCTATATGTGTATATATATGTGTGTATGTGCACAAATCGAAGTGCATGCATATGCAGATCTGAATATATGCGTGTATGCTTATGTATACGTGTAAATGTATATATGTGTATGTCTATGTTTATGTATATGTATATGTATATGTATATGTATTTGTATTTGTGTATGTGTATGTGTATATGTGTATGTCCTGTTCCTAAAAAAAACATACAGCATCCCATGTCTGTGCCATTCGCGTCGCAGGCGGAATTCCTGAGCGGCTCCGCCCCCACCCCTCGCAACCCTCAGCTGCAGCAGGACGCACCTCGCATCCCAGAAAGAAGAAGTGAAGCTCGAGTACAAGCGGCAGAGCCGCCAGGGCCTCAAGAGGTGGTTGAAGAAGTGGCGCAAATACGGAGCTTGGGCGGGATCTTGCCCTTGTCCCTCCACTCCTTCCCCATGCGTCCCCATTGGCGCCCGTCGGGGCGCCACCTCATTCAAGATCTTGCTCCCCCTCGGGCCCCCCCCCGCCCCGCTCCTCATCGTGCCATCGCGCGTCGTCAGATGAAAGAGCCTATGATTCTCGAGATGGGGGTTCATAGCATGAGCGCCTGCATTCGGTCACAGAGTCGCCTTCCGCTTCGCTGAATGCATGGGAAAAGTGGTCCTCGAGATGGCGCTGGGAGGGGGGGCGACTTCCGCTTCGCCGAATGCGTCAAGACCGAGCTGGAGTCCAGGGAGACCAGCTCCAAGCACAAGGACCAATGGTTCAATTGGGATCGTCTGCTGGCCGAGTGCGGCTGGTCGGAGGAGAATAAGGCCACTCCGACTGGCGAGAGGCTTGTCCCGCAACGACGGAGAAGTCTCGCAGTGGGCATGAGGATAGGGAGGATCAAGGTAGGGGGGGATCAGGGATGGAGGACACGAGTTGTGTAATCAGGGGGGGGATCAAGGTAGGATGGATCAGGGGGTAGGAGGGGATCAGGGATGTGCAATAGTGTGAGTTCGGTGTTCGGCAACTCGGACGTTGCAGCATACTGGCACTACCCTTCTTGAGATCATGACGGCTCATGCGTTTGAGTCGGGCGTGTTCGTCCAGTTTCGGGTCACGGTGCCATCGCAGATCGATCCAGCTAGAGCTGGAACAACGACGTAGAGAGATGGGGCCTATATAGGGCTCGGGTCGTGATGTCTCACTGTGTTTCAATGCTTTCGAGATCTCGAAAGCATTGAAACACGGTGGGATCTCGACGTCGACGGATCTCAGGGTGGGCATGTCGTAACATCACGGCCGCGCAGGGCCATGCAGCGGGCCGAGACCATCAAAGGATATTGCACGAAGCTCAAGGCCACTCACACCACCAAGGACGCCCAGACGGGCGAGACGCTCTACCGCCGCCTCTCGAAGGAAGGCGGAGAGAAGGAGGCAGCTACGCCCGTGTAAAACCAGGTAGATATATGCGCGTGTGTATACAACGACATATATGCATGTATATATGTATATATGTATACATGTACATATGAATGTACATACGTGTGTGTGTGTATCCGCACGTACCTATGAACAATGATACGATACCCCATGATCCCTATGATAACGGTCCCATACAAGAGCCGAGTTCGGGCACGTGCACCCGACCATCCTCATAGCCCCCTGGAGGAGGATGGGGAAGGTGAGGATGAGGAGGGGGACAATGACGACCAGTCCAGAAGAGAAGAGGAGGAAGGATGGCTGCGACATCGGCCGCCCGCTGGAGGTCAAGAAGCAGATCCTCGAGACCCGCGTGGGCACAGGCCGCGTCGACCCCTCCCAAGTTGTCGGCGCCAGCTCGAAGGATTGCTGGGGCTTGGGCGCGTATGTATCATGCTCGAGTGGGCACGTCAGTTTTCGATCACGTGAATACGATCAGGGTTCGAAGCAGTAGCGCATGATAAAGATAAGGAGTCGGAGTGGTTGCACCCTTTCCCTTGTTTTGCATTCCTCGCACTCGTCGTTGCCCTCCTCCCCCCACCTCCCGCGTTCGGAGGACAAGTGCGATGACTCCGACGACAGCTACTCCGAGTACTCGAGTGACAGCGAGAGCAAGGAGCCCAGAGGGGGTAGGGGAATTGAGTGGAGATGATATGCTATATAATAGGTCTAAGGAAAAGGGTGATATGGAAGGATAGGGAGGGAGACAGGGTGGAGCCCAGGAGGAGTCGATATATCGAGGAGGAGGGGGGGGTGGCTTGGCGTGGAGTGCACTGTTCTTGTCATGCATTCCGTCGTCCCTCCTCCCGCGGTCGTGCCCACCTCCCCGTTGATGCATTCCTGAGTCTCGCATCCTGGCGGAGAGGTTTCCCATTTTGATGCGTGCTGCCGCGCGCCAGGAGCCGCCGCGCAAGATCATGAAGACCACAGGCCTGGCGGCCGCATACGGTGAGCTCCTCGGCGAGTGCAGCAAGATCTACGCCCAGCTCGAGGGCATCGACGTGGGGAGGGGGGGCTCCTCCTCCTCCTCCTCCTCCTCCTCCTCCTCCTCCTTCTCTTCCTCCTCCTCCTCCTCCTCCTCCTCCTCCTCATCCCCCTCCCCCTCCCTCCCGCTCCCCCCCCCCCTCCTCCTCCTTGGAGGCCATCTGTGTGTCCTACTCGCGCGTGGGATCTACCACGCTTGACCGTGAGTGGTGCTCGGATGTGCTATATTTCCCTCCGCTCTTTATTCCCGCCCCGTCTGGTCAATGCTGCCCGTGCTCGGGGTAGGGTAGGTGGAGAACGTGCCGTGGCTGTCGCCGTTCGCGCCTCAAGTGGACGCGGCCCTGTCGCAGCTCACGGCCAACAAGACCGCCCTCGCCGCGGGGATCCAGGGGAAGTCAGCCCCCGCGCCCGTTGAAAGAATGACATCATGAGCAGCAAAACCGTTCAGAGGGGAGGACTTCGATCGATTGTTCGGTCGAGGGGGACCGTGGATTTTGCATCGAGACAGGTCCCTCACCCATATATATATATATAGACGTATATTTGTACAGACACACCTGCCTACATATGTTTATGTGTATCCACCTCTCCCCCTCTCCTCTCCTCTTCCTCTCATCCTTCTCCAAGGGCACCGCAAACCTCCTCGGCCTGATAGGCTGGTTTCGGTGTGATGCGACAGCAACGCGCCAGAGGATTCGTTAACCAAGCATGGCCGCGAGGATTGCTTGAGTGCAGGGCACCATCCTCGAGCTCGATCCTGCTCCGTCATCTCGATCTGCCCCCTGTCAGCCAGGTCAGGGCCCGACGTCGAGGTGATCAAAACTGAGATCGAGGAGGCACGCTGGCCGCCGACGAGAGGTTCGAGGAAGGAGGGGGAGAAGGATTAAGGAAGGCGGTGGGGAGGGCGAGGCGGGCCCCGAGGGAGAGCGCAAGAGCAGTAGTAGGGAGGGCGAGGAAGGCGAGGAGGAGGGGGAGGAGGGGGAGGATGAGGAGGAGGATAGGAGTCGCGTGAGAATTGATGCTGTCACGAAGTCGCCCGATCCGAGTGCGGTGACACGAATCGACTGTCGATCGCAGCGCTCTTTACGTGTGTGTTGCTTTGCCGACTCCGATCGCGCATCGGCGAGGCGAAGCGGCTGTGGGGCTTGATTGCTCCAGTGATGGCAACGGTTGCCTCGGCGACGAAAGCCCTGGGCGAATCGCAGTCGCAGTAGAGCTCGGCAGCTAGACCCCCCCCCCCCCCCCTCCCTCGATCACCGCTCTCGCACTTGCTTGCGTATGCGCGCGCGTGCGAGTGCAAATGAACTGCGTAAAAATTTGAGTACAAGCTGTCCGCGTAAGGTCCGCGCGTATGTAAGCGTTCTCGTCTCCAACATGGCGCGCCGCGCTGGCGGCCCGCGTAAGCAACCTATAATGTTTGTATGCCATATCGCGTAAGACCCGCTCCGTTCCGTTCCTCACGTGAATGCATGTTGCACGCGCGTATTCGTAGTCTTGCCAGCCCTCGCAGTTTGCCAGCTCAGCGTTGCAGGTCCTTCCAGTTTCCCAGCTCCCACGGCTGCCTCAGCAGACAACTTTTCGGGCACGTGGTGCCATTGAAGTGCGGATATAAGTTCGAGAGATGGGCTCTCGAACGCGAGCTGAATCAATGATAATGCTGCTGCCCATGATGATGATGATGATGACGACAACGACGACGATGATGTTGATGATGACGATGATGATGATGATGATGATGATACTGATGATGCTGATGGTGATGATGATGATGGTGATGGGGGGGAGGAGGAGGAAAGTCCGTTCGGAGGAGGATGAGGGGCGCGGTGACGGAGACGTGGAGCAGTGATGGGGCAGTCAGCAGCTGGCCAGATTCACAATTGCATGGCATGTATATACAGTTTGCTCGTGGCCGACCCGTTCCAGGTATGCAGCCAGACCGTCGCGCGCGATGAAATGGCGGCTGGTCTGCAAGTTCAGATTGAGAGGCCAAGCAGATGCTTCGAATAAGAATGCTGGGAGGTCAACCCGTCATGCTTCCGGTTGATCAAAGCACCCCCCCCAAACGATAGATTTGCAATTGTCCGTAGTCGTCTAGCTTAAGGGTCTAGCCCTGAGGTATTGTTTTCTTTGCTTTTGGGCTGCATTGACAGGTCCCCATGAGATCCTGACGTCGCATGGTTAACGTGACATGGTGGCCCTAGTTCGGGCCCGTGGGCCATCGATGCCGTTCGAGTGCCTACAGATCGGTCGTGATGATGTTGGATGCGTTTTCCAGCGGCGTTGCATTTTTCGCGACGTCGGATCTCAGGGTGATCGACCTCCTCGATTCTCATTTGATGACGGGCCGCGCTGCTGCCGCTGAGCTTGAGCTTGGATCCGCGGCGCCGACGTCGACAGCGGGGGCGCCGCAGGAAGTCGAGGCGGATGGCTTGCAACGCGATTGCACTGAAGTATGGAATTGAGATTTGGGGGGCGTGAATGGGGGGGCGGCGAAAGGTACGGGGGAACGGGGGGGTGGAAGAAGGAGGGGGATGGAGGAGACTGGAGCCTAAAGGAAACCTGGGGGGAAACCGAGCTGCGCCAATGCGCGCGTCGATCGCTGATGGGCGACGCCTCGCACGGGCTTCCTCGGAGCTCGGCCTTTTAGAGATATAGAGAGGTGCAGTCGGTTTTCTTGCCATGTCGCCCAGGGCGATAATGGCGTCGGATTGCGGCGCTATCTTCTCGGAAGGTGGTCTGAGGGGAAGCTGGCGGCGAAGGAAAGGGGGTTCGAACAATTCACGCGCGCCCGATCTTCCCAGATGAGTCTCGCTGAACGTTCCCGTTGACTGCTCATTTGGATTCGGCCTGGCCCCCGCCGCCCCCACTCTCAGCGAGGAATTCTAGGACGATCGGGTTGCATGTCCCTGAGATCCTGGCGCCCCAATGTTTTTCGAGACGTATCGTTGTCGACAGGTTTCGGGCCTTGGCCCCCCGCAGCTCGATCCAGCTTGAAAAATGCCGCGCAAGAATTTGCTCCGATCGCGCATGCTTGTTTACGAGGTTTTGATTTCCCACGCATGCGATCTCAGGGTTAAATTGTTCGGGGAGGATGTGTGCACGATCGCGTGGCACGCGCGGCGCGCTGGCAGCGTGGGCGTCGGGGACCTGGCGCTGGACCCCGCCCAGGCGTCGAACCACCACGCAGGCCACTTGAGAAATGCAGTCCGTGCCCAAGCCAGGGGGCGCTTCCATGCAACTACCATCCCCGTTCGGGACAGTGATGCTGAACGGCGCACGAAGATGCAATTCCCGATCATGTTGCCGCACGAAGCGTTCCACCATTCCTACCAGGAGCGGCCAGAGGACTACAACTTGACAGACGTGCCCCTCGAAGAGCTCCCCCCGCACTACCTTGGGCACGCAGTTGCCGCCGAAAAGGGCCGAGCGAACACCTTCCCGATCGGCTTTTGCAGCGATGGCGTGCCGCGCACTAAACGCGACGCGTTCATCTGCATGTGTTGGAGCAACTGCCTAACTGGGAAACGACACACGATAGCAACCATCAGAAAGTCAGACCTCTGCCAGTGTGCATGCAGAGGAATGTGCACAATCGCCTCGATCATGGCTGTGGTTGTCTGGTCGCTCAATATCATGGCGACAGGTTTGTTTCCAGCTGTGTCCCACGACGGGCTGCCATTCGACAGCGAGTGGCGGGCCAACATGCGCGGGTTCGCCCTTGCGGGCGGACTCTGCGCTGCCCTTGTGGAGCTCAGGGCAGACATGCTTGAGATCATCAGCGCCTGTGGTTTTCGCCGTTGGGACAACATCCAACACCCCTGTCCGTCCTGCACCACAACCAAGGAGGACATGTTCTCCTTTCCTCTGAATGTTGATAGTGCTGTTTGGGAGGATAAGAACCCAGCTGTTTATGAACGAATGGTTAAAGCATGCATAAAAAAAGTTATCGTGAAGACAAGAGCCCAGCTGAACAGGATAATTCGTTCATGCCGACATGACGCAGAGTTGTGGGGGTACGGAACATGGCGAGCCGTGCCCGAGTTTAACCTCGAGGCGGGATGGCGGTTGGTCCCGCGCGGGCGTGTGGTCGACACGCACTCACTGGGCGATGTCCACGTCGCGCCAGACGACCCCTTGGAGCTCACGTTTTTCAATTCTAGGAACGAAGCGGGCCTCACCTTTGTGGCGCCAATTTTCGGCGTAATTGGGTTCACGATCTCGATGATTGCGCTTGATCTTATGCACGTGTGCGACTTGGGCACATCCCAACGGCTCATCGGCACAATATTCTGGCAACTGATTCTGAACAATTTCGCCCAGAGCCGTGCTACGACAGTGCTCGTCAGGAACCACGACAACATTATCCATCTTAGACGCAGGATCAAGTCCTTCTATATTGCAGCTGGCCTTACTCGGGAGAAAGGCAAATGCAGAATCCAGAAATTGTCTCTCAAAATGTTGGGGAAACACACAGATGCTTCAAAGATGATGCTGCGTGCAAAAGCCGCCGAGACTCGGCACCTAGTGCCGTTACTCCCAATGATTTGCAGTGAGAACCCGCAGTGCTTCCGCGAGGGTGGATCAGTCTTGCTTCCTTTTGCAGCCAAGGCATTCGCAGATTTTCAGGCACTTGTAATGAATTATCCCAGGCACCTGTCCCCGTCTGATCAGAATGCGCTTGAGAAGCACATGATCGACTTTTTGCAATATTATAAAGCTGCAGGCGGTCACCTAGTCTATAAATTCCACATGGCGTTCCACATTGCTAAGCAATCGCGGACGGGCGGGAATCCCCGCTTCCGGTGGACGTATAATGACGAAGGGGAGAACCGTGTCCTTGCCCAGGTCTCCAAGAGCCCGCACCAGGGATCGACCTTTTATTTCGCACTGCTCGAGAAGATGTTGCCACACTTGTGCTGAAAAATGCGCGCGCGTCGTCGGCGTGCAGGGCGTGCAGGGCAGGAAGGGGAGCGCAGCCCCTTGCTCTCCGCATCCCTGAGATCCTCACACCCCTCGAGATTCGGGCCCTGGGACCCCCGCGTATCGATCTGGCGCGGAAATGCTTATAGGCCAATCGCGATTTCGCTCGCGATGCTGCAACATGTGGGATCTCAGGGATCATTCCTCCCCCACGGTACGTATGCATGTGCGTGTATGTGTGCCCGCGCGCGCCTGCGCTGCTCGACTTGCTTCGCCCCGTCGCTGAAGCGCGCGAGGCCGCGACCGCGCGAGCACGCGTGTGTGCGTGTGTGTGCGCGTGTGCGCCCGTGCGCGCGTGCGCCGTGCATGCCTCCACTTCTTCCTCCTTTCCCTGCGCCCGAGGGATCCATCACTCCTCTTGTTTCTTCGTCCCTCCCCCCCCCCTCCACCCGCAGGCGCGGCCCTCCGGTCGCCTCGAGCCCCCCCGTCGGGCAGGCGTGGCCCTGGAGGCCCCCCCATCGACAGGTCGCCTCGGGACCCGCCCGCCCGCCCCCTCCCTCCTACTCGATCCTCCTCGATATCCTCCTCCTCCTTCCTCCTCCTCTTCCTCCTCCTCCTCCTCCTCATCCTCGTCCTCCTCCTCCTCTTCCTCCTCCTCCTCCTCCTCGTTGCCCTCCTCCTCCTCCTCCTCCTCTTCTTCCTTTTCCTCCTCCTCCTCTCCCTTAATCCCACCGCCGCGGAGGAACCGACGCAAGCGCGTCGAGCGATCGAGGCCGCCCCATGGATTCCGACCTCGAGGGCTTGAGGGGTTTATCTTCTTTTTCCTCCCTCCGACTCCGCCTCCTCCTCCTTAATTAATGCCCTCTTCCTCCTCCTCCTCCCTCCTCCTCCTGTTGTTCCTTCTTCCTCGTCCTCGTCCTCGTCCTCGTCCTCGTCCTCCTCCTCCTCCTCCTCCTCGTCCTCCTCCTCCTCCTCCTCCTCCTCCTCTTCTAATTTTTATGATCAAGGGCTTGATCCATGGCCGAGCTTTGGGAGTGGCCTGGGGGCCCCCTCTCCCCTTCCCCCCCCGCGGCCGATGTGGTGGTCCTCCCAGGGCCGCCGCCTGGGCTCGACCCAGCGGTGCCCTGGGAGACCCCCGTCGCGCCTGTGGGCGAGGGGGGGCGGGCGCCATGGTGGGCCCCGCGGGGTTACCTGTTTCCCAGGGCCCCGCGGGACCGCCTGCCCGCGTGGGCGTGGCAGGCGTCCACCCGAGCGCCGCTGCACCGCGTGCACATCACGCGGTGGTACGTGTGGCTCGGCGAGCCCGCCGCGGCCGCGCTCGAGTGGTTCGACGCGGCGGGGCGCCTCCGGGGTAATCGGGCAGTGCAGTATACATATACATAATTATATGTATCACGCACGGTCCCGCGCCCTCGATCTATCATAGGTACCACTTCGCGTGGTGCGACGTCAGGCACTGCGGCGACGACCGCTTCGTGCTGTGCCATCGTCCACGTCGTTGAGGCGCGTCGTGCCCCCCCTTAAACCTCCTCCTCCTCCTCCTCCTCCTCCTCCTCCTCGTCCTCTCCTCCTCCTCGGATCCTCCTCCTCCCCGCCACGTACGTGGCTCGATCGTATCTGGTAGCGGGGCAAGGGCTGCATGGCCCCCTGGACGGGCGCTGTATGACATGTAGACTTCGAGACGGTCTCTCGATTGGTTACGGCTTCGCTGCTACCGCATTGGATTCGATCTTCGCCTGTCTTAATTTTTTGCTAATGTATTGATTTTCTCGGACGACTCAATTATAAATTGAGCCGCTTCCGAGCGGCTCAATTTAATTGAGCCCGCAAGATCTCAGGGGCCCACAGAGGCTGCGAGGGAGTGAGGAGGAGCCCCCGCTCTTCCGCTGGGCGAGCGGAGCACCCATCCGCCGCGAGGAGGTGCAACGCTACCTGACGATCGCGGGGCTGGCCGCCGGGCTGCGGAAGGAGGAGATTTGCTCGCGCGGCCTCCGCATCGGAGGCGCGACAGCGACGTGCCACGCCGTGGGCGACCTGCAGCGCGTCAAGCGCTTCGGGCGCTGGGCCTCCGATAGCTACCACGGGCACCTGTGGGAGAGCCAGGGGCCCATGCGCGGCATCTCGACCGACATGGCGACAGACGCGTCCGAGCTCGCGGCGCCGCCGGCCCACGCGGCTGAAGGCGAGCGCCGCGCGGGCAGGAGCCCGACCCCGCTGTGGCCCAGAGCGGCGCTGGCCGTGACGACGCTCGCCGCCACAGCTGGCAGTGCAGACGGCTACGTAATCAAGATCGACCCGGCGGAGAGCCAGAACCTGCTGATCCTCGTGCTCCCGGTCGGCTTGGGGGCTTGGGCGATGGCGGCGGGGGTGCTGCTGGCAGCCGTGCTGCTAGGCGCTGCGCGGCAGTGCAGGCGGCGGCGAAGGCGCGGAGGGGCGGCCGGCGAGCGCGGCAGCAACCGCAGAGCCCGCGTCCCCCGCGCAGGCATGCCGTGTGCAGCGCTGGTGGTGACGGCGCTCACGACAGCAGCCGGGGAGATGCAGAGCCAGGAAGTGGCAGCAGTCGACAGCAGGGCCCAAGGGGCCACGCTTCGCTGGGAGCCGCAGATGGGCACGGTGGCGATCGTTTTCCCAGTGGGGACGGCGCTGAAAGTGGTGGCCACGATCGCAGTGCTGCTTGCGGCGGGCATCGGGGTGCTCGGCTGCTGCTGCTGCGGGATGGCCAAGAAGAACGAGGAGAGGCCGGAGCCAGAAGCGCAGCAGGCCACAGCGCAGCAGACGCCTAAGGCGCACAAGCCTCCCAAGCAGCCGCAGGGGGTGATTGGCCCGGTGCGCTACAACGGCGTGAAGTACGCGCACGAGACCCAGGGCTTCCGCCGGGCCAACGAAGTGACGCGGGAGGTGGCCCCGTCAGGGCACCGCAGGTCGCCAGAATGGCCCCGTGGAGGGGAACAGAGGCCGCATCGTGACTAAGGTGCGGGGCTGCCGCCGGCCAGCGGCCGAGCGGGCAGCAGTGGGCCGCCGCCGGCAACCGCCGCGCGGGCGGCCGCGCGGCGCCGGCTGAGTTCAGCCTGGCGCTCGCGATCAGCTTCGCACTTGCGAGCAAGCTGGGCGCGTGCTGCGGCCGCTGCTGCCCGTGGGCAGGCGCCGCGCCGGCCTGGCACCCGGCAGTGCCGTCGTGGGGGCGGCAGTGGCGGCTGCGAAGGAGCGCCGGCGGCTGGCCCAGCCAGGGCTGCCGCGCAAGGCGCAGGAGGAACCGCCGCCGCCGGCGCCCGCCGTGCGAGCGGCCGCGCGACGCTGGCTGAGCTCAGCCTGGCGCTCGCGCTCAGCTCTGCGCTTGCGAGCAGCTGGGCGTGGTGCGGCGGCAACTGGCGCCTGAGGGCAAGAGCTCCGCGCCGGCCCGGCAACCGGCAGTGCCGTCATGGGGGGCGGCGGTGGCGGCTACATGGGGCGCCGGCGGCCAGCCCAGCCAGGGCTGCCGCCTAGGGCGCGCGAAGAACCACCGCAGGCGCCGGCGGCGTGCCGCCCTGCGCCTGCGGACCCACCTTGCTGGGCAGACGTGGCAGCGCGCCGCGGATGCCAGGACTGTTGAGTTCCACGCCGAGAGGACCGGCGGCTACGTGACCCACTACGGCCAGCTCGGCGTGGTGGCACACTCACAGGAGGAGGTTGGCGGCGTGGCCCGCGACGCGTGGCCCAAGACAGGCGCCGGCGCACCAGGCGCCAGGCGCCAGAGGAGCAGCGCGGCTCCTTGGCAAAAAGGGTGCACGCTCATCGTCATCATCGTCTGGGCGCCACTTCCTCCTCTTGAGCCTCACTAGGCTCAAGTTGTTTTTAGTTTACCAGTGCTGCTTGAGGGGATATCTAGGATGTTTGGTAAAACTGATGGATCTCCCCGTTTCCAGAACTGGCGCGGGCTTCCACTTGCGTTCCCCTTGCTCCTGCCCTTGCCTCCTTGCTTGCCCTTTCCCGCTTCTTCCCCTCTCTCCGCCGCTTGGCGGCTCAAGCCTTTTCAAAGGCCAAGCTGGCCCACCCTGGGGGCCTATAGGCCCCCTCCCCGCCCTGTTCAGGACTTCTTCGGCGCCGCCGAGGCGCTCGGGCGCTTCGGCGGCGTGGCCCGCGACGCGTGGCCCAAGACAGGCGCCGGCGCACCAGGCGCCAGGCGCCAGAGGAGCAGCGCGGCTCCTTGGCAAAAAGGGTGCACGCTCATCGTCATCATCGTCTGAGCGCCACTGCCTCTTCTTGAGCCTCACCTTACTAGGCTCAAGTTGTTTTTAGTTTACCAGTGCTGCTTGAGGGGATATCTGGCCCGTCTTCCTTTGTATTTTTTCTAGTGAAGCGGCTCCTGGGTTGTGCCCATGGTCTGTTTCTTTTATTTTTCGAGTGAAGCGGCTCAAGGGCCCCAAGACGGCCCAAGAGAGCTCCCAAACTAGCCAAGTGGGCGCCAAGACGGTCCCACGAGAGCCTCAGACGGCTTCCAGACGGTCCACGAGAGTCTCCAGACGGCTCCAGAGGCCCTCAAGAGGGCCCCCGAGAGGGCCCGAGGAGACCGAAAACCATATGTTTTTCAATGTTTTTCGGGTTCTCACCTTTTCGGCTCCAGAAGGGCCCAAGACGGCTCCAGAGGCCCCAAAGATCGTCCCAAGACGGCCCCAGTGGCATCCCAAAGGGGGCGAAAACGGTCCAAGAGGGCCCCTAGACGGCCCGAGAGAGCCCTCAAACGGCACCAGAGGGCCCCAAGACGGAACAGAGCCCCGAGAGGGCCCCAAGAAGGCCCGAAGAGGCGGTGTGGGGACCACTGCCTGTGCGTGGGGACTGGGCTGGCCCCAAAAGAGGGCCTCAAGAGGCTCCCAAGAGGGCCCGCAGAGGCGGTGCGGGGACTGGGCGGCTTGGGTGTGGGGACTGGGCTGGCCCCAAGGCACCCAGAAGACTCCCAAGAAGCCCCGGAGACCAACAACGAGCGGTGAGGTAACAAGCTCTGAAACCAAGGCTCCCCAGAGCGCGGTGATGTAACAAGCTTTTAGCAGCGAGGCACCCAAGAGCGAGCGGCAAAGTAACAGTATGTGAGCACCGGGGCTCCCAACAGAGAGCGGTGACGCAACAAGCTATTAACACCAAGGCTCCCAAGAGCGAAAGGTGCCATGGGCCATCTCGGGCAAGTTCCTGCAGCGCTCCTTCCGTTCCCGTGCCGGCCCAGGTAGCAGAGTCTTGGCGCGAGCGTTGGGGCCTCGTGGGCCGTGTTGGGCCCTTTGGGCCCGAAGAGGTGAGAAGCAGAAAACCATGCAAAAACCATAAGGACATCAATGTTTTTGGCCTTCTGAGGCACTCCCGAGGGCCCTCTTCAAGGCCTCTGGAGCAGTCTGGAGGCTCTCTTGGACCGTGTGGAAGCCATATGAGGCTCTCTTGGGATTGTCTTTTGGCTGTTTGGGGGCCCTCTTGGGACGTCTTACGGCCCTTGAGCCGCTTCATTCGGACAAATATGAGGAAACGGACCACGGGGGCCGCCCGGGAGGCGGTCTTTTCGAACAGGTACGAGGGAAGCGACCACCGGGCGGCCATTAGCACCCGTGTTTGCGGCCCTCGCCCCTCCCCTGGAGCCCCCCCCCTAGGGCTTCGCCCCCACCCCCCCCCCCCCCTCCCCCCCCGCGCGCGCCAAGAACGTCATCGGCCCCGAAACGGCCCCCCCTCCCTTGGAGCCCCTCCCGAGAGGCTTCGCCCCCCCCCCCCCCCCCCCCCCCCCCCGCCCCCCCGCAAGAAACGTCATCGGGGGCCCAAAGCGGTCCTAGAGGGCCCCGAAACAGCCCCACAGGGCCCCAAGACGGCCCGCAAAGAGCCCCGAGAGGGCCCCAAGATGCTCCCAAGAGGGCCCGCGTAGGCGGTGTGGGTACTGGGCTGCTTGGGCATGGGGAGCGGGCTGGCCCCGAGACGACTCAAGACTGCCAAAACGGTCCTCAAAAGGTTGCCCGAGAGGGCCTCAGGAGGTCGAGCGTATTGATGTTCCCCGGGTTTTTTCAGCGTTTTTCGGATTCTTGCCTTCTTTTATCCGAAGACGGTCCAAAAGGCCCCCAAGATCGTCTCGAGACGGCCCCAGCCCCAAGAGGCTCCCAAGAGGGCCCGAAGAGGTGGTGTGGGGATTGGGCTGCTTCGGTGTGGGGACTGGGCTGGCCCCACGGCGGTGGTCTTGGGGGCCTCTTGGGCCGTCTTGGAGCGTCGGGAAACAGAGAATGCGAGAACGCCCAAATCCTTCAACCACGTCTGAAAAATCATGGATGTTTGCCTCTTGGGGCCCTTTTGTAGGGGCCTCTTGGAGGCCTCTTGGCGGCCTCTTGGGCCGTCCTGGGGCCATCTTGGGCGTCTTGGTGCGGTCTTTGGACGACTAGGGGCCCGTTTGGATCGTCTTGGGGGCCTCTTGGGGCTCTCTTGGCCAATCCTGGACGCGACAAGATGCGGGGGCGCCCAGAGGGCGCGCGACAAGCCCCGTAACATTTCGGAATTCCTTCACGCTTCGCGTATCCCCACCAGCTCCCAGGAGTTGGTGTGCGACTTCGGTGGCGCCATTCGTACTGGTTCCTGGTCAGTGACGCATTCCTGGCCATCGGTCTCAGTATTACCTCCTGGAGTGTATTGCAAGCGAGTTGCCCCCTTCAGGGGCTGAGTGCATGGATGTCTCGTGTACTTTATCCTACGTCTAGTCCTCGCCCTCAGCGGTCACTTGTCAGCTCCGCTGTCTGCGACCTTGCCGCGCCATTTTGGCCGCGTTTTGCTTCTCTGACCCGCCGGTTCGCTCAGGAGTGGTTCTGCCTTCTTGTTCGGCCTGGCGTGCCCCCTTGTTGGTCCGCAGCCCAGACTCTGGCGCCCTGTGGCGAACAGGTCCAATTCGCATACCTGGTGATTCAGCTCCCACGGTGTTCGCACGTTGGCAGCTTCCTGGCAGCCCCTGCAGCTTGCAGTCCCCGCCCTCGGCCCTGCTGCACAGCTTCGGCGCAGCCGCTTCCCCCGGCGGTAGAATCAGTTTCTCTCGTAGCCCGAGCTGACACGACTCGCCGTTGGCGCCTTCGCCTGCGGTTGCGGCGAAAAAGTACCCCCGCCAGCCCTGGGCCGTCTGGCCCGTCCTCCTCCTACGGCTGTTCCCCCGCAGTTGGTGCACGGGCGCGCCCGCTGACTTGACTATCGCTGCGGCTATTAGCTGCGACCGCCACCCACAGTGCGGCCTTGGCCGTCGGCGCTCCGTTCAGGGGCGCTGGTGCTAGGAGATGTCGGAGGTTGCGGGGTGAGATCGCAGTGAAACGGAGACGCCCCACCAGGAAATCGGTTTCGGTTTCGCGTTCGTGTCGTGCGTGCGGGCGAGGCGAAGCTGCGCGTGATCCTCCTGTAGCTAGGCCGAAGTACGAGCGCAAGTCCGTTCCCGTCTGCCGGTGGCTGGGAGGTGTCCCATTTGGGCCGGGCGGTGTCCCAGGTGTCCCGGGTGTCAGTAGGAGCGAAAGTCCGTTTCCCGTCCGCCGGTGGCCGGGAGGTGTCCCAGTTGGGCCGGGCGGTGTCCCGGGTGTCCCGGGCAACCTGGCGCTAACGCGTGTCGCTGATTTTATTTTTTTGTTTGTCGCGGGCTTTCTTATCCAACCCAGCTTATCTTATCCAATCGATCTTGTCCAACCCAATCCATTTTATCTTATCCAACCCATCTTGTCCCATCTTGCATTATCCCACCCAATCCAATCCACCCCGCCCGATCCATCAATTAATTTGTTTTTGCGCCTGCGGCGGGCCATTCCATTCCATCTTATATGATCCAATCCGCTTCTTCCAATCCAACCCATTTTACCCTATCCAATCCATCTTACCCCATCCAATCGAGTCCACCCAACCCAATCAATCAATTAATTTTTGTCGGCGCCCTTATCCAACCCATCTTGTCCCATTGTATGTTATCCCGCCCAATCCAATCCATCCAACCCAATCCATCAATTCATCTGCGTTTGCGCCTGCGGCGTGCCAATCCAATCTTTCTTATATTATCAAATCCATCTCTCCCAATCCAACCCATCTTATATTATCCTATCCATCTTGTCCAGGCTGGAGGTCAGCCAGGGTGGGCATTTGATCTCAATTCCCCCCAACCTCCTTATCGCCCGGAGGGCGGTCGTATAGGTATCGATGGTCTCGTGACACTGGGGCCAGTGCCAGCAGACACCAGGGCCCTCCCCCTGCGGCTGTCTCCCCGCGGGAGGTGCTCTGGTCAGCACAGTGCAACCTTGGCCTGCACCCGTCGCTCGTCGCTGGTTCCGTTCGGTGGCCATGGTCCGTGGTACGTCGACTGATTGGACGGCGCACATCGCCTACTGGGACCTCCTTGATGTAGGACTCCTGAGGGCACTTATTTGAGGCTGGCCTACGTCGTGTGGTCACGGGATTCGTTCTTGACGACGGCGGTGGTGCCCGTGCCCCACATTCGGCACATGCTGTCTCGTAGCTGAAGACAAGTTCGTCGAGGACATGTTCGTCGAGGAGAAGGTCGCCGAGGACAAGCTCGTTGAGGACAAGTTTGCTGGGGGCCACTCTTTGGCACGCGGGCTCGGCTGTCATGGGTTTCTGAGTGTGCTGTTTGCTCGTCGCTCCTGCCCCTGGTTTTTTTTTTTTTTTTCCCCCCCCCCCCCCCACCCCCCCCCCCTCCCTAAAAAAAAAAAAAAAGAAAAAAAAACGCGGCAGTTAGCTTGCTTACCCTTAATGGGCCGGCGCGCGGCTCTCCCCCGCTTGTGCTCGCGAGCAAAAAGTAATCCCACGAGCCCATCCAAAGCCCTAGCCCTTCAAGCTGATCGGGAAAGGGGCAAAAAAACGCATCAGGGAAACAGAGCGGCAAGTGGGTGGCCTTGGAAGGTGGGAAGGCCTCTCGGCCATCAGTGGGCCACCGCGGGGGGGGGGGGGGGGGGGGCGATGGAAGAAGGGGGGGGAGGGTGGAGGGGGGGGGGAGGAGAGAGGAGAGGAGGATGAGGAGGGGGAGGAAGGAGGAGGAAGAGGAGGAGGACGACGACGAGGACGAGGACGACGACGAGAAGGACGAGGGCGCGGATGAGGACGAGGACGAGGACGAGGAGCGCGTCGACTAGGGTAACGACGACGCGGACGAGGACTCATGATACCATCTAGAGATATTATTGCGGTTG
The DNA here is from genome assembly GCA_963575745.1 of Prorocentrum cordatum. NCBI lineage: Eukaryota > Dinophyceae > Prorocentrales > Prorocentraceae > Prorocentrum > Prorocentrum cordatum. The sequence continues at coordinate 6,256 of CAUYUJ010018073.1, read as the reverse complement.
CTGCTGGTGCTGGTGCTCTGTGGTTGTTTTGGGTGTCATATTGGAATCCTCTTGGTAACCCTGTAAGGCTTTTTGGGGTCATCTTGGAAACCGTCGATTGCAAGGTGGGGGCGGGTCCTCAATTCAGCTTCCCCCTTCAGGGGCCGGCAAACCGCTTCTTGGGGCTGTCTTGGAGCGGTCTTGTGCGCTCTTGGAACGGTGTTGGGACCGTTTGGAGCATCTTGGGGACAATCTTGGGCCAGCTTGGGCTATCTGGTCCATGCCGGAGGTCATCTTGGGCTCTCTTGGCCCGTTCGGGGGCCTCTCGGGTGCCTCTCGGGTGCCGCTTGGCGCCCTCTTGGGACCCTCTTGGAACCCTCTTGGGGCTGTCTTGGGTCTCTCTTGGGAGCCCTGGAACGCCTCTTGGGGCCATCTTCGAGGCTATCGATCAAAGAAGGGATTCACCCTCGGGGGCCACAGTCCTCGTGAGAGGGGTTAGAAGTTTGCCCTCCCAGGGGCCGATCTTGGACGGTCCAACGGATCGCGGCCCCTCCCGTCCAGGTCCACGGGAAGGGGGTATGGGGGAAGGGTAAACCCCTTCCCGAAGGGCAAGATAGTTTTTTTTTTTTTTTTTTTTTTTTGAAAGTGAAAGAAAGGCATCGTTATACCACCTGCGCCCAGAGGGCTGGTGGGATTTTGGGTCTGGGGCCTTTGAAAACTCCCCCGGAATGGTCGAAGAATTCGGCTAAGAACCTTCGGGCACGCCCACTCCATGCCCAGCCGCACGCTGGCGGATCCACTAGACCTGGCCAGGCCCAGCTTGGGCCCGGGAGCGGTGCACACACATCCATGGCCAAGTCAGGAGGGCGTATGCACCGCTCGTGGGCCCAGGATGGGCCTGGCCAGGGGCAGTGTACATGTACGTGCAGGTCTCGTCTCCCTTGGGACTGAGACAATCAGTCCGCCCGCAATCCAGGCCTCTCTCTCTCTCGTTCTCTCTCCCTCCGGCTGGCCGCGATGCGCGGGCGCGGGAAGGGGGGGAGGCCGGCCGGCGTTGCAGGCAGGGCTGGCAGAGAGCGTGCGCGGCCAGAGAAGAAGGTGCCACTCGCGAGCCCTGCGCCCAGGGGGGCGTCAGCGATCGTGGGCCGCGTCGGGGCCGCCGCTGTCGACACCGCCGTCGCCGTCGTCGCCGTCGGTGTCGCCGCCGCCGCCGTTGTCATTGCGGCCGTTGTCATTGCCGCCGTTGTCGCCGTCGCCGCCGCTGGCGTCGCCGTCGTCGTCGATTTCGTCGTCGCCATCATCGTCGCCCTATTGTGATTTCTATCGATCGAAGTGGCTAGGCGAGCGTTTCAGGGACAAGAAAGAGTGACCCACTATAGTTATTTCAGTTACTCGTCCCCGAATCTTCTCATGTTGATCCTGCTGGTGGGTACGGCGCCCATCCCATGACACAAGCAGAGTCTACACATACTGTGAAAGCGCGCCGCCGTGGGACCTCGCAGAGTCAAAGGATAGCCCCAGCTTGAAGCTACCCCCCCTCCCGTTTCAAAGGGGGAGTGCAGAATTTTCTCCTCCCTCCTTTTGTGAAGCAGGCGGCCCCCTTGCCAAAGGGGTGTTTTTTTTTAAGCTCCCACCTTTTTATTCAATCGCTTCGCTCATTCCGCCGGCCCATGTTGCATGATCGCTACTGCTTCGCCGTGGGCCCGGGGCCATTGTGGCGCCGCCGAGGAGGATGAAGATGAGGATGGGGAAGGGGAGGGGAGGAGGAGGAGAGGATGAGAAGGAGATGAGGAGGATGAAGATAAGTAGGAGGAGGAGGAGGAAGAGGAAGGGGCGGAGGAGGAAGCTTCTCGTTGGCATCTTGTGTTGCTCTTGGGGCCAAACAGGGTCGTCGTCAAGATGCTTCTCTGGGAGGCCTCTTGGGGTCTTTTCAGAAGCCGTTCGAGGGCGCCTGGGAGGCATTTTTGAAGTCTTCTGGGGGGCCTCCTGGGGGCCTCCTGTGACCTCTTGGGGGCCTCTTGGCGGCATCTTGGGGCCTCTTTGGGGCCTCTCGGGGCCTCCTGGGGCCCTCTTGGGGCGGAAGGCTCGAGGTTTTGGTTCGTGGTCCCCCTCTTGGGCCCCTCTTGGGGCCGTCTTGGGGCCGTCTTGGGCCGTCTTGGGCGCCTCTTGGGTCGTCTCGGGGCCCTCTTGGGCCCTCTTGGGGCCCTCGTGGAAGCCTCTTGGCCCGTCTTGGGGTGCTCTTGGGGGCCTCCTGGGCCGTTTTGGAGCATCGGATGGCCGAAAAGGGGACAAGGCCCAAATTCTTTCAAAACCATCGTAAAATGTCTGATTTGGGCCTCTCAGGGCCCTCTTGTGAGGCCTCTTGGAGGCCACTTGGAGGCCTCTTGGGCCGTCTTGAGGTCATCATCGGCGTCTTGGAGCGCTCTTTAGGCGTCTCGGGGGCCCTTTGGGCAGTCTTGAGGGCCTCTTGGGGCACTCTTGGCGCGCTCTGGGGGGCCTGAGAAGCCACACCCAGGAGGAAAACCATCTCTGAGTAGCAGTGGTCGGGCGGCGGTCGGGGTACTTTTCGCCGGGGGACCCCCAGGGGCCGCCCCGCGCGCGCGAACTAGAAGTATTGTTTAGCAGTTACCGGAGATCTTAGCACGCCTTTGGCCCGTTGGGCCGGCGATTTTTTTGAGGCCAGAGGTAGGCCAGGGCTCCCCTTTCCAAAGGAGGTGGATATGGAAAAAGTTCTACTGGATCCCCCCTAGTTGAAAAGGGGTGTGTGCTCGCACGACACCCTCCTCCCTGTTCTCAAGAGGGGGCTGTTTTCGGACGCCCCCTTCTAAAAGGGGGTGGAGAGTTCAGACCCCTCCGTCAACCCCATTGCGCCGTAGAGGAGGTGGGTGGATGGACCTCCCCCGCTCCCCCCCTTTCCGACGGAGAAGGGGGAAGGGGGGAGCGTTACAGTGTTAGGATTGGAATGTGGGTGGGGGAGCTAAAGTGTCAGGGTAAGGGTGTTAGGGTGAGGGTGTTAGGATTAGGGTTACGGTGTTGGCGAAGGGATCGGCTATCAGGCTTGCTGTGTAAGGGTACAGGGTTAGGGTAGGGCTGTTTTGGATAGGGTGTTCGGGTTCGGGTGCAAGGTTTGGGTGTTAGGGTTGGGGTGTTTGGTTTAAGGTCAGGGTGCTTGGGTTATGGTGATATGGTTAGGGTATTAGGTATAGGTCTAATGTGTTGGGTTAGGGTGGTAGGGTCAGGGTCTTAGGGTTGGGGTTAGGTCTAGGGGATAAGATTCAGGAGTAGGGTATCAGGATTGTTGTGTCAGCTTCAGAGTGACAGGGTCAGGGTGACACGGTTAGGGTGATACGTTTAGGGTGTTAGGGTTAGGATGTTTCAGGGTCAGGGTGTAAGGTTCAGGTGGTCGGGTTATGTTGTTTCTGTCCTAGGGTGTTAGGGTTAGGGTGTTGGGATTCGGGCTAGGGTGTTACGGCTGGGGTGTTCGATTCAGATTCATGGTTTTAGGGCGAGGGTGTAAAGGTTGGGTGAGGGCGGACGGGTTAGGGGTGTGCTGTCAGGGCGGTTGTGTAAGAGTGTTAGGGGTAGGGTTGGGGTGTTTCGGTCTGTGTGTTAGGGTTATGGTGTCCCGTGTAGGTTGTTAGGGTTAGGGCGCCAGGATGTTAGAGTGTTGCGATTCAGCTGCTGGGCTTAGGGTATTCGATCAGGGTGTTAAGGTTAGGGTGTTAGCGTTACGGCGGTACGGTGCCAGCGCTGGAGTGTGAGGGTTCGGGTATTAAGGTTTGGGTGTTAGGGTAAGGTGTTAGGCTCACCGCACTGCCTGCCCCAGACCATTCCCACCTGCTCCAAGCCCTTCCCATTAGATCGACCTATCCTCTAATCGCGTCAGCGCGGTCTTGCATCCCCTGCGCCTTCCGAACGCATCTGGGCCGTCTCTGGGCGATCTTGGCGCGTGCCTGGGTCCTGCTTCTATCCCTTCCCATGAGATCGACCTCCTCGCCAATACGAACGTGTCAACGCGATACGATTCATCTGCTCCTTGACGCCTCCTGCGGCGACGGGGACGGTGAAATGGTGAAACGGAGACGATTAGGATGAAGATGTTGCTGCGTTTTGTGGCGACGACGAGCTTGGGAGCGATTGGGGAGCGTCTGGGAAGTCCAGGGGACATCCGGGAGACCTGGGAGCGCACTCCGAAGATCAGCCGATGTCCAGCGAATACCTGTTGCAAGGGATCGTGAGGTTTTGGATGGGAGTGCTGATGAGCGGGTGCATCGAAAGGTGTTTTGGTGTACGTGTACGATGACGAGTGATTACGATGATGAGTGACTGGTGTCGATGACGGGCGGTTACGATGACGAGTGATTCTGATGATGCCGAGTGATTACGACGATGTCCACCTCATGTTTCTGTTGCAGGGGATTGTGAGGGTGAAGTGGTTGTGAGGGTCCGTGTTCGATTAGTGTTCGGCTGATGTCAGGATCAACCGATTGATCCACCACGCCTTTTTTTCAGGGGGTTGTATTGGTTCTGAGTGGAGGGTTAAACCCAGTATGGGACGATCTCACGGTTAACCGATCTGCAAGGCGCCCCGTTCTTTGCAGGGGATCTCGGCGGGTGTCGCCGCAGGGGTCTCGTTGGAGCCTATCAGGGCCGGGTGAAAAAGAAGGGTTATATGACCATGGGGTTAGAAATTGATGGCGTCTGGGTGTTAGGGTGGGGGCGTTATTGTCTTAGGGTCTCGGCGTTTGGGTTAGGGCTTTGTGTACAACAAGGGCTTGTGCGGATCAATCTGTCCCGCCATGAAGCCTTTCTATGATATCGACTCGCGAACAACAGTCTGAACGCGCCAACGCGATCTGAATACATTTGCTTATTGAGGCCTCCCGCGGCGACACAAACGATGAAGCTGAACATGTGGTTGCTGTTGGTGCTGGTGGCGACGGCGAGCCTGGGAGCGCGGGGGGAGCGATTGGGGCGTCTCACAATGCCTGGGGTCGTTTTGGAGCGCCTGGGAACGTTTGGCGCAGCCTGGGGAGCGCTTGGGTCCAAAATCGGAGTCGGCGAGGGGTGCCGAAACGTATCGATGTGTTATTCTTGTGCGATCGAATCATTGATCTTTATCGTTATGTGCCCCGGTTTTTTTCTGTACCGGGTGGGTGGGTCGATGCTGAAGGTCAGCAAGTGCGTGTGTGTGCCGATTTTTTTTGCGTAGGATGGCGAGGGCTGGGCCGATGCCCCAATCAGCATATGTGCACCGAACCGCATTTGTTTGCGTAGGATGGTAAGGGTCGGATCGATGATAACATCAGCATATGTGCCACCGCGCAGCGCTTTTTTTGCAACGGATGGTGACGGTTGGGCGGATGTGAAGATCAACCTGTGTCCATGGTTCTACTGTTGCTAGGGATGAGACAGGGGGCGCGGCCCTGAACCGGTCCTAAGTCGGCCGCGGCAGGGGACAAATGTTCTGTCAGTATAGGGTTAGAGACCAAGGGTGGGCGTGTTAGGCTTGGGGTTCCTAGAGTCCACCACACTGGCTGTGACAGATCATTTTACTTCGCCCGAAGCCCTTCCCGTAAGACCGACATATCGTCTTATTGCGACAACGCGGTCTTGCATCTTTTGCACCTTCCAAGCGCATTTGGTCCGTTTCGGGGAAATCTTGGCGCGTGCCTGGGTCTTGCTTCTACCCCTTCCCACGGGATCGACCTCTTCCACAATCTGATCGCGCCAATGCGATCTGTTCCATCAACTCCTTGACGTTTCCTGCGGCGACGAGGAAGGTGAAACGGAACAACTGCGAATGTGGATGTTGCTGTCGCCTGTGCCGACGGCAAGGTTGGGAGTGTTTCGGGAGCGATTGGAGTGTCCGAGAGCGTCTGAGAAACCCTGGGGACGTCTGGGAGACCTGGGAGCGCGTTGTGAAGATCTGCCGATGTCCACTACATGGTATGTATTGCAAGTGGTAAGGAAAGATGGATGGGCGTGCAGATGCGCACACGTGCGCCGCATGGTGACCTCTTTTATGGGATGGTGAGTGCTGGGTCACTGTGAATGCCGGCCGGTGTCGACCAAATGTTGTGTTGTGTTCCCTCTCGAGGGGATCGTGAGGGTTTGCTGTTTGTGAAGATCAGCGTGTGTGCGCCGATTTTTTAAATTCTCACGGGCTGGTGAGTGTCCATGTGAATATCAGCCGATGTCCACCACTTTGTATTTTGTGCAGGGGATCGTACCTGTTGGGCATGGGTGAAGATTAGAAAGTAAGCACGCCAAAGTT
>CAUYUJ010018072.1:196464-213964 GCA_963575745.1 Prorocentrum cordatum | reverse complement strand
CCCCCTGGGCTCTGGGAAGTGTTGTCGCGTGACTCTTTCCGGCCCAATGCGGCCCCAAGACGGGCCCAGAGCTTAGTGGGCCCTGGAAAGGACAGGGCCGTTTTTTACCGGTTCCGTTTTGCCGTTTTTGTTGTCGGTTCCGACGCCGTTTTCTACCGGTTCCGTCGCCGTGTTTTGACTGGTTCCGGCTCCGGTTCCGATCCTGGAACCGTTTTTTTGCCGTTTCCGGTCGCCTTTTTTTGCCGTTTCCATTTTCAAGGTACATTTTTTCGGAAACGGTGAAAAAACGGCCCTGCCGTTTCTGGGGCCCACAGGCCTAGAGGGCCCCAAGAGGCTCCCGAAGACGGTCCAAGAGGGCCCCGAGTCGGCCACAAAACTTCCAAAACGCCCAAAAAGAGGCCTCCGAGAGGCCTCCCGAGAGAGCCCCACGAAGCCAAAATCATTCATGTTCCTTTAGTGTTGGACAGATTTGGGCGTTCTCGCCTTTTCGGCTTCACGACGCTCCCATGCGGCTCTAGAGGCCCCCAAGACCGCCCCAAGACGGCCCAAGAGGCCTCCAAGAGGGCCCCCAAACGGACGACGAAGAGGCCCCCCAAGACAGCCCAAGAGGTGCCCAAAACGACCCAAGAGGGCCCCAAGAGGGCCCCAAGACGGCCCCAAAAGGGAACCAAGAGAGGAAACACGAGCGGAAATCCGAACCTTCCGCCCCAAGAGGCCCCCAGGAGGCCCCAAGAAGCGTCCAGGATGCCCCAGAGGCCTCCAAGAGGCTCCAAGAGGCCCCCACGAGGCGCAAAAGGGGGCCCAAGAGGTCACGTAACGGCTCCCAAGAGGCGTCCAAACTGCCTTCAAGAGGCTCCCGAGAGACCTCCCACGAGATCCCAACGAACATCCAATAGGCTTCATACCCACAACCCAGGCACGGTGGCGGGATGGGCCGAAGGCCATTCGATCCGCCGCCCCCTGTTGGCTTGCCACAGGGGTGCCCGGCATGCTAGATCCTTTCGATTTTGGTTTTGGTTCTTAAAAGAACTCCCCCTGGGGCTTCGGCCGATCCCGCGGGGGTCACGGAAAAGCCCCGCAACCACCTCAACGACCGCAAAAATTATCCGAGACGGCTCAAGATGGTCACGTTGGCCCGAGATGGCCTCCAAGATGGCCTCCAAGATGGCGTCCGAGTCGCCAAAGATGGTCCAAGATGGCTTCCAAATCGGCCCGAGAGAGTACAAGATGCCTTCAAGTTCGTCCAAGAAACCTCCAAGACGGCCCAAGATGGCTCCAAGATGGCCTACGACTGGCCAAGAGGCCCACAAGAGGCCGTCAAGACGTCCTCCAGGAAGGCCCGAAAGGGCAAACATCGTTGATGTTCCTTAGGTTGTTGAAGGATTTTGGCATTTTCTTCTTATCAGCCCTCCGTCGGCCCAAGACGGCCCAATAGGCCCCCCACGTCGTCCCAAGAGCGCCCCAGAGGCCTCCAAGATGGCGCCATGAAAGCCCAAGAGGCCCCCAAGAGGGCCCCAAGAAGAGCCCAAGACGACCTAAGATGGCCCCGAACATGCAGAAGATGGCCTCCAAGACTGCCAAGATGGCCTCCGCGATGCCTCCAAGACGGCCAAGAAGGCCTCCAAGACAGCGAAGATGGTCCCAAGGTGCACCCAAGACGGTCCGAGATGGCCTGAAGATGGCCTTAGACTGCCCAAAAGGCCCGCCAGAGGCCTCCAAGACGGCCCAAGACCCCTCCAAGACGTCCTCCAGGAGGCCCGAACGCTCGGAAACCGCCTGGTCCGATAGATCGCCCGACTCCGTGTTCCCCGAAGGCTTTCGAAACCCACTCGGGGAACGCGTGGCCCGATAGCGTGGCCGAGCTCAAACCCAACTTTCGGCCACGCAGGGGCTTCCAAAAAGGCAGGGGGCGGCGGTGATTCGTCGTACACCCTGCGAAATGCTTTAGAAATCATGGGTTAAGAAATTCATAGTCTCATAATCTGAATGAAAACCCAGAATGTCTATTCAAATCTTGGGATTTGCATTGAAACATTAAGAATAATCGAGACTCTGGACGAAAACTTAGGTTTTCTCAAGCATCGCCTGTGGTGTAGGCGTCTTCGCTAAACTTTCGGAGGTCCGCACGGATTCCTCGGCTCGGCGCTGGGCGGCCCCCTGGCGGCGCCTCCGGCGCCGCCCCTGACGCGCTCTCCGCGCTCCGCCAGGGAGGGGGGGCCTCCTCCTCCTCCTCCTCCTCCTCCTCCTCCTCCTCCTCCTCCTTCTCCTTCTCGTCCTCCTCCTCCTCCTCCTCCTCCTCCTCCTCCTCCTCCTCCTCCTCCTCCTCCCCCTTCTCTGCCTCCCTCCCTCCCTCCCTCCCTCCCTCCCAGGAAATCTGCGCGGACCTCCGAACACTCATGCTCGTGCCACCGCTTGTGCCCCGACGTCCGAGCGGGCACGTGGGTCAGCACCAGCCGAGTGAACGTCATGTTGACCCCGTTGCCCAGGTACGGGAACCAGGCCTCCGAGAGTACGATCGGGCCCATCACCAGGAGCCAGTGGCTTCTCGCGGAGGCGGGGGCGGTGGCCCCCCACCCGACGGTCAGGAACCACAGCACGCTGGTGAAGACAAACGTGGTGGCCAGCCCGGCGAGTCCGAAGAACATGATGCTGCAATCGGCGACCTTCACGCGGCCGTGCTCGTCTGTCCAACTCTGGACCCGCATGAGCACGAGCTGATTGCACAAGACCGCGACCGAGATGGCCATCAGCACCCCGCCAGCCATGCTGGCGTCCCAGAGCATGACCCTGGTGCCCAGACCCCCGACGCCATGATTTTTTCATGACGCGACCCTCAGAGGTCCGGACCCCTTCCCCCGGACCAGCTTTTCATCCTGAGCCATTCTTTGACGGTCCCGAGGCCCGGTGAGGCCCGCGAGAGGCCGAAAATTTAGAAAAACCTCCCGCCAGCCCTGGGGGGAAGCACCGACCTCGCATCGGCGACACATCGCCGATAGATTTAGGTCGGGCATGTCCTGCTGCAGGCGGAAATGGACGGAAAATAATACATTGACGAAAAATAATCCAAAAACAATTGAAAAATAAGACAATCGTCCCCTGACTATTTTGGAGTATTCCTCCTGTAGAGGGACATGTCCGACTCAACGATAGATCGGCGATAGGCCCACAAGCACGAACGCGCACGGCCCTGGGCGGCGCGGGCCATCGGGCTCCTCTCGGCGAGGAGTGGGCGATTGGGGGTCGCTGCATCCCCCCCTGAGCCCTGACCGTCCAGGAGGGCTAACAAAATAGCACCGGAACCTCGACATCTACATCCCTGTCGAGGTCTTCGGCAGTCCAGACAGGTCTATGGGTCTCGAGGGATATGTTTCAGTACTCTGGAATGTCACGGCGTATCCCCCCTTCAGCCTATACCCCCTGACGTCGTCCCTGACCTGGTGGCGACGATCGGCACCGCGTACTCCCCAGACCTCCTCGGATGCGTTCTGACCAGGATTTCGAGGCGAATCCAGCGGTGGCGACGAGGGCCGCCCAGGAGGCCCCCCAAAAAGGGGAAAACAAGGAAAAGGTAGCGGTGTGGGCACCTTGCCCTCCTCAGCCCATGCATACCCCCTGACGTCTTCCCTGACCTGGTGGCGACGATCGGCACCGCGTACTCCACCGCGGCGCCGCAGCCGAGGGGCAGCACGTACACCAGGCAGACGGCCAGCACGTGCGGCTTGGCGAAGAACTGCGCCAGGCTGGCCTCCCGGCGGAGGCGCCGGGGCGTCCGCGCCGAGGGCGACTCCCAGCGGCGGCCGGCGATGGCGCTCGGCGAGCCCGCGTCGAGCCCTGATCGTTGTAAAGACTTGACGACTGCTGCCGGCCTTCGACTCGCGCTGGAGCGGTCGCCATTGGCTCCAACCGTCCCGCAAGGTCTCTGGAGTTACCTGTACTTGCCCCGATTTACCTGGATGTACCTCGATGTGTCTGAACTGGTTGGATTGATCCGCACTTGTCTGGATTGATCTGGCTCGATCCCCACAAGTCGATCGGCGAAAAGTCGTCAAGCCCTTAGGTGCCTTCGACCATCTGGCGGAAGGGCGGCGTCCAGACGGCGAGCAGCAGCGCCAGCGCCACGAGGTGGGCGCCGCAGAGGAAGGTGATGGGCCGATTTCCCACCACCACTACCATAGGGGTAGGAGAGGGAGGAGGAGGAGGAGGAGGAGGAGGAGGAGGAGGAGGAGGAGGAGGAGGAGGAGGAGGAGAGAGGAGGAGGAGGAGGAGGAGGAGGAGAGAGGAGAGGAGGAGGAGGAGGAGGAGGAGGAGGAGGAGGGGGGGGAGGAGGGGCGGAGGAGGGGGAGGAGGGAGAGGAGAGGAGGAGGAGGAGGAGGAGGAGAAGGAGGAGGAGGAGAGGAGGAGGAGGAGGAGGAGGAGGAGGAGGAGGAGGAGGAGGAGGAGGAGGAGGAGGAGGAGGAGGAGGGGGAGGGGGGAGGGGGAGGGGGGAGGGGGAGGGGGAGGATGAGGGGGAGGAGGAGGAGGAGGAGGAGGAGGAGGAGGAGGAGGAGGAGGAGGAGGAGGAGGAGGAGGAGGAGGGGAGGGGGAGGGGGAGGGGGAGGGGGAGGGGGAGGGGGAGGAGGGGGGAGGAGGAGAGGAGGAGGAGGAGGAGGAGGAGGAGGCCCGTCCAACAGGTGGCAATTCGTGGTGGAAGCTTGGCCCATCCGAAGGTGCCCGGCAGGGCGTAGCACCCCAGCAGGGACCCGCCCTCGTCGTCGTCCGCGCGGCAGCCGGTGAGCCAGACCTCGCCACGAGGGGTGGGCACGCCTCCGCGCCCGCGCCCCCTCGCAGTCTGGACCCCCGGGCGCGATCCTAAGACGAGGCCAGGACGAGGAGAAACTCGGGGTCCTCCTCCTCCTCCTCCTCCTCCTTCTCCTCCTTCTTCTCTTCCTCCTCCTCCTCCTCCTTCCTCCTCCTCTTCCTGCTCCTCCTCCTCCTCCTCCTTCTTCCTCCTCTTCTTCCTCCTCCTCCTCCTCCTCCTCCTCCTCCTCCTCCTCCTTCTCCTCCGCGGATGCAAATATCGAGCGGCCCCGAGATACGGCGGCTCTGGAGGATGTCCCGGGCGCCGCGGCCTTCCCAGAGGGTTCCGGAACGCTCCGAGAGCGCTCCGGAGCTCTCCGCAACGGATGTATCCTCGTCCTGGCCCGGCCGAGATCCCGCGGCTACGCGGTCGCAAAGATACGCTCCGCGCGGGGCATCCGTGAAAAGGCGCCTCGCAACCACGGGGTCGCGGCCCTTAGGGCCCAGCCTTTGGGGCCGCGGGCAAGGACATGTCCTCGCGCCGTTCGTCCTCGACGCGCCCAGGTGGGCGACGCCGACACCACGGCAAACCCACGCCAAGCCCTTGGCCCCGCGCCCCGAGGACACGCCCTGGGCACCGCGGCAAACCCACGGCGAGCCCACCGCGCCCGAGGCGGCGTTTGCCCTGGTGGCCGCGGCGCCCTCACCAAGGCGTAAGGCCGCGCATGGGAACAACAGACATGTCGCCGCGCGCGTGGAGCGCGGCAACACATGCTTTTCGCCCACGAAGACCAGCACCACCGTCAGGGCAGGGCCGGCGAAGAGCCCCAGCGACCGAGCGGTAGACAGGCTGACCATCCAACGATTTCGGTACGCGTCGGTTCTTGCTACGCGGGCCAGGTACACGAACACCAGCGTGGCCTTGCTCGCGCCGGCGCCCATCAGCAGGCGAGCGACCACTACCGCAGCCGGGGTGCGCAGCACCTCGACGGCGTCCGCCGCGGCGTATAGGCCGGCGCCAACAACGCTGAGCGAGCAGAGCGGGATGTACAGCTTGCGCATGTCCCTGGTGCGGTCCACGAGCGCGCCGATCACCTGAGTGGTGGCCACCTGCATGGCCGTGCTCCACATCAGCGTCTTGTAGTACAGCGGCGTGGTGCCGCCCAGGCTCAGCAGGAACTGGGGCATGGCGGGGATGACCATGGTGATGCTGAAGAAGTCCAGCACCCGGAGCAGCCACTGCACGAGCATGGTGGCCTCATAGCCGTCCATGGCGGCAGCCCCGCCGCCGGGCAGCCGCGGCCGCTCGCGCGCGCGGGCGGCGCCCGCGGCGCGCAGCCAGAGCCCGGCCCACAGCCCACGGGCTCCGCGCCCCCTCCGCGCCCCGCCGCGGGCGGCGCCGGGCTGGAGGGCTGCTGAGCGCCACGAAAAATATACGCACAAGCGCCCTCCTCCGACGAACTGTGCAGGTGCTTCCAGGAGAGGGCGGCGGCGCATGAACAACAAAAATGGCCCCCGGTGGTGGTTTACACACGCCGCCACCCTCCCCAGGAGCAATGCACAGGAGGGTGCTTCTGCACCTCTCTCTTGTGGCAGATGCTGCCCTCCCCGGATCCAGTGAGGCTTGGGCTCGAGGCGTCACGAGGGCCGCGCGCTCGCTCGCAGGCCGGCGCCGCGGGGCGCGGGCGAGCGCAGGGCGGGGACAACGGACGGGCCCGGGAGTCGCTTGCCGCGACGAGCGGGCGCGGGGAGCCCAGGTGGTTTCAGCACATGGGTTGCACAACGTGGGTTGCACAACAGATATTGCACAACACAGACTGCACAATACAACAACTCCTTTCTAGACAGGACCTGCCCCCCATTTAGCTGCCCTCCTTTTCGTATTGCAAGTTGCATATGATGTTGCCCCAGCCTTCGTCGTAAATATGAACTCGTACCATCCCAGCCAGGCCAGTGATGGCTCCCCCCATTCATCCTCTGCAACCTGATATTGCCACGAACCCCGACCTTGGAGGACAAGTGGGCGTGACTTGCGAGGAAGAGAAGACTGAAGAAGAGGACGCCTACAAGGGGTGTACTGCTGATTTACGTGTTGTCCGTATGACGCTGTGCCGCATTTGAAGGTAATTATGAAGGCTCCCCTGTTGTCCGTTTGATGCTGTGCCACTTTGTCGAGGCGTCTACGACCATCTTGGAGCCCTGTTGGGCAATGTCCGGGCCCTGCTATGCGAGCCACTGGGAGGGGGGACAGTGGCCGTGACATGCGAGAAAGAGATCAGCAGAGAAGACGACTATGCGGCTCATTGTGTTGGTTCCCGTGTTGGACGGCCTGGATCGACCTGCTGGCGACTCTTGGTCCTCTTGCACCATCTTACGGATCATCTTGGGGCCGTCCGTGCCTCTCGAAAGCGCGTCTGCGGAAATGGCGCTGTGTCCTGCCGTCTTCTGCCGTCTTCTGCCGGCGTTCCGCCAGTGGCCGGGGCCATGTCCCGGGGGGTACCCTCCCAGACCCCCCCAGGGGAACACTAAACGAGACCCCCTCCGCCAGGTCGGGGAAACGCCACAAAATGTTGTCGCTTGGGGCACTCCCGGGGGGCCTTTGGGAGGCCTCCCAGGCCGTCTTGGGGACTCCCTGGGCCGTCCGCACCGCTCAGTCGGCGGCTAAAGACCGAAATATGGGTCCCTGCCCTTCCTCTGGGAGTCCTCGTGGAGCGTTCCTGGAGCCGTCTGAAGCCGTCTTGGAGGCCTCTTGGGCCGTCTTGAGGGCGTCTTTGGCCGTCTGGGCGCCCTCTTGGGGGCGTCTTCGGCCGCCTTGGGGCGATGGTTGAATTCTCTTGGGCCGTCTTGTAGCGTCGGGAAGAAGCTGAACAGGCGAGAAGGCGAAACCACAGAATTTGGACGCTTGGGGCTCTCTTGGGGAGCCTCTTGGAGGCCTTCCAGGCCGTCTTGGGGACTCCCTGGGCCGTCCAGACCGATCAGTCGGCGGCTCGTGGCCCGCTTGGCCCATCTTGCGGACCAGCGGGTCGCTTGTTCGACCGAAAGCCGTCTTCCGCCGTCTTCCGCCGTCTTCCGCTGGACTTCTGCCGACGTTCGTCGCGTGGCTGGGGCCATGTCCCAGAGGGTACCCCCCAAACCCCCCAGGGTAACACTAAACGGGAACCCCCCCGCAAGGTCGGTGAACCTGATAGTGTCACGAACCCCGACCTTGGAGGACAAGTGGGCGTGAATTGCGAGACAGAGAAAAACGAAGAAGAGGATGCCTATAGGACGAATTCTGCTGGTTCCCGTGTTGTCCGTTTGACGCTGTGCCGCTTTGTCGAGGCGCCTCCAGCCGTCGCGGGGCCCTCTTAGGGCTGTCGGGCTGTCCTGAGGCCCTGTTGGGCGCTTCTGGGAGTTTGCTGGAGACTTCCTAAGGTGAGCTCAGGGAAATGCCATACGAGCTAGGACGTTTCGGGGCTGTCCGTTTGTCGCTGTGAGGCCTTGTCGAGGCACTTCCAGCAGTCCTGGAGTCGTGGGGCAGTCCTAGGGGCCCTCTTGGGCGCTTCTGCGGGCTTCCTGGAGGCGTGGTGAGGTCTTGAGGCTTGTTGGGGTCGTGTTGGGGGCCTCTTGGGGCCTCCTCCGGTCCGTCAGCCGTCCTGGCGCCCTTCTGAAGGAGTCCTGGAACTGTCCGTTTGTCGCTCTGACGCTTTGTCGAGGCGCTTCCAGCAGTCCTGGAGTATTGGGGCAGTCCTGGGGCCCTCGTGGGAGCTTCTGGGGGCTTCCTGGACGCGTCTTGAGGTCTTGAGGCATCTTGGGGTCTTTTTGGGGGGCTCTTGAGGTCTCAGCACGTTCCCGTGTTGTCCGTTTGACGCTGTGAGGCTTTGTCGAGGAACCGCCAGCCGTCCTGGGGTTCTCTTGGAGCAGTGTTGTCCTGGGATCTTCCAGCAGTCCTGGGATCTTGGGGCTCTCTTTGGGGCTTGTCGGGGCTTTCTGGAGGCCTCTGGGGGTCTTATTGGGCGTCACTTGGGGTCTCATCAGGTTCCCGTGTTGTCCTTTGACGCTGTGAGGCTTTGTCGAGGCGCCTCCAGCCGTCCTGGGGCTCTCTTGGGGCAGTGCTCGGCCCATCTTGGGCGCTTATGGGGGTTTGCTGGAAGCCTCTGGAAGGTTCTTGGGGGCCTGTCGGGGCCTCCGAAGGGGTTATTGGGGACTCTTCGGTGTTTCTTGGGAACCTCTGGGGGCCTCAGGAGGGGTCAATGGGGCAGGGAACCCGAAAACTCGGCCCCTGCCTCCGCTCCAGGGGCTCTCTTGGGGCGTGCCTGGGGTTCTTGTGAGGCTGTCTTAGAGGCCTCTTGGGTCGTCTTGAGGACGTCTTGGGCCGTCTGAGCGCGCTGTTGGGGGTCTCTGAGGCTGTCATGGGGCGTCCTTTAGGGCATCGCGGGCTGTGCGGGAGCGGCGGGAAGCCGAGCAGGCGAAAACCAAACAAACTTTCCAAAAGCCAAGCAAAACTAATGATTTGTGATGTTTCGGGCTCTCCTGGAAAGCGTCTTGGGGGCCTCTCGGGGCGTCTTTTGAACTCCCTGGGACATCGGGACGCCGTATTGGGCGTCTCTGGGGGCTTCTGGAGGGGTCACTGAGGCGAAGAACCCGACAAATGGACGCCTGCCTCCGCTGCGGGGGCTCTCTTGGGGCGTGCCTGGAAACTTGTGAGGCCGTATTGGAGGCCTCTTGGGTCGTCTTGAGGACGTCTTGGGCCGTCTGAGCGCGCTGTTGGGGGTCTCTGAGGCTGTCATGGAGCGTTCTTTGGGGCATCTTGGGCTGTCTGGGAGCGGCGGGGAGCCGAACAGGCGAACACAAAAAAACGTCTCAAACCTAAGGAATACTACAGATGTTTTACGTTTCGGGCTCTCCTGGAACTACTTTTGGGAGCCTCTCGGGGCGTCTTTTGGGCTTCCTGGACGTCGGGGCGCCATATTGGGCGTCTCTGGGGGCTTCTGGAGGGGTCATTGGGGCGGAAAGCCAAAAAAATTGGCCCCTGCCTCCGCTCTGGGGGCTCTCTTGGGGCGTGCCTGGAACACTTGTGAGGCCGTCTTGGAGGCCTCTTGGGTCGTCTTGAGGACGTATTGGACCGTCTGAGCGCTCTCTTGGGGGTCTCTGAGGCTGTCTTGGGGCGGTCTTTGGGACCTCTTGGGCCGTCTTGGGGCGGCGGGAAGCCGAAATGCAAGAACCATAAAAACCTTCAAAAACCAAAGGGAAACTAATGATTTTGATGTTTCGGACTCTCCTGGAAAGCCTCTTGGGGGCCTCTCGGGGCGTCTTTTGGGCTTCTTGGGACGTCGGGACGCCATAGTGGGCGTCTTGGCCGTTCAGTCGGCGACTCGTGGCCCTCTTGGGGCCATTTTCCGGGCCCTTCTCGAGCCGCCCATGCCTCCCGGAAGCGCGTCGCCAGAATTGCGGCCGTCTTCCGCCGGCTTCCGCCGGGGTTCCGCGCGTGGCCGGGGCCCTGTCCCGGGGGTTCCCCCCCCAGACTCCCCCAGGGGGACACTAAACGGGAACCCCTCCTCAAGGTCGGGGAAAAAATGCTATGCGCGCGAGCGCGCTCGTTTATGAACAATCATCAGTTTCCAAGAACCCCTTGCCAAAACATGGGTCGAAGTGCGCACGCGCGCGTTGCGGGCCCTAAAAGGAACCATCGTTTGGGTTCCACATCTGCATAACATGCTACCAAACGGGTCTCTCGCGCGCGCATGTCGAAAACGTTCAAACGCCCCTGCGCGCGTGCTGTCGCAAGAACTGCAAAAAATGTGACGAAATGCGCACGCGCGCGTCGTCTCGCGCGCATGCCGAAACCGTTCAGAAACCTAAGGTTTCGCAAGGCTTCCCAAACTAGTCCCAGTAATATGTAAACACATGGTTTTGCATACGGTCTGTTTCACAACAGCCTGCGCGCTTGTGCGAATTCTTATTGAAACAAAAAAACATGGTTGTTTCAGCATCGGCATCCAAGTCGGCCAGGGGGCCCTTTCGCGCCGCATGCCGAACTCATCCGAACGTCCTTGCGCGCGAGCTGGGAGGGGGGCGCGATCGGTGTCAAAGAATACCACACTGGTCACTCATACGCGTCGGCCGCGCGCGCATGTTGAACTCATTCCGAAATCTTCATCGCCGGAGCGATGACATCGTCATCGTTATTGGCGGGCGTGATCAGCATCGGCGCCGTCATTGGCCATGCCGTCGTCATCGACATTATCGCCACCATCATCGCTACTCGCATCATCCCGCCAACCGTTGTCGGCGTCGCCATGATACCGCTCCCGCCCAAATCATCGACTCGCCCGCTGAGAAGTGCCCAGCGGTCAGCGCCACCGCGGCCGCGTCGGTCGCGCCGCACTGCATGGCCGCCGCACGCGCGAGCATGCGCGGGCCAGCGCGGCCGCTAAGATGCACCAGCCAACACCACGCGCTCATCGCAATCGCCGTCACCTGGGTTTTGCTGACCAAGTTGCGGGCGGGCGGGCGGGGCGCTTCCGCGAGCAGAGTTTCCAATCTGCGAACATGGGTGAATTCTCCTTTTTTGGAAAAACTGTCAGGATTTACCCCCCCGCCCCCCCGACTTAACTGGCTAGCTTTGCGCGTTAGAGTTACGTGCGATTTTGCCCCGCCGCCTATCCTAACAATGAATTCGCATCATCCCAATGAAGCCGGCGACGCCCACTCCCCCATCCTCTTTTTCGAAATACTATGCGCGCGCCCTCGTTCATCAAATCTCATCAGCGTCCAGGAATCCCTGGAAACAGATGGGACGAAGTGCGCGCGCGCTCGCGTCGTCACGGGCGCGCCGGGATTCACAAAAAACAGAAAAACTGTCTCGGCAGGGTTTCTCGACGAGCGCGTTCCACCACTCGCGAAGTCTCGCAAATTGCCTGGGTCCCCCGCCAGGGATCTTCGATGAATTACGTCAAATCACACAATTGTTTTTCCGGGCGTTTGCGAGTAGGCACTCTGCGAGTAGTGGAACGCGCTCGGCGAATTTCAAAAACGAGCGCTCGCGCAAACATATAAAACGCACATGGTTTCGCGACGAGAATCTGCAAACAAAAACGTTTGCGCCCGCGCTCTTGCGAATCGTATTAAAACCTTCTGCTGTTTGAACTTTTCATGAGTTCTACCTAATGGGCCTTTCGCGCGCGCGTGCCGAAATGGTTCGATCACCCTTGCGCGCGCGCTGCGGCCAGATTCCACGGCAGAAAAGCTGGGCGACGTGCGCGCGCGCGTCGTGGCGCGCGCATGCTGGAATCTTCCAAGGGCTCGCGAGGATGTATGATCGAGTGCTCCGAAAACGTCAAGCGGGTGGTTTTGGAAAAAGTGCGATCGCGCTCGTGCGAGTTCTGAAAACAACAATCGGTTGTTCACCCTTTTTTCAGTCGACTCAGCCAGACGGGCCTTTCGCGCGGCATGTCGACATCATTCGAACGCCATTGCGCGCGTCCTGGGGGGCGCGATCGGCGTCGAAGAATACCGCGCGGGCCGCTCGCGTTTCGGCCGCGCGGGCGTCGAACTCCATCCAAAATCTGCACCGCCGACGCGAGGGCGCCGTCATCGTCGTCGGCGCGATCGGCATCGGCGCCCTGGCTGGCCGCGCCGTCGCCTTTGCCGTCATCGTTGCCAGCGTCGCCACGCTCATCGTCGCGTCTACCGTTGTCGACGTTGCCATGATACCGCGCCCGCTCAGGTCACCGACTCGCACTGAAATGCCCGATGGGATATGCCCGCCGGTCAGCGCCGCCGCGTCCGCGTCGGTCGCGCCGCGCTAGCTGGCCGCTGCGACCGCGGGCATGCGCGGGCTAGCGCGGCCGCCGAGATGCACCAGCCAACGCCGAGCACTCGTTGCAATCGCCGCCGCATGAATCTCGCAAAACAAACTGCGGGTGGGCGGGTGGAACAAAATCCGGTGCAAAACCATCAGTTGCGTTCGAATCTCAAAGCCGAGTGCCCCGAAACGGTAAAACAAATGGTTTCGCAACGACAAAGCTCGCGCTCGCGCTCGTGCGAATCCTCCAGAAAACCAAAGGTGCTTCGACATGTTCATCGAAATCCGCCAGTAGGGGCATCTTGCGCCGCGCGCCGAAATCATTCGCGCGCCGCGCGCGCGAGCTGGGAAGGCACGAACCGCGTCAAAAAAATGCCGCGCGCGCCACTCTCGCGCGCCGACCGCGCGCGCATGTCGATCTCCTTCCACAGTCTTCATCGCCGACGCGAGGGCACCGCCATCATCGCCAGCGCGACCAGCATCGGCGCCCTCGCAGGCCGCGCAGTCGTCGTCGACGTCGTCACCAACATCGCTGCTGTCATCCTCGTGTCTACCGTTGTCGACGTTGCCATGATGCCGCGCCCGCCCAAGTCGCCGACTCGCGCTGACGTGCCCGCTGAGATGCGCCTGGCGGCCGCGTCGGTCGCGCCGCGCACGCCGGCCGCGACGCGCGCGCGCGTGCGCGGGCCGGCGCGGCCGCGGAGATGCACCCGCCAACGTCGGGCACCATCGCGCCCACCTTCGCATCGGTTTTGTAAACAAAGTTGCGGGCGGATGGGCGGACTGATTGCGCGAGAAGTGGCGTGACCACTTCCAGTTGAGCACTGGTGAACTGCCCCGCGTAGTTGCGCGACATTGATAGCTGCGCAGCTGATATTGCGCAACGTGGATGGTTGCGTCCAACGTAGATTGCAACTGGATTACAAAACCTATGCAACTCCACATAGATACCCCGCTCTAAAAGAAGAACAAGACCCCCCCCCCATACCTGACGGGCCATCTCTTCGACGTGCAATTTGCGCGTGATTCTGCCCCGTCGTCGAGCCGAAACGTGGATTCATCTCGCGCCAGCCAGGCAGCCGACGCCCCCCCCTCAATCTTTGCAACAAGAAATACGCGCACACGCTCGCGCATCAAACTCATCAGTTCGCAGAAATCCTCGCAGCAAATGGGGCGAAACGCGCGCGAGCGCGTCGTCGCGCGCGCGCGTGCCAAAACCCTTTTAAAAGCTTTCGGGCCCTACAGAAGTTTCAAATCGAGCGCCCCGAAACACCGGAACGCCGGTCTCGCAGCAACAGCAGTGGTCAAGCCAATTTGCGCTTGCGCTCTTGCGACTCCTCATGAAAACCATGGGTTTGGTCCATCTATCCGTAGAGCTCCATCACATGTGCCTTTCGCGCGAGCGCGCCGAAATCGTCTCAACACCCATGCGCGCGCGTTGTCGCGATGGCCTCTTGTCCCGCAAAAGGGGGGGGAGCGCGCGCGCGTCGTCGTCGCGCGCGCGCACCCTCGCCCCCCTCGAACCGATGGTTCCAAAAGGGGTTCAAAGTCGAGAGCGCCGAGAACGCATGAAACGCACGTGTTTTTTTTGTAGCGATATTTCTACAGCGAAAACTGCGCGCGCGCCCTCTTGCGAATTCGAGAAAACCTGAACTTGCCTGCCATTTTCATTGAATTCGGCCACGCGGGCCTCTCGCGACGCACGTGGACATCGCTCGAACGCCCTTGTGCGCGCAGGGGGGGGGCTCGATCCGCGTCGAAGAATGCCGCGCGGGCCGCTCTCGCGCGTCGGCCGCGCGCTCATGTCGGGCTTGTTTCCGGCGCCCTCATCGCCGACGCGAGGGCGCCGCCATCGTCGTCGGCGCGATCTGCGTCGGCGCCGTCGCTGGCCGCGCAGTCGCCGTCGTCATCGTCGTCGCCCGCGTCGTTGCTATCATGCTCTCGCCTACCACTGTCAAGGTCGCCGCGGTGCCGCGCCCATCAAATCGCCGATTCGCGCCAGAATGCCGGCTGAGATGCGCCCGGCGGTCAGCGCCGCCGCGGCCGCGTCGGTCGCGCCGCGCTAGTCCGCCGCAGCGCGCGCGAGCGCGCGCGGGCTAGCGCGGCCGCAGAGTTGCATCAGCCAGTGCCAAGCACCCATCGCAACCTCAGCCGCATGGGTCGACGGTTGGCCGGGTGGGATGATTGCGCGAGCAATGGAGTTGGCGCATCACTGCAAGCAGATATTTATCGCGCTATATATCCAATCTCTATTCTGACAGGGCACTCAGATCTACTCCCTCCCTTCCCCCCCTTGCCCACCGAAATATAATGTCCTTATCCCAGTCAGATCGGCCCCCGCCCTCTCATCCTCTTCCAAGGAACAACGCGCGGACCCTCGTTCACCAGCGATCACCGCTCTCAAGAGCCACTTGCAAAAATGGGGCGAAGTGCACGCGCGCGCGGTCGCGCGAGCTTGTCAGAATCTACCAACAACTCTGTAGTTTTCGCAAGGATTTCGAGCCCGAGCGCGCTGAAACATACAAAAACACATGGGTTCGCAACAGGAAGGTTCTAACAAACTTGCGCTCGCCCTCTGGCAGATCATAGTTTTCTTTTTCAACATGATCATTCACATTCTACAAAAGGGTTCTCTCCCGCGCGCGCGTGCCGACATCGCTAGGACGCCCTTGCGCGCTTGCTGTCGCAAGGGCCCCTTGCAAATTGCATTGCGAAGTGCAGCCGCGCTCGCGTTGACGCACGCGCATGCCCGAATACTTCAAAGACTTTAGGTTTCGTGGAGATGTCAAAATCGAGTGTCCCGAATCTATGTGTATATATATAAAAATATGAATTTGGAAAGCCAGTTGTTCAAAAATGCCTGCGCTCGCGCCACTGCGAGTTCTTAAGAAAACCATTGGTTTACAACATTTTCATTGCATTCGGCCAAGGCCAAGCGGGCTTCTCGCGCCGCATGTCGACATCATTCGAACGCCCTCCCGGCCGTGCTGGGGAAGGGGCGGGGTGGGGCACGACGCGTGTCAAATAATGCCACGTGGGCCACTCGCGCGCGTCGGCTGCGCGCGCATGTCGGTCTCCTTCCAAAATCGTCGTCGCCGACGCGGGGACGCCGTCATCGTAGTCGGCGAGATCAGCGTCGGCGCCGTCACTGGCCGCGCCGTCGTCGTTGTCAGCATCGTCACCAGCGTTACTACCATCAATTTCGTGTTTACCGTTGTCGACGTTGCCATGAAATCGCGCCCGCCCAAGTCGCCGACTCGCATCGAAGTGCCCGTTGGGACGTGCTCAGCGGTCCGCGCCACCGCGGCCGCGTCGGTCGCGCCACATGCTGGCTGCTGCGCGCGCGAGCATGCGCGGGCTACCGCGGCCGCAAAAATGCACCAGCCAAGACCAAGCACTCATCGCAATCGAGCCGCATGGGTTTTGCAAAGGAAGTGGATGTTTGCGCGAGCAATGGAATTGACAGCTGTGCCTCGTAGATTGCACCACATAGGTTACGCCATATCGATTGCATAGCGACGATCGTACCGCATCGATTGCACCACGTCGCGTGCTATAGCACAATGTCTGGGGCCCACGCTGGCTGATATACGAGGTACAGTCCATGTGATGCAAACTGCGAGCCTCGCACAAACAAACAATTGCGACCAACATGCGGCGGCGACGGGCGGCGGCGAGCCGGCCAGGCCGCCAACACGGGCCCATGCGCGCGGGCAACGACGGGCGGCGACGGGCGACGACAAGTCGGGTGGACAGCCAGCCGAGCCCAGTCGGGCGACGGCGACGGGCGGCGCTGGGCGGCGACAGGAACGCCAGACCCAACACCAACACTGCGGGTTGCCTCCACAGGGGGAAGACGATCCTCGATTTCGGTGTTGGTGGCAATCTTTCGGCCACCTTGGAATCCAGAAAGTTACCACCATCACCGAGGTCCGGATCTTCCTCCCTCGGTGGATGCACGCCGCCGATATTGGTGTTGGTGTCAATCTCTAGGCCTGCGAAAAAACGCCAGACCGCCGGCCAGGCCCAGTTCCTAAAAACACACATGCGAACCCCTAAGAACGAACACTGCCTGGGGAACGACGACTGGTCCGCGTTCCCGAGGTCAAGACCCCTCGAAACACATTACCCGAGACGCACCCAACCCATTCTCCACGCGAGGCGGATCTATGCATGAACGCTCCATGCTAAAGAACACATCGCCTGATATGCGCGATCTGCGCTGCCCTCCTCTCCGCCGAGCCCCCCAAGGGACCACGAAAAAGGCGACAATTACGCAGCTCGCAGCCCCCGACGGAGCCGCGAGATCTCGCCTCGATCATGGCGTTGCCCTGCACTGCGCCGCGTCTGCCAGGAGCCCACGAGTGGCGACAATTGCGCAGCTCGCAGACCCTGGGGGAACCGCGAGGTCTTGTGGTCCTCCGCGCTGTCCTCGCCTCCGCCGTGCCTCCCAGGAGCCCACGAAAGTGACGACGGTGGCGCAGCTCGCAGCCCCCGAGGGAGACGCGAGGTCTCACATGGATCTGCGTCGCCCTTCCCTCCGCCGTGCCTGCCTGCAAGGAGCCCACGAGGAGTGGCGACAGTTGCGCAGTCGAATGGATCTGCGTGGCACTCACATCCGCCGTGCACCCCAGGAGCCCACGAAAGTGGCGACGGTTGCGCAGCTCGCGGCCCCCGAGGCAACTGCGAGGTCTCAGATGGATCTGCGCGGCCCTCACCTCGACCGCGCCTCCCAGGAGTCAACGAAAGTGGCGACAGCTACGCAGTTCGCAGCTCTCGGAGCAGCGGCGAGGTCTCAAATGGATTTGCATGGCCCTCACCTCAGCCGTGCCTCTCAGTCAGGAGTCAACGAAAATGGTGACAGTTGCTTAGTTCGCAGCTCACCGAAGGAGCGGAGATGCCTCAACTGGATCTGCGCTGGTCTCGACTCCGCCGTGC
>CAUYUJ010018072.1:186464-188964 GCA_963575745.1 Prorocentrum cordatum | reverse complement strand
CACACAAGTGTAAGGGTTGAGCGGCCTGTTGAGAGGCCACTGGAGGGCATTTCCTTGGGCGGAAACGTGGGCGAGACACATGCGTATTAGAATGTTGAACGGCCCTGAACGTCATTCCACTGGCGGATGCACGGGCGAGCCGCACACAACGTGGTAAATGCCACGGGGACGGCACGCCGTGACACGCTTTCGCGAGATGGAGGAGCCGGGCCGTGCCTGATGAAATGCCCTCCAGGTTCGATGGGAAGCCTGAAATGGTCTACTGTCACAACCGTTAGGACCGAATGCAAGATGGACGAGTGGCCCGACAAATGGAGTGAAAGCGGCAATGGGATCAACGGGCTTCAAATATGGAGCGGCACTGGCGGGTGCCCATCAATGGGGTAGCCGGATGTTCAAGGATGATGGGGCAACAGGCATGGAAGAAAGAGGCGGGAAAAGAAGAGGAGGGGGAGGAGGAGGAGGAGCAGGAGGAGAAGGATCAGGAGCAAGGCACGCAGCGAGAGAGAGAGAGAGGGAGAGAGAGAGAGAGAGAGAGAGAGAGAGAGAGAGAGAGAGAGAGAAAGGAAGAGAGGGAGAGAGAAAGAGAGAAAGAGAAAGAGAGGGAAAAGTAAGCAAGAACAGGGAGACAACAAGGGAAGCGGGACCACAGTGAGGCCGGGGAAGACGGGGAAGCAGTGGTGGAGAAACGGATGAGGGGGTGGCTGTGGCGCCCCAGCTTCCTGGCCTTTGAAGGCTAGTGATAAACGCTTGGTTCAAGATGACCGCGCGCATGGAAGCGGGCGAACAGATGAAGGTGTGGAGCGAATCTCAAAAGAAGGATGGGGGCGGGTAACAGGGAAGACATAATCAAGGACAAAGGAGGCAGGGACGGAAGCAAAAGTAAGCCGGCAGAGGATAATGGCGCACAGCAGAACCCCTTAAATGTCGCATCGCAGGCGCGTCTAAGGGATAGGAAATTAATCGATGTGCAAGCGTGAAGTACATCGCGTGGCATAGCAGCGTGGTGAGGAATGCCACTATAACGAAGACAGGATAGGGGGAGGAGGAGGAGGAGGAGGAGGAGGAGGAGGAGGAGGAGAAGGGAGGAGGAGGATACTGGCGGAATACACAGCCTTAGGGGTGGTTGGTCCCTGTGTGGCGTGGCGCCGTGAACGAAAGGGGCTGGTATGCTGCCCCTGTCCGAGGGGGCAGAAGAGGCGGCCACCATTCGAGAAATAGCTGTCGAGGGCCACTGCTTGGGCAAGCGAGGGGGATAGTAGAGTCGGAACTTGGGTGACTGCACTGGGGCCTCCAGCGAGAAACTGGGGGAGAGCGAGAGAATGTCGGGTAGGAGCGAGGGGTATGATGGTGGATAAGCCGATGACGGGGGACAGGGAGAGGGAGGGCGAGGCAAGACCAAAGAGGGAGAGAGAGAAAGGGAGCGAGACGAAGAAGTGAGGCGGTGTAGAAACTATACGATGGGAAGTAGGCGTATGAAGATGCCACAATATTAAGAACATTCAGTATGGACTGGTGGCTTAAGAAGATCAAATAGGAAGCGCGACTGTAATTCGCTGCTACCCAGCGGGGGGAAATTCGTTACATTTCCCCCCCTGGCAAACCGAAATTCGTGACATTTTCGTTGCTCCGCCCCGAGCCTACTACAAGTTTCGACTCCAAAGGTGCCCACGGAGGCGGACAAATCATGCCCCCCTTCGCTCTTGGGGAGCGCACGTGCCACGCAGGGCTCTCACCAGACGGGGATGGCCACCAAACATGTTTTCGCGCGCGCTGGGTTAATAAATCCTCTGGCGCGATTGCTCTGCCACGCATGCGTTAACAAGAGAATGCAGATAAGATGTGGTAAACTGTCGTGGTACATATGGAGGATTGTGCGGGTAGCCGGGTAGCAGGGGCAGGAGTAGCAAGAGGGATGGGAGATGGAGACGACCGGCGCTGGGGGAGGGCGCATGCAGAGAGATAGGAGGGGGCAGGGAGTTGGGAAGGAACTCGGGTTTGGGGAGGGCGGGGGCAGGCCGACAGGAGGGTGCAGGAAACGAGGAATGAGATCTGGCGACTGACGCGATGAGTGCGCGTCGGGATTGCGGGTGGGGTGTCCAACCAGGGATGAAGCGATGGCGAGGCCCTTTGTTGTTGCAATGGTCCCAGGTTGGCAACGCCGCCTCCTAGGAGGCACACCTGCGCCACGCCGACTGCCGGAGCAGCGTGAAATGCCTCTGCGAAGGCCACCCGGACGTAGTCTCTGCGGTGCGGGCGAGGCCGCTGTGGGGGGAAAACCTTAGGAACTCAAGGGCCTGTGTGCCGGCGGTGGCAAATGCACACAATGACTGCAGGGTATGTTTCGCGCCGCTCTGTAGACGCGCCCAAAAATTGGAGGCAACTGGGATACGATCGGGTCTCGACAGGGAACGCCGTGAAGCCAGCGTTTCGCGCGACCCCTCTCAATCTCCTCCCGTGGGGGCGTCCGAAGAATGGGGCAGTACAGGGTGGTGACGAA
>CAUYUJ010018072.1:172882-186364 GCA_963575745.1 Prorocentrum cordatum | reverse complement strand
AAAGAAGGGGGTCGACTAGTAGACGCGTGCCCGTCCCAGTCTCTGGACACGTTGGAGATCGGGCCCCTCTCCTCCACCGCCCTCCTCGCCAGGAGGGGAAGGAGGGCGGGGCCCGCATGAGGAGTTCGAGGCAAACGGTCTTCTCACGTCCTCGCCCGCTTCCAACTCCTCCTCCTCCTCCTCCTCCTCATACTCGTCGCCGTCGCCGTTGTCCTCTTTCTCCTCCTTCTTCTTGTTCGCCCTTGTTGTTTTATCTTTTTGTTTGTTTCCTCCTCCTCCTCCTTGTCCGCCTCCTCCTCCTTCTCCTCCTCTTCCTCCTTGTCTGCCTCCTGCTCCTTGTCCGCCTCCTCCTCCCCCTTGTCCGCCTCCCCATTTCCCAAACCTTCAACGCGTTGAACACATGGCCATCAAAAGCGATGTCCGTCGCAATCTTACGACCCCGCGGGCCCCTACCGGGCCTGGGACCGTTGATACACCTCTCAGGATGAGAAGCCGGCGCCAATGGAAGGATCGGTACTTCTGTGGAAAACATCGGAGCTCTCCTTCTCCTTGCACCACCTCCTGCCCCGTCATCCTCTTCCCCTACCTTCCTGGCATCTGCCCTCTGGTCGCTTCACTGCATAGATTCCTCCTCCTCCTGCTCCTCCTCCTCCCCATCATTATCCGATCCGCCTTCCCCTCTCCTCCTATTTGCGCGACCTGCTCGGCCTGGGCCGACGTCCTGTCTCTCTGCCGGAGAATGCTGGCTGCTGCTCCTCCTCATCCTCCGTCGCTTCCCTCGCCCTCGTCCTCCTTCCGGGGTTCGCGGGCTCCCACGGCTGAATTCAAAGCTCGTACAGTGAACAAGAAGGAATCATATTATTGAGAAGGTGGCTAAGGGGGCGCCTGAGAGAAGAAGGAAGGCCGAGAGGAGGGAGGGAAGCGGGAAACACACAGATGGGCGCCCACAAAATCCCCACCACCTTGGCGGCTCGCTCGCGGCACTCCACAACACGCATCCAACTCCAATCGTCCTTGTCATCCTCGTTCTCCCCCTCCTTCCTCACACCCCGCTTCCCCGGTCGCATGATTCTTCCCATTCCTACGTCCTGCTCCCCCCTTCCACCCCCTCAAGTCAATTCCATCTGCATTTGTGCAAACTGATCGTTGCTTTGACGCGTGCATATACAGCGAAGGAGACAATCCGACGCTGCGAATTATTGTAAATTCGTTATCTTCATGGGAAAGCGACGTACCCAAGATGCAAAATGATGTAGGACAGGATCGGCGCGGTCATCAGGGCGACCATTGGCGAAACCGTCGCATCAAGGTCGGTTGCCCACTTCGCGCTGGTCTTCGAGACGTAATGCACAAAGCTCCATCCGAACGTGAAGAAGACCACCGTCAAGATCGTGGCGGTGCCCAGCATGGTCACGACATTGGTGCACGACTTGGGCGTGGGGTTCGCCACCCAGCTTAGAGGGAGTCCGTCCTTAGAATCGCGAAACCCAGGGAAGGCATGCGAAGTCCTGCCCCTGCTAATGCTCGTCGCCACGTTCCCGATAAGACTCCTCTTCCTCCTGCGCTTCCAGCTGCTGCTGCTGCTGCTCTTCTCTCTGCCCTCTTCTCCTCATCCTCACCGTTATACGCAACCTCGTTATGATCCTCATCCTCGTTCTCATCCTCGTCTTGCTCCCGTTCCTCCTCCTGGGGGGAGGCCTGCAAGATACCGATACCGCTACTCACCGTACGTCTCGTGGGGTGCGCTTTGACAAGAACTGCAAGGAGAATCCAGCCGAGGCCACGACAACTCAACAGGACGAGCAAACGTATGAGTACATTTGGAGGGAGAGAGTTAGGGGGGGGGCAACTCATGGGGGGAAACATCGACCTGTGATCGATGATGCATCGCCGTTATACCGGCGATCGGCTTCCAAGGGACAACCCCGCACGCTCCTGGCCGGGGCGGGCTATCGAGCTCAAGCTCCTCTCGGCGATCAAGGGGCGACTGGGGCTCGATGCATCGCCCCCTGAGTCCTCCTCCCCAGCGTTGTACTGCAAGTTCGTCTCCTGTCGACCTGGGCGGTAGTTCCTCACACCGCGCGGATCGTCCAACCTTGAACGATCGGACGTGTCCGAAACGTCAGATCCGTTCAACATCGACTGGTTCTGGAGCGCCCGCGGCGTTCAACGTTGAACGCCAGCGGCAGGGTCGCCGCCGGTCGACGCGACGCGAACCTACCGCACCTGACTCCCCCTCCTCTGACCTCCTCCTCCTCCTTCTTCTCCTCCTCCCCCTCCTGCTCCGCATCTTGCTCCGCCCCCTCCTGCTCCGCCTCCTGCTTCTCCTCCTGCCCCTCCCCGCCCCAGATCTGCAGCCCGACCGCGGCCCACCCGAGCTGCCGCAACGTGCGCACCAGGGCATAGCCGGGCGGCCGTCTGGCCTGGTTTAGGTCGGGCATGTCCTCCTACAGGCGGATCTTGGACGAAAAATGAAAATAGCCAGACAAGGCTCAAAAAAAGCAATAAAATCGTCCCCGGCCCTGGCCTAATCTTTGGCTATTTTCGTATACTCCTCCCGTAGAGGGACATGCCCGACTTGAGCATAGTCGGGCGGTCGTCTGGCTGGATTGACCGGCCGAGGACTGCTAGCGGTCTCCGCGGCCCGTCTTGATTGAGGCGAGGAGCCCGGCGACTATGATGAGGCATCTGCTAGGAGGTCTTCGCGAGAACGGCTGTGGACTGATACGCACGATCGAGAAGCCATTGAGCCAGGCGTAGGGGAACAAGCAATGACATAAACATGACATCTCTGAGGTCCGCGCGGATTTCTCAGATCGGCGCTGGGACCCCCTGGCGGCGCCTCCGGCGCCGCCCCCTGGCGCGCTCCGCGCGCCAAGGAGGGGGGTCCGGCGCCGATCCGAGAAATCCGCACGGACCTCCGAGTTCTGCTGCTTATGTCATTCTTCGCTGCCCCGGGCTGTGGACTGATGCATGCACGAGCGAGAGGCCACTGAGCCGGACCGGCTCAGATCAAGCCCAGGACAACCGTCCAGGATTGCGCCAGAGGCAGCGGGACTGAGCGGAGGGGACCGGGACTCTGTGCCGGATCAGGCTGGGCTGCGACCACGGAGACACGTCGTTCATTTCTAATCGTGCTCATTTCTACTTGTGCTCGTTTGTGATTGCTCCTGGCCCCCTGGTGGCCAGGAAGAGGCCCAGGACATAACAATTAGAAATGAGAGGACCTTGGCCCCCCCCCCCAAAAAAAAATCGAGAGCTTCCGAAGAATGGGAAAGGAACGGTGTGTACATGTCGGACCAGGCTGGTCTTCGACCACGGGGGCACTGCCAGCGCCACCGCCGAACTGCATCCCCCAGCTCCCAGGGAGCTGCACCCTCGCGGTGAACTCCACGTCGCACGGCCGGCCAGAGAGAGCTCTCGGTGGCTCGGCGCACGGGCGCCTCCGCTCCCCCCAACCTGCGGGACGTTCGGGCGACTGCATGCCAGTCTCCTTCGAGGAGGAGGAGCACGACGATGAGGAGGAAGAGGAGGAGGAGGAGGAGTGGGAGGAGGAGGAGGAGGAGGAGGAGGAGGAGGAGGAGGAGGAGGAGGAGGAGGAGGGAGGGGGAAGGAGGAGGAGGAGGAGGAGGAGGAGGAGGAGGAGGAGGAGGAGGAGGGGGAGGACTGGAGGAGGAGGAGGAGGAGGAGGAGGAGGAGGAGGAGGAGGAGGAGGACCTGGAGGAGGAGGAGGAGGAGGAGGAGGAGGGCCAATCTCCTTGGCCCCATGGCCGGCCGCACGACGTGATGCACGTCGAGGCCCTGCAGACGAGGGCCCCGCCATCCCTGCGCCGTGGGCGGTGCGCGACGGCAAGTGCTCCAGCGTTGTCGATCCCCAGGGTCCCTCGCTGTGCCCCAGGCCATCAAGAACCAAGCGGGTCCAGGCCTCCCTCCGAGGTCCACGCTGCGAAAAGATCACGATCGAGGGGGGGGGAGGGGCTGGGAATGCAGAGCACGAGGCCGAGCACGACAAGTAAGGATGAGAAACTAAATAGGGGCGAGGAGGATGATACGGAGGACGAGGGGACGATGAGGACGAGGATAAGGACGATAAGACTTTGGGGGGGCAGGAAGATGGTAGGGTAGCGGGGAAGGGGGAGGGATGATGGCGACACGGAGCCCCTGGAAGAACCTCAGAGCTGAGCATCGAAAAACATCCGAAAGCCTCCGAAAGTATCCGAAAGCCAGGACTCCTCTTCCCCCCTTCATCTTCCCCCTTTGACCTGGGACCTCCCGCGGATCGTTTTTGCTTCAGCTCGCTTGGGCCCCAGAGCCCCCAACCTCTTCCCAGGGTGGTGAGCAGACTTCTGATGACCCCGGGGGGGCTCTCAGGAAGGCTCCTGGAGGCCGACGTGTAAGAAGCACACACACACACACTCACGAATTTGAAACACAGTTCGCCAAAATCTGGGAAAGCCTGCTCCTCCTCTTCCTCCTCCTCCTCCTCCTCCTCCTCCTCCTCCTCCTCCCTCTGGGCGCGAGGGCGCCGGGCATCCCGGAAGGCGCGATCGCCGGATCCTGGGCCTGCCGAGGGCGCGTCCCAGTCCAGCCGGAAGATGGGCACGTCCAGCATGGTCTCCGTGGCCAGCACCTCCCCTTCCCCTGTGCTCCCCTCTGCGCTCGTGCTCGTAGCCTCGTAGCCTCGCAGCCTCCTTGTCGTCGTCGTCGTCGCCGTCGCCGTCGTCGTCGTCGTCGTCGTCGTCGTCGTCGTCGTCGACGTCGACGTCTGAATCGTGTGGACCCGCGAGGGGCGGCGACCTACGGCGTGTGGACCCCCGAATCGTCGTCATGCCTGGCGCGGTCTGCCCAGGGACGGGCCCAACGGTTCCTAAACAGGTGGCGCCTACACCCGGGACCGCCGAATGCAACCGAGCATCCTGAAGGAGCCGCAGCGCGCAGGAGAAACCACAGGCGACATCAGGGGAGCGCGGCAACGAGGGTAACAACAAACATCCAACAGTGGGGAAACGGTGCATGACGAACACCCAGCAGAAATTAGAAGCAAAAGGGCGCGGCCGCGAGAGCAACGAGAAACACCGAACAACCACACATTGCAACAACAGAGCAAGGCAACGCGATGAATCAGACGCACCCAGCAGTGCAAACAAAACGGCGCCGTAGGAAACGAACCCAAAACTTGAAACAAACGGGTGAGGCAACGAGAGTAACGATACACATCCAAACATGGAAACAACACCGCGCAGCAACGAGAGCAACGAAAAACAGCCAAAAGTGGACGAGAAGCCCCCAAACGTGGAAACAAAAGGGCGCGGCAGCAAAAGCAACCATAACCCCCAACAAGTGGAAACATAACGGCGCGGCAGCGAAGCACATTTTCAGCAACCATCAATTGAGACACAATGGTGCAGCAGCAAGCGCACAGATGAATACTCATCAGTGGAAACAAAAGGCGCGGCAACAATAACGAACATAAACATTCAACAAGTGGAGCAAGAGGACACCGCAAACAAAACACACCAAACAATGAAAACAACTGGACACGGCAGCGAGAACAACGGGTTGCACCCACAAGTGGAAGCAAAAGGGCGCGGTACGAGAACCGACCAGACGCGGCAGGCAAAGGGCGCGGCAGCGAACGCAATGAGAAGCACCAGTAAGTAGAACAAGAACGGCGCGGCACGACTACTGTCCGAATGCGGAAACGACAGGGGGAGGCAACGAGAGCAGCTAGACACACTCAGACATGGAATGAAAACGGCGCTGTACGAGATGCGGCCAGGAATTGAAACACAAAGGCGCAGCAAAGAGGGCGACGAGAAACACCTAAAAGTGGAAACGCAAGGGCGCGGCTGCAAAAGTGAGTATATTCATCCACGAGTGGAAATAAAAAAGCGCGGCAGCGAGAGCATGCAGAAACGCCCGGAAGCGGGCGCAAGAGGGCGCGGTGGAATAATCGCTCGCACATTATAACAGAAGGGCGAGGCAGCGAGAGCGACGTCGAAGCCAAACAAATGCAAATGGAAGGGCGCGGCCACGAGGATAACCCGAAGTTCTCCCTGACTGGGAAACGATAGGGCGCGGCAGCGGCAGCAACGATGAGCACCCAGAAGTAAGGGCGAACGCAGCGAACGCAACGGCGGCGAGTGCAACCAGAAACGCCCAGAAGCCAGAAGAAAGGGGCCGAGACAGAAGCGGCGGCGGAGGACGAACCCGACAACGCTGGCGCCGCGCGCATCTCCACGGGACAGAGCAGCGCCATGCGCAATAGCAAAACAGCGCGCTGCACGCGCAGGGGGCGCGCGGCAGGCGAGGCGCAGTGCGCGAAAGGGAGGCGCGGACAAAAGACAGCGCCAAGCGCTGCGTGGCGCCGCGGCTCCCTGCGAGCTGCGACGCGACAGCGCCAGGCGCTGCGCCGCGGGGCAGCGCCGATCGCGGAAGGACATTTTGACGCGCTGGACGCGACTGGTCGCCGTCAGCCGCAGGCGGCGCCGCCAGCGCCGCCGAGGCATCGACGACATCTGCGGCGAACTCGCCCGACATCTCTGGCAAGCGTCTCCGTCGGCCGCGCAGGAACCCATTCAGCCCCAAGTTCGCGCGCCAACCTCATCCGCCGCCATCCTGCGGGGCTTTGCGCGGGCGCGCGCGGCCAGGTCTGCCGGCGGCCCCCTGGGCCGAAAATCGAGCGCTGGGTCGCGCGCCACGAGCAGGTCGTCAAACGTCGTCGCCCGGGAGATCAAGACGCGCGGGTGGAGCCAGGGGCCGTCCAAATCGTCGACGTCCCTGTGCCCGGCGTCGACAATGACGCCCTGGTGCATGGCCCAGCCTTGGCGCGCCGTCGACGTCAACACCTGGGCGCGGGGGGTCTGCCGGCTCGCGCGCATGACTCTGCGTTTGCGGGAATCAGAAGGGCTCGTCGTCTGCGGCTCGACGAAGGCCAGCTGCGCCGCGCCCGAGATGACGACCCCTCCCGCGCGCTCTGCCAGCCGCTCGCACGAAAGGGCGGCGCGGCACTTGTCCGCGCGGACCGACGCGCCAGAGGGCAGGAAACGCGAGTGCGCGGGGGTGGTTCACGGCGTGCGCGCGCTCCACTTCCGCTTCGTCGCGATGGCCGATGGCCGCGCGCGCGATCTCCCCCTCGGCATCGCGCGCCAGCTTCCGAAGGCTTCTACTTCAGGACCAGGAGTCCGGGCACGCGGATTCGCGCGCCCCAGCGCAGCGGCGCCATCCCGCGCGCGCCGACGGCGGCGCCCGAGCTGACCTGATTCAACAGCTTCGCGGCCGGGTCCACGGGCAGCAGGGGCGAAGGCGCGCCGGCGCCCTGCAGGAGACCTGCCTCAGAGTCCGCGCGCCCTTCCCCGCGCGAGTCATCGTCCAGCGTGCCGTTGTGTCTCGGCACCGCTCGTGCATGCGCCCCGTTTGGAACTGCTCCTCGGCGAGCCTCGAACCTTTCTCTGTCGGCCGAACGCGTCTCCGCGCGAGCACCTTGTTTTTCTTTTGGCTCGCGCATGAAGTTCATGGACTCTCCCAGGCGCGGGCCCTCGAAGCGGCGGGCGGCCTGTGGCTCGAAGCGCAGCGGCGTGTCGCAAAGGACTTCGCGACCTGCCGGCGCTCGACGGACGCCCCTTCCCCTCGGCCATCGGCGGCGGCCATCTGCCGCAATTCGACAGACGCGATCTCCAAGACCCATTTGTTTTCAGCTGCAGGACATCTCTCAGCTAGACAACGATGGGGGGGGGCGGCCGACAGCGCAGAAGGCCTCCTGGCAAGTCGCCTCCTGCAGCGATTGCGCTGCCCGCGCCTGGCTTGGAAGGCGCGGCGCAGGCGCGCGTTGTAGAGGCTCGGCAACAATGCGCCCGCCCCCCCGATCGTGACCAGTCTCGGGCCACGCCTGGTGTTTTCGAGACGAGCGCGAGCATCGGCGTCGGGCATCATCTCTTTGTTCTGGCGCCCCGCGAAGCCTATCTCCGCCGCCCTGTGGCACGTGATCGCCGCGCAGGTCCCAGCGGAGATGTCCTCTATCTGGGGCCACGCGGCTCGGGCGACCAGCGCGGAGGAGGCCCCGGACAGAAAGTCCATAACGGGCAGCGCGGTCTCCAAAACGATCGTCGTCTTGCCGAAGCTCCACTGGCCCATGAACAACACCCGAAAAAAGGTTCGGCGGCGCTCCAGCGGGACCTCCCCCCGCTCGCCCCCCCCCCCCGCGCGGCGTTGCGGGTGTCCGCGAACATTGCCGCGAACAGGGCCTGGTCCCACTTCGGAGTGCGGGGCGCTCGTTCCCGCGGCGGGGCCCGCGGGCCCGCCCTCGAACCTCTTCGCGAGATGGGCCGCGCAGTCGCTCGGGCGGCGTCGGGCGCGAAAAAACGCTTGCGGCTCGGAGCGGCGCCGCAGAGCATGCTCGTTTGCTTTGCTCCTGTGGGTCTGAGGGGCCACAGCAATCGGGCAATCTGGCCCGAGCTGCGCCCAGGAGCCCTTGGACGTTCAGAGTTTCCGCCGCGCCTGCACCAGCTCCTTCGGCGTCTCTGTGCCTAGGTCGGATAGGGCCTCTTAGCGCGCCTGGGCGTTCTTGCTGATGTGCGTCGCCCGCTGGGCGGCGCCATCTCTCTCGGCGGCCCTGAGGCGGAGACAGGCCTCCGCTCTCTATGATCGGCGTCTTCATGGGTCCCTCACTACAAAGCCTGAGTCCGCTCGGTCGCGGCAAAATGGTATTTTCCGCGGCAAACCGAAGCCGAAATGATGGGCGACGCGGGCGTCCGCGCTCAGCGATGCCAAGTGAGCCTGCGCACGCAGGGCAGCGGCCTCGATCTGTCCATCGGCCTCGCCGTCGTCCTCGCCTCCGTGGCTCGCGCTGACCTTGGGGGCGGCGGCCGCGTCGTCTGCCTTTCTCGTCTACCTGGGCTCCGCGCGCGCCTGCACGATGCGGGCGACATGGGCGGAGTGCTCCTTGACCGAGGGCGCGATCAGATGCGACCCTGGACCCAAGCCTCCGACGTCATGATTTTTTCATGACGCGACCCCCCGAAAAAGTTCGGACCCATTCCCCTGGACCGGCTTTTCATCCCGAGTCGTTTTTGGACGGTCCCGAGGCCCTGCGCGGGCCCCCAAAAGCCGAAAATACTGCAAAACCTCCCGTCGTGATTTGTTTCGCAACGCAAAGGGGGTCTGGGGAGGGCGCCTCGTCGGCGGCATTCCCCCCCAGGTCGCCTCCGCGCCTCGACGGTGCGCCTTGCGCCGCGGTTCTCCGGCCGCCGCCTTCTGCCCGGCGAGGAACACCTTAAAGCCGCGCTGCAGCGGCCCAGGGATATCGGGGCCCGACGTTGCCAAAGCAATACAACATCCCCCTCCTGCCCGTGCGAACCGATCGTTGTCATGTACAGCGCTGAAGCTTTGCCTGCATGCCAGCAAGTGTTGATTCAATTGTCCCGCAAAGGCGCGCATTCATGCGGTCCGCGAGTAGACAGCCTAGACACGGGCGAGCCAGGTTACGCTCGTGAGGTCTTACGGACTCGAGCGTCGAGCCCCCCATTACCTTTTTCGGGTGACGAGTGCTCCGTCGGACTCTTGCTTCTTGGAGCCCCCCTAAAGGTGGCTGGGCTGCGCAAGGAACCGCGGCCGGAGCCCCGGACCCCATGAATCTGCATAAGTTTTCGAACCGCATCGATATGAGAGGGTCACGGGACCCGAAACTGGGCTTAGGTCGGGCATGTCCTGCTACAGGCAGGTGTTAGACGAGAAATGGAAAATGGTTAACAACGATACAAAACATGTTATAACAAATTAGCCAAAACATCGTCCCCTGACTACTTTTCCTGTTTTTGAATTTGTCTCCTGTAGAGGGACAGGCCCGACCTACAACTCGGCGACAGCCCTGCCCGGCGTGAAAAGAGGCAGCGCCAGGAGCTCAAGGGAGGAACAGCTACAAGCCGCGCGCGTTCACGGCCGTCCGGGGCCCACATTCTGCGCGGGCACGGGGGCCCGCTGTCCCTCGGGCGCCGCGCAGAGCCCCCTGCGCGCGCTCCGCAGGCGAAGGCCCCGCGCCTCCTGGCCCTCGGGCGGCGGCAGGGACACAGGGCGGAAGAGGACGGTCTGCAACGTGTGCGGAGGGCAAAACATCCCCCCCCCCCCCATAATAATCGCCCCGGCACGCGAAGTCGTTCTGCAAGCGCACCCAGGGAAGGAATCCAACAGGGCAGGGCTTTGAATAAACGCCCAGGGCCGTCTAGTCAACGCCAATTGTCCGGTCCGGGTGGTTTTTCCTTCCTTGAATGTAGTGCACCTCCGCGCTTGTCTCGGAAACGAGCTGCACGCCCTCGGGCATGGGCACGCGCCGCTTCTCACGGTCAGGCGTTGCGCGAAGGTTCTCCGAGGCGGGTGGGAGTCGTCGAGCTCAATGTCCACGTGCCGCGGCGCGGCGGGGCGGTGAAATTGTGAACTCATGCAGTCGTACCCTGAAATCTGGTGTACAGTCGTTTCCAACGCAGGGCTCCCAGTTGCCTGAAACCTCCCCAGGGTGGGCTTTCCATCCCGAGTCGTTGTTGCAATACATTATGCCCCATCGCACCTGTTATGAGCCGATAGCAGGCATCGTGATGTTACTACAAGCGTGCGTCATATGACCCCACATCGTTACAGCGAACCCATCGTGCAAACAAATACTCTCGATGCTGGTCTGTTCCTTTGTCGAGGGTCCACAAGCCGAAAACGGGGAACCCTTGCAATCGCAGCGCTGGCGAGCGCAGGGCGCGGTGGAAGCGGCAGTCCAGGCCGAACGGGATCCCGAGCTGAGCGCGCGAGAGGCCAAGGCAAAGAGGAAGGCGGCCGCGGCGGGATGCGACGGGCGGGAACGCCCGTTCAGATCGTGTGCTCTGGATGTAGCAATACTTCCCCCCCCCCACGCTTGGGGCTCGGGAGGTTTGGGACGTGCTGTCGGAACGGGTGGGTGGAGGGGGGGTTGGAGGAGGAGGAGGAGGAGGAGGAGGAGGAGGAGGAGGAGGAGGAGGAGGAGGAGAGGAGGAGGAGGGGGAGGTGGAGGAGGAGGGGGAGGGGGAGGGGAGGAGGAGGAGGAGGAGGAGGAGGAGGAGGAGGAGGAGGAGGAGGCGAGGAGGAGGAGGAGGAGGAGGAGGGAGGAGGAGGAGGAGGAGGAGGAGGAGGGGGGGAGGGGGATGGGCAAGCTCCGTTGGAGGGTTAGTCGCCCACCCCTCGATTGATATCGCACTCAGAGTAGGCCTTCGCGACCACTGCGAGCCAAACGCGGAAACGCACGTGGGGGCGCACGGAGCAACGGACCACGCCAATCGGGGCCGACCAAGTCCATACCGCGGACCACGGCAAGCCGCAGGCCGGCTCCCGAGCCCGTGTCAACGGAGGGCAAGGGTGGCGGGGTGGGCCCGCCGTCTCCCAGACCCAACGTCAGCCCCAGACCCCTCGAGGCATGAAGAAATTACGACGGGAGGTTTTTCCCTATGTGCGGCCTCTTGAGACCCCATACAGGGCCTCGGGACCGCCAAGAACGGCTCAGGATGAAACGCCGACCCCAGGGGAATGTGTCCGGACCCAAGGGGGGCCGCGTCACGAAACATCATGACGTCGGGGGTCTGGGGCCAGCAGGGATCGGAAGGGTGTTGCCACGTTTTGCTCGCAATGGTCGCGAAGGCCTACACGATCTGAACGGGCGCTCCTCGCTCCTCCTTCTTCTCCTCCTCCTCCTCCTCCTCCTCCTCCTCCTCCTCCTCCTCCTCCCCCTCCTCGAGGAGGGAAGGGTTGCGGGGTCGGCCCGCCGTGCCTCCCAGACCCAGGTCAGCCAGAGGGGATCGGAAAGGGCTTGGCGGACCCCGTCGGCGCAGATCCCCATGGCGTGGGCCGCCTGCGCACGTCCGAGCGCCGAGCCAGGCGCCCGGGTGCCCCAGGTCGGGAGCGGCCAAGAAGGGGGTGCCCAAGAGGGGGGGGTGCAAATCATGACCGGCGGCATGTGCGCGGCCTGGCGGGGGGGCCAGGGACGTAATGAAATAAGAAGGGGCGCCATGAAATCGGGGGAAACATCATGGCCCCCGCCATGATATCCACCCCCCCCCTAGTCATCACCCCCCTCTTTTCCGCCCCCGACCAGCACCAGCTCCCGGCGCACCCCGGCGCCGTCGCAGATGCCAGCCGTGCGAGGCGGGGACTTATCCACATCCACCGCGTGGGCAGCGACGCTCTGGTGCCCCAGCGGGCGGTGGATGTTTGGATACATTTCGGCCCCCGGGGGCCCGAAGATGTCCATATCCCACGCCTGCCGAGGCTCCGAGAACTGGCCCTCCAGGCGGTGGCCGCGTATAGCTTCCCGCCCTGGAAGCTGCCGTGCAGCGAAAGCCTCCGAGGCCTCCACGAGCCTGCGGGCGACCTGCCCCTCGCCCAGGCCTCGGGAGGGTCGCGCGGCGCAAGTGGCCTGCCGCCTCCAGGCCACCGGGTCTCAGCACGCATTGCGAGGATTTGTGTCCGCTTCTTGGGAAAAAGCATGTCCGAATGCGCGCGCCAGGACGCGGGCGCGCGCGGGCACGCGGGCGAAGGCACGCGCGTCGCCGCGGGGAGAACCTGCAGGGCGCGCCACGCCCCCTTGGCGGGAAGGGAGACGAAAGGAGCAGAAGGAAAGAGGGCGGCGCGAGCAATGGAAGCCCGGGTGCTCGGGGTGCTCTGCGCACTGCGGTGGAAGTCCGGGTGCTCTTGCGTCTCTCGAGGGGGAGCGCCAGAGGGGATGGGCTCGAGAGGGAACACAGCGAGCCTGCATCGGCGGTACCCTGCCGCTGGACCGGGGTCCATCCACGCGTTCCTGGGCGGGGTGGGCCGTCGGACCCCCCACAGTGGAAGCCAGAAGGAACGGCCGAGCCCCTTTTCTCACCGCCAAAAAGGTAGCGGAACGCATGCAAACCTAAGGAACGACCGAGCCCCTTTTGAAAAGTAAGTCTTCCTTACTCACGGCTTTCACTGTATCGGCGATGAATGATTAATGGGCGATGGGGGGTCGACAGGCCCTCCCCCTGCGCCGATCCTCCCTAACGACCCTCGTCGTCTGTTTTCTCGGGCCGGTCGCCCGCGGTCCCTCGGGGTGATCCATAGGCAGTCCCGGAACAACGCCCTCGACGAGCCGCAGCGGCAGGGACGCGTCCCGAGGCAGGACAACGTCAGGCACCGACGAAAACGTCGGACAACCTCGTCCGAGATCCGACGTGGCCAAACAGACAGCATCGTCGTGCACATCACTACCAGGGGCCCTGTCGATCCGATCTGTGTTCTCCGTTTCTCCAGCCCGATCAGCACGTGACTCACGGCGAAGTTGCCCTGGTGTGAAAAAGTGGTAGCGGCAGGATCGCACACGGGGAGCCCATCCCCCCCGCCCTGACGTTGCCCCTGAGTCTCTCGGGGGTGGGGGGGGCGTAAAAGTGGGGTTGGGGCAAAGGTGAGGTTAAAGGAGAACCGCTTTCAAATGGCACTGCAACGATCGAATGT
>CAUYUJ010018072.1:147882-167882 GCA_963575745.1 Prorocentrum cordatum | reverse complement strand
GAGAGCCAGCGGGTCTGGAGGATGCAGAGGGCGGCACGGCCGCGACTCGTCCTCGTCCAATTAACGGGCGAAGAACGGATACAATAAACTTTTTCGCTGTCGGGGGCGCCTGTCCCTGGGCGGCTGGAAAGTTTATACCCTTACGGTGGCACCGTAGGGGTATAAACTTTCCAGCCGCCTAGGGACAGGCGCCCCCGACAGCGAAAAAGTTTATTGTATCCGTTCTTCGCTCGCTGATCCTAGGCCTGCACGTGTGTCAGGTGTGATGGTTCACTGGCCATCGCTCGGACGTCCATTCCCTGTGCTTTTTGTCGGTTTCGTGCGTGGTGATTATCGCGACATTATCGAGGATGGTCCTCGATGGTCCTCGCCGAAGGAAAACTGCACACGTCCGAGCCATGCCAAGTTCACCTCAGCCCTGCAGCACGACTCGGGCCGGGCAGTGAGCGCGTGCGCATCCGCCACCATTCCCCAGGCAATGCTTGCCCTCGGGTCCCCGCACTTGCGTCACCACGGACTGGACGGGTCCGGCGAGGCTGCTCCACGTGGCCGCCTCGTGGCCGCCTCGAGGCCGCCTCGTGCGCAAGGTGTGTCGGAAGAGGTTTCGCCACGTTGTGCCGCCCGTGGCCCCCTCGTGGCCGCCTCGCGCGCATGGTGTCGGACGAGGTTTTACCACCTTGCCGCCCGTGGCCGCCTCGTGGCGACCTCGTGCGCAAGGTGTGTCGGACGAGGTTTCGCCACGTTGCCGACTGTGGCGACCTCGTGGCGGCCTCGTGCGCAGGGTGGGTCCAGCGAGGCTTCGCCACGTTGCCGCCCGTGGCCGCCTTGTGGCCGACTCGCACGCTGGGTGGGTCTGGCGAGGCTTCGCCACGTTGCCGCCCGTGGCCGCCTTGCGACTGCCTCTTGCTCGCACCACGTGTACTGCAGCACATAGCTGACAAAACATGGCTTGCCCCACAAAGCTTGCAGCTCCACAGTGCAATCACGTACCTTGTGAGGTCCACGCTGGAGAACATTCGAGTATCATGGCCATACGCGCTGGTGAGGTCTCAGGAAAAACAATGTCCGCCCCGCTGCGTAGTGGATCAACGAGGAGAAGCTACTCAGACGGAGGACGTACGTGGAGCTCAGCAAACCAAAGACTGACAACACAACCATGAATTCAAAATTCGGAGTTGTCGTGTAAGGAGTTCGCAGGGTCGCGCCGCGGCAGATGAAAACTCTTGAGTTTGTTCACATGGGTTGGTGGAGTTGTTCAGCGAAACAACAATTTTGCTTGCGGCGATGGCGAGGCAACGCAGCACGGAACAAAGCAGGGCTTTTGCCCGAGACTCTGGGTCTCGATGGAGATTTGAACGGCGAAGGCGCGATTGAAGATTTGAGAGAAAATTTGATGGCGAGAACGCGACGCGCATATTTCCGCGAATCTCTGAACGGTGATCGCGCGAACTAAAACATGTAGGTGAAGAACTGTGTCGAGAAAGTGCGACCGAGTACGTCAAGCAACGATGCAAGTGAAGAGGTAAAAGGTGAGAGGGCGAGTGGTGATTCGCTTGAAAATATAGAACACGTAGACAAGATAAAACGCCACGGCAAGGCACGAAACAAAGCAATGCTGTTAATGCGAAACTGGCGCCAGTGAGAGTGAAGATCGAATTTATGCGTTAGATGAGCATCCAGGTAAAGATGTGCGTGAGACGGCGAGTGAAGACTTGGGAAATAAGCTTGTAACTGTGGAGTCGGTGCAGATCTAGGGCGCACGCAGAAGAAAATGTCGCATTGAATGCAGATGTCGGTGACGAGTTAAGTGAACATTCAAACCTTGAAAACGCGATTTAAGATTTAGACGACGATTCAGGTGTAGATGTAAGTGCAGATTTAAAAGGTGAGGGCGTGAATGGATACTCAGGTGCAGATGTACTTGAAGGTTTAGGTGAGGAGTTACGTGCAGATTTAGGTAGAGATTTAGCCAGGCAGTGCACGAGTAAAGATTTGGGTGAACAGTTAGGTGAAGACTTCAACGGTGAGAGCACGCATAGGGATTTAGGCTGAGACTTGAGTGAATAATAGGTGGATCTTTAAGTCCAGATTTCAATAGTGAGAGCGTAAGTGGAGGTAAAGGTGAAGCTTCGGGTGACGAATGAGGTCGAATTTAAGTGGTGAGAGCGCGAATCAAGCTCAGGGTGAATATTCAGGTGAAGGTTGAAGTACACATTTAATCAGTGAGAGCGTGAATGGAGATTTAGACGCAAATGTACATGCAGATGTTTGTTTGGACGTAACTCGGGAGCGCGCGAGTCACGATGGAGGTGAACAGTGCGAAGATTGAATGGAATAATTACATCAGTGAACGTTTAGACAATGAGAGCGCGAATGAAGATTTGGGTGGATATTTGATTATTTAGAGCACGTTTGGAATCGAGGAGAGGAATTAACGGGCGATTCCGGTGAATCTGCAAGTGAGAGTTTAAATAATAACTGCCCAGCGAGAGAACGATTGAACATGTAGGAGAAGATTTAGGCGGCAAGGTTTTCAGCGAAGTTGGAAGTCAAGATCTAAGTGGGGATGCGAGTGAAGGTTGCGGAGGACGGGCAGGAAGGGGGCGGCAGGAGCAAGGAAGGACTCGAGTCTGAGAGTGCAGCCTCCGCTGGGGCGAGAGCGCCATCCGACCGACGAAGACAGAGCACCGATCCTAAGATGCTGCCAACGCTGCAGCGGACACGCCACTCCGAATGCACCACGGATCGTGCAGCAATTCGCACTCTGAATACCCCTGCGGGTGGCAACAATCACTGCGCGGAGGGGCGAGCGCAGTGCGAACCCATTCCTTCTCGGGGGAGGGGGGGGGACCCCGGCACTCCTGAGCGGATGGTGCTGCGCAGAGGGCGAAGGGGGAGGGAGAAGAGCGCGCGGGGCGTGGGCGAGAGGGGACGGAAGGACGAGGCAGGAGGGAGGCGAGGGGACGGAGGGGGAGACGGGGAGGGGAGGGGGGGGGGGGGAGGGGGAAGGGAGGGAGGCGAGGAAGAGGGGCGAGGGAGGGGGAGACGAGGGGAGGGATGCAACGGCAAAGGCGCGACGCTGGTCTGGAGCGGGCGGGGGGGGACGAGGCGCCTCCGAGTTGGCCTCCATGTCCGCGAAGGCTTCACGGACGACCGCCTGCGCCTTCTCGCTCAAGACCTCGCGCCGAGCGCGCGGGATCGGCCAGCATCGGATCGAGAATCCATACCCGATGCAGACGTGCGTCGGCCCGCGTGCTGCGCATTCTACTGCAGATCCCGAGGCCCAGCCAAGGCCCCGAGAGCCACGCCACAGCAACCGAAACCTTCCCTCGTGGCTCCTGCCACGGCGCGAGGGGGGCGGGGCCCGGGGCCGGGCCTTGGCAGAAAACACACCTCGCCGGATTGTCTGGGCACGCTGAAGCATTCCGTGTGGGTCCCGGGGCCTTTCGCGGGAGCCCGGGGGCCCGACGCCGGCGAGAGGGCCTCTCCCGTTCTAGATCCTGGCAGGGTTGCTTGCGCGTCATCTTGCCCTCCCCCCGAAAGGAAGACAGGGCGAGGCTGCAATCGGGTGAGGATGAAGCGGGAATCTCTGAGATCTGGCGGCTCTGGAGGATGTCTCGAGCGCCGCGGTCTTCTCATGGGACGCACAAAGACACACTGGCAGTATGCGTCCTCCTTGGAGGCGCGCGCCCGACCCAAGCATACAGTGCACCCACCTTGCAGTACATGGCTTCCCGAGCGGTGCGGCCAGACAGCGCCTGCCACGACGCATATACTGTAAGATTTCTCGGTGCGCGCGTCGCCCCTGGGGGGGTGACGCACACACAGTATTAGTATGTCACCGATCTCAGAGCACTCTGGAACGCTCTGAGCGTTCGAGAACGCTCTGGAACGGATTTTACCCTTGTCCTGGCCCCGTCTGACCCTCGCTGCCTTTTCAGCCCGTGCTGGGCCAGAAACGTGTGCAGAACTGCGTGCAGGCAACTTCTGGCTTGCGTGAGGGACTCGCTGGGGACCCCCCCCCTTCATGCAAGCAAGCTTGCCAGAAGCTAGCCCAACAGCAAGCTTAGGACAACCAAGCACGAGCGCAAACTTGCCAGAGTATCTATAACAGCATCGAGTCCGATCGGGGCCCCGCTCTCCTGCAAGCAAGCTCTCCAGAATTAATCCCCACAGCAAGCCTGGGACCATCAAAAACGAGTGCAAACTTGCCAGAGTGTAGCACAAGCAAGAGCATAATATCAGGGCCGCTCTCCTCCAGACCCTCCTTTAGACCTTCCGCGGCGAAGGGGTGCTCAACCTCCGACGCCCGCGATGCGGCGTCGCCGCCGCGTCGGGGCAGGACCGCTCGGCATCGCGTCGGGAAGTCGGATCGGGTCGGAGCGAGCGCCAGATTCAAGTCGGGCGTGTCCCTCTATAGGAGGAAGATTCAAGAACAGTCAAAAAATGGTCCGGGGGCGATTTCTGGACTAGTTTTGACTATGTTTGGGCATGTTTGGAATAGTTGCTTTTCCTCGTCCAAGATCCGCCTGTAGGAGGACATGCCCGTTCTGGCACCAGATCGGACCGCCTTGGGACAGACTCGAGCTCGAATCGGATCGGCTGCGCCGAGGCCTGGGGGGCGTACAGGTGGGGGCAGCGGCAAGGCTAGCCCTCGAGAGAAGAACGTTGGGCGCCCGAGTTATCCGGGGTACCTCGGGTCCGGGGTAACTGGGGCTTGGATTCCCGAAAAAGGAACCCGAGTTTGCCCTGACCCGAATTACCCCTGATGATGTGGGGCTCTGGACGCCCGAATTATCCGGGGTAACTCGGGCCCGGGGTAACTCGGGTTCGGAATCCCGAAAAACGAACCCGAGTTAGCCCTGACCCGAATTACCCCTGATGATTCGGGGCTCCGAGAACGTGTGAGCGCCCAACTGGGATCGCTCTCCAACCCCATTCCAGGGCCCCCACCCCTCCACGAGCACACCACGCAAGCACCGCGCCGCCATCGGATCGTCGGACCGTCGGAAGATCGGAGGCGAATCGGGTCGGGCCGGCTTGTGACTACCTACCAGACCACCCCAACCCAACCCGAAGACCCGAATTTCGGGTTGGGGGGGGTACGGGTTCCATATGTGTTTCTCGGTGTTCCACGACCCCCCCCCCCTGGAAATCGAGGATAAATTGGGGCCTTCGGGTTGGGTTGGGGTGGT
This sequence comes from Prorocentrum cordatum, assembly GCA_963575745.1. NCBI lineage: Eukaryota > Dinophyceae > Prorocentrales > Prorocentraceae > Prorocentrum > Prorocentrum cordatum. The sequence continues at coordinate 162,687 of CAUYUJ010018072.1, read as the reverse complement.
TGGGTGGTTTGGTGGGTGGTGAGCTTGGGTCGGCGTCGAAGCGGATCGATCGGATCGACAGATCCTGCCGACACGGATCCACCTCGATCGGCATGGGCCCCCAGTCGGGGCCGTCACGGCGAGCAGGCTGTCGATGTTGTAGACGAAGCCGACGACGAGGCCGCACAGCACGGCGGACAGCGGCAGGGACCTGCCCGACGTGGCGGGGCCGGCCAGGATGAGGGTCGCGTAGGCGTACGTGGCGATGCCTGGGAGCGGGGGAACCACTTTTTTTCAGGTTCGCTGCTTCTCTTGGCTGGTGCTAGCTTTCGCCGCAATCAGCGGCTCATCAGGCTTGAGCCTAAATTGGCTCTGGATTCGCACTCTACCTGCAAGGAGGAAAGACTGGTCTACTCTGTAAGAACGGTTTTTTGAAGGCAGATCTGCCTTCAAAAAACCGTTCTTACAGAGTAGACCAGTCTTTCCTCCTTGCAGGGAGGGGCGGACACAGCTCAGGGAATCACTGAGCTGGAGTCGGCGATAGATCGGCGGTAGGCCCCCGACAGCGAGACCGCACACTCATGGGCGGGTTGGGCTATCGGGCCCCTGCCGGCGACCAATGCGCGATCGGGGCTCGATGCATCCCCCCGCTCAGCCGGTCTCCTCCTAAAGTTGTCCCTGAGCTTCTGGAAGGAGGAGACCCGCGACAATTATATTGCAGGCCAGTGTCGAGACGACGCCGGCGTTGGCTTGTGGCGCCGCGTAGATCCTTCAATCTGAACGCCTCGAACGCTCGTGGATCTCAGATAGCCTGGATCGCTCGGTGTTGGCGGGCTCTGGGCCACTCACTATAGCTTGGGAACCCGAATTATCTGGGATTGCCCTGGTCCTCATAGGGCCCTGCCAGATGCGACACAGGAAAACCCTGGAACCGCTTGATCCGGAAGAACTCCTGTTCCAGGATCGCTGGACAGTGCCCATCGGTCGTAAGAAGTAGATAGAAACATGAAGTAGGAAGGCGTTGAAATTGATAGGGTGTCCGCCCGCCCCCTAAAGAGGACGGAAAAGGTGAAGCCACTCGATCATTGAAGTGGAAAGGTGCTCAAAGCAGATTGGAATCTGGTAATCCAGAAATACCTACTTTCAACGACCGATGGGTAGACCTGCATCGGCAGAGATGTGCTCTGGGAGAACTCGAGCTACGAGTGCACTGCGGAGCAACTCTCCGGCGCGAACGCGGGAGGCTCGAAGCCAGGCTCTACAGCCGGACCTGGGACAGGAGAGCCTCCTCCGAGAACACGAGACCCTCCGTCGGCCAAAACAGACAAGAGAACCCAAGGGCTGCCCCCCCAGGATGCACAGGAGCACCCAACAAACACAAAGAGCACGAGCAGAAAAAGACAAACGCCATGAGCACAAACTCTTGGCGCTCCGCGCGGATTTTTCTTGGATCTGCGCTGGACCCCCCCCCCCTGGCGGCGCCGGAGGCGCCGCCGCGCGCCGAGGGCGGTGCCGCCGGCGCCGCCAGGGCGCCCAGCGCGGATCCTAGAAATCCGCGCGGAGCGCCAAGAGTTTATGCTTATGGCGTTTTTTTTTTTTTTTGATTTTTTTTTCACTTTTTGGGTTTTTTTTTTTTTTTGTTGTTGTTTTTGTTCCTTCGAACTGGAGTCCCCTCCCCGAACCGACCTCGATCTCATGCCTCGGTCCGACTGCATCGCCGGCCACCCCGGGGCTCTGGCCAGCGAGGTGCCGCCGTGGGCGCCCTCAGCCGGGGCCGCCGCGGCGGCGAGCGGGAGGGCGTGCAGTGCCGCCGTCGCGGGGGGCCTCTCTGAAGGGACCCTGGGACACACAAATAAATGCACACAAAAAACACAATTCCCCATATTTTCCACTAGTTTCTGGGGTTTTGTCTTCCCCCCCCACTTCCCATATTCCCATATTTTCTGGGGGTTTTGTCTTCCCCCCCATTTCCCATATTTTCGGGGGAATCGACGATTCATTGTGCCTGTATGTTTCTTTCCCTCCTGACTCTCTCTGCGCCACGGCGGGGCCTGGGTGCACGGTGCACGGGCGCGCCCACGCCAGGCGGAGGCCCTTGTGGAGCCGCGGCACGGGCCGCGGCGCGGCCGAGAGCCGACCGCAAAAGGGAGAGCTCGGGCGGAAAGTGCCGTGCGGGGGGCAGCTCTGGGCGCGAAAGCGGGAGGCTCGTACTGTACAGGGCAGTTTTTGACACATAGGATTTTTTGAACAAGTATAGGATTGTTCGTACATGATCAAATTATGAACAAATTTATGCATGAACTCATCGTTGTTTTTAGTAATAAATCCCTGAATTTTTAACACATGATCAGCACGCGGAGCATGTAGTAAAAGCGGCACTGTAGGCGGGGTGCACTGGGGGGTGACCTACCCTAACCTTCCAGGGTGCAGACAAAGTAGCCCTCCAGACCTGTAGACCCACCTGGACTGCATGGAGCCTCGAGAGGGATTTTGATGTCGAGGTCCTGGTGCTATGTTTCAGCCCTCCTGGAAGGTCAGGGTAGGCGGGTGGCAATGGGGGGTGACCTACATGGGGGGTGAAGGAAAAGGACTCCAGAGGGGCCCTTCGGGGCCCCTTCAGGGCACCGACTGGCTCCAAAAGGGATCCTGAACTGCAGGGCCCATTCTGACATCCTACCAGACCACCCCAACCCAACCCGAAGACCCGAATTTCGGGTTGGGGGGGTACGGGTTCCATATGTGTTTTCTCGATGTTCCCCGACCCCCCCCCACTGGAAATGGAGGTCAGATTGAGGCCTTCGGGTTGGGCTGGGGTGGTTTGGTGAGTGGTGACATTCAGGGTCCGTTTCATCACCCATTTGGGACACCCCCCCCGCTACCACTCGCCCGACCGACTCAGGCCTCATCCCTGACCACCCTGGGGCTCTGGCTGGCGCAGTTCTGCCGTGAGCGCCCTCTTCGCTGGGGCCGCCGCGCCGCCGCGGCGGCGACCAGCAGGGAGCGCTGGCGACGGCGCCTATGGGCCTCTCTGCGCCACGGCGGCACGGCCGAGAGCCCACCGTAGCGATCGCGAGGCCGATAGGGCGACCGAAGCCGACAGGCCGCATGCAGCAGCTGAAGGGCGCGGCGACGCGGCAGCGGCACGGCAACCGACCGCACAGTCGGGGCGTTGACCTAAGGAACCCTAAATAAGGAACGAGGCCCCTTTTTTCCATAAGTGAAACTTCGATTCCCCATCAAAATCCTACGGACAACATAAGGCAAGCTGCGAAACAATTAAGGAACACGGAGCCCCTCCCCAACGAAAAGGGTTCCTTGTTCAGCGCCCCGACCGCACCGGGCCGAACGCAGCGCCACCGAGCGCGGCGCAGCCGGAGCGGCCGAACCGCGGGCCACCTTCCGGCCCGAGCCGGGCGCAGACGGGCATGGATGGGGGCTCCGCGGATCTGGCGCGTGGGCGCCAGGCCCACGCAGCGCGGGGCCCCCAGCCCCCGAAGCATGTCTCATGTTGCTCCCATCGCAGTTCAGGACCGCATCCCAGAAATCACTTCGAGCGCCCAGGAAAGAAAGTATCGAGGCAGTGTCGAACGAGGAGCGCCTCCCAGTGCCAGTCGCGTGAAAGCCCTCAAGTTTCGGCATCTTCTTGGTGCTCGACATTCCTGCTGGCGATCAAGGCTAAGAATCGGTTGGAACAGCATACAGTATGGCGCCAGTGGCGCCTGGTCTGGCGACGGAGCGCGCCGATCTGGCATGGAAGCAGGGCCTGTCGCCAATCCACGCTCAACACGGGGAAAGCGGGCCCGGACCCTGGGGCCTTCCCCTGGGATTAAGTCGGGCCTGTCCCCCTACAGGGGGATTGTCGACGAAAAATGAAAAATACCCTAACAATAATCAAACAATAATCCAAAAATAATCTGGGGACTACTTTCTGAATATTTTTTGGCCTTTTTGGGGTATGTTTGGGGTATTTCTTTATTTTTCGTCGAAGCTCCCCCTGTATGGGGACACGCCCGACAGAACCCTGGGACGAGATCTTCATCCCGCATCGAACTCTGACGGTCACGGGGCCCGTGGAGGGCCCCGAGCGCCCGAGCGGCAGACCACATTCAGGACCTGCTCAGCTCGGGACCCGTTCCCCCCACGGCCAGCACGACTTCTCCACGCTGGCGCTCCCTCGGGGCGAGAAGGCGGCGGATCCCGGCAGCAACGGGTCCTGGACCCGTCATCCCGAGTCGTCTCGTCGACGGCCTGAGGTTCAGTCGGGCGCGTCCCCCTACAGGAGGGATCCTGGGCGGAGAAAAAACGACGGGCTCCGGGAAGACCCCCCCCGGGGGCGACAAATCATCGACAAAATCGTCCCCGCACTATGTTTTTGACTTTTTTGAGATATCCCCCCTGCAGAGGGACAAGCCCGACGTGAGCCCAGGGAGGACCCTTGGGGACCCGACGCGCCCTCGCGAGCAAGGCTCCAGGACCCGCCTCTCGCGGAGGCGAGCGCGGGGGGAGCAGCAAGGAGGAGGAGGCCCTCCCGGGAGGCGGCGGGGCTGCGCAGAGGCCCTCTGAAGGGGCACCAGGACACACAAATAAGTACACACGAATCAAAGGATCCCCCATATTTTCCCATATTTTCTGGGTTTTTGTCTTCCCCCCCACTGCCCATATCTTCCCATATTTTCCCATATCGACGATTGATTAAGTGTGTGTGTGTGTGTGTTTTCCCCTCCTGGCCCTCGCCCCCTCCGAGACGTTTTCTGCGTCGTCGGGGAAGGCTCAGCGCAAGCTTCTCGAGAGGCGGGGGGGGGGGCCTCCGAGCCCTCCGAGACGGCCCGCCCCTTCTCGCGCCGCTCCCCCGAGCTCGCCGCCGATGGGGATATCCCGAGAGGCATCCGCGAGCCAAGGCTCCGGGGCCCGTCTCTCTCCCTCTCTCTCTCGGGCTCTCGGGGCCAGGTCTTTCAGCGGGCGAAGAACGGCATAACATAGACCGCTTCGCTGTCAGGGGGCCCCTGTCCCTGGGCGGCTGGAAAGTTTATCCCCCTACGGTGCCACCGTAGGGGTATACACTTTCCAGCCGCCCAGGGACAGGCGACCCCTGACAGCGAAACAGTTTATTTTATGCCGTTACTCGCCAGTTAAATCTTGTTTATCGGGAACACTTGCAGGCCGCCACCAGCGAGGCTTGCACGGGCGAGCCCTGTGGCCTGGCAGGATGAACCTCCTCAGGCTGAAGATCAGCGACGCCAGCAAGGTGCAGACGGTCGCCTTGCCCGCGACGGCCACATTCGCGAGCCTGTGCCGGTACACATTGTACGCCTGAGTGTGCTTGTCCATGTCCGAGACGAGGGACATGAGAAAGAGGGAGGTCACGAAGAGGAGCACGACCAGCGGGCCGAGAGTCAGCTGGTTGCGGAAATTGATAATGAAATCGCAGCGGTCTGGCTGGGTGTCCAGGGCGGCGCAATATGAGACCGCGCTCGCCAAAGTCTCGGAGAGCGGCAAGTCGGGCTCCGTCATGGCCGCGTAGGCGTCTTCTCTGTATCGGATGGGGAGCTTTCCGAAATCCTGGTTGCTCAGCCCGGTGGCCCACCTGTGAGCAGGGGCCGACCGTCCCGGTGTTCCTGTAGGCCTCCCACGGAACGTTCTTAGAACGCAGAGCCGCTGCCACACAAACAAGGCTACAACAACAACGTGACGATAGCATTGAGCAGTATCCAGGCCCATACGAGGTTCGTAGAACGTTCGTAGGTTAGCCTTCGGGTTGACCAAGACGCTTCGCCACCGCTGGACACCTGCAGTCGTCGCACATGCCCGGCTCCCTGCTGTATCCCCCGGGGCCCTTGCTCGGCGCGCACCACATGCCGACCCGGCAGTCCTCGTTGTGGACGCACATTGGGTGGAAGGACTGGAGGCTCATGGCGAGCAGCACGAGGCACTGGAAGATCAGCAGCGCGGCGGACGGCAGCAGCACGACGCACGCCCGGATCGGGCGCACTCCCCGCCTTGTGGACGAACAGAGGCTCCAGGTGTGAACGCCGACCTCGGAGTCTGGCCGGGCACAGTCGGCGGCTTGGCGGCGCGCAAGAAGGGGGCTGGACGAGAGGGTCTGCCATCCACGAGCGCAAAGGACCTCTCAGAAGCTGTGGGGCCCCTCACTGGGGGCTTTGGAGAAGATGGCTTAGAGGGCATGGAGGCTTCTCATAATGAGACGGGAGGGCTTCTAGGAGGCCGGAGGCCTCCTTCGCAAGTCGTCCCCCTCGCCGCGCCCCACCCCCTTCGAGCGCACCGACAGAACACGGCGGGACTTGCGAGCGAATTTTCCAAGGCGCACGCGCGAGATCGACGTGAAAGCGCCGGGATCTCTGCACATCCACCGCCCTGGGCATCGATCTCCCTGGGCCCCAGGGGGCGGTGGGTGTACTGGGCTCCAGGGTTCCCGACCAGATCTATAGATTTGTCAGTATATCACTATATATATATATATATATCTATATATATATATAACCAAAACACCCAATCATGACAGTAGAAAACACACAAAACATATGCATCTAACAAAACATGTGCTTTTCCAGCAGAATGGTCCTCCTCCCCAGGTCCAGGAAGCTCGGCTGCCCGTCAGCCTCGGGCTGAGGCCCCGGCGCAATCCAGACTCGTCTGAGTGGTGGCAATGAACTCGGCGTAGTCGCTCTGGTACGTGTCGGGGTCACCCTCGCCCTTCCCCATCTCGCCGGCGGCGTCCTCTGCGGCGGCGGGCTCGGGAGGGAGGCGGTCGAGAGCCCCCGGGGCCAAGAGAGCGAAGAGGCCGTGGACCCCGAAATGAGGGGAACGGACAAGGACATGGACATGAAAACTCGGAGGTCCGCTCGGATGTCTCGGATCGGCGCTGGACCCTCCTCCCTGGCGCGCGGGGCGCGCCAGGGGCGGCGCCAGAGGCGCCGCCAGGGGCATCCAGCCCGGATCCGAGAAATCCGCGCGGACCTCCGAGCTTTTCATGTTCATGTCACTGTTCGCTCCCCTAGAACAGCCGACGGATGAAATCCTGCACCACCCACGCGACTGGGGTGCCGGCGCAAAAACTCCCGCGCGCCTCCCTGCCCCCGACTCAAGGTCGGCTGGCGTCGCCAGCGGGGCGCAGTTCGGCCAGTCAGCATACGATCAGACCTAGGACGGAAGAACACCCTTCAAGAACATGAGACCCTCCGGTGGCCAAACTGAAGAATATTCGAGGGTCCCCTCCCCCCAAGATGCACAAGAACACCCATAACTAAACACAAAGAGCACTCGGGTACCCTCCCCAGAACGACCTCGATCTCTCATGCTTCAGTCCGACCGTAAAAGGTGTAGGACTTCGTCCATCCGCCGAGGAAAAGGCAGAATGGAGGGGTCGCCCGCGCGCGCTCGCGCGCACCGACGCGCGCCCGGGCGCGAGCACATCGGAGGCCAGTCCACAAGACACCTTCCACGAGACACCCAACCCTGAGACCCCAGGAGATCCATTGGCTTCTGGTGTGGGGCCACCGCGCTCTCCATCGCAGAAGCATCGAAACCCAAGAGACCCAGGGCACCCTGGAGGCGAGCAGGGCGTCGCTTGGCGTGGGCCTCCACTGTAAGGGGCTCGCTCTGGGGCGCACGCCGTGGGCGTGCCCTGCGGCCCGCGGGCCGCAGCGCGGGACGCCCTCGACGTGGGGCGAGCGCGCGGGGGGGGCGCCGTCCGCACAGCCGGGCGGAACGGCGGCGCCCTGGCGTCCAGAGGCAAAAGGTTGAGCAGGGACCGACCGTCCCGGCATCCCTAAGAGGCCTACCACGAAAAGGTTCTCAGAACCCAACAATGTTCGAAGAACGACAACAAGGTTCTTAGAACATAGGCCCGGTGATCAAACAACGCAATTCCAGCCATAAGCGTTCTAAGGACATGTCGTGCAACCCACAAGAGGTTCTCAGAGCATTCTTTGGTGGGCCTAAAGGCGAGCCAGGACGCTTCGCCACTGCTTGAGAGAGGACGGGGAGATGGGAGGCAAAGGACTGGGCCGTCCATCATGTTCCCGACGCTCCTGTGGTGTTCGGTGCTCGTTCTGAAGATAACACCCCGCGCTCTCCTCCTCTCCTAGCTCGCCCCCTTCCTCCCTCCTCCTCCTCCTCCTCCTCCTCATCATCATCATCATCATTCTCCTGCTCCTCCTATCCCCGTGCCCCATTTCGGCACACCCATCCCCGGGCCCCAAGGGATGGGCTTTCCATTTGCTGTCCAAGACCCGCAGGAGCGACGTAGAGGGGGAGGGGGGCAGGAAATGCGGGAGAGAAACGGCACCCGAGGCAACCATGGGGGCCGGGGACAAAAAGACGAGCCGCGGCACTACGGGACGGCCAGCAGAGGGAAGCGCAACCGAAGCAGGCAGGACCACCGAGTGGGGGATACTCGCACGCATCTGCAGGAAATCGGTGTGGCGTATTCCCGAAGCCCTGAACCCAAAAATGCCGCCATCTCTCGGGGGCGCTTCCTTTACTTCCGCCGCCTTCCGCCGGCCCTCCACCGGCAGAGCTGGCCCCGTTTTACTTAGAGGGCCAGATGCGAACCCTACCCCTACCCCCCACGATTTCTGAGGGGGAGGGTGGGGTTCACTTCGTTCGGGAGCTCCCGAGCGAAGTGAACCCCACCCTCCCCCTCCGAAATCGTGGGGGGTAGGGGTAGGGTTCGCATCTGGCCCCTTATTACTTCCGCTGGCTTCCGCAGACCATCCGCCGCCTTCGGCCGCCGACTAAGGCATGGCTGGCAGCTCCTTCGACCCTCCAAGGAGAGGCCCTCTCTGGAACGTCTCGCGTGTACGACTGTGCCGCGCTGCAGAAGGCATAGGCGGGGCTGCGGTGTTGGGACGCTCGCCGAGGGAATCCCCCGGTGCCGTCGAGACGAAGGCGACCGTTTTTGAACAAAGACCGGCCGTCCCAACATTCCTCCAGGCCTCCCACCTCATGCTGCTGACAGCAGCCTGCTGTGACCCAAACATGTTATCGGCAAACCGGCCCCCCGAGCCTCCCCAAGGAGGCCCTCAGAGGCCCCCTTGCTCCGTTCCAGACAGTCCCTGAAATCAAACGATGAATTCCACACCAGCGCCCTCGCGTGGAACATCTTCAGAAAACCAGCCTATCCCACGGATGTAGTTCGTATGAAGATATAGGAGTTATGCTGCTCTTGCGGTACTCGAACTTACATGGTGGAAACTGTTGTTTCCAGAACATGAGCGTATTATTAGTAAGCTAAATCGAACCTAACTTCAACAAGTCAGACCGTCCTCAAACTATCAAAAACCGAACTTCAACAACTTCAACCAAGCTCTTCGCGCTCCCATGTTTCCCAAGTGTTTGCAACGCTATCCTATTTAAACTAAGAGATTCGCGCACACATGTTTCTCCATCGCCTGGGCTAATTTCTCCAGCGCTTGCGCTTGCGCTTTCCTCTTCCTCCGCCTCTTCCTCCTTTTACGCCTTCCCCTTCTCCCCCTCCTCCTCCTCCTGCTCCTGCTCCTCCTCCTCCTCCTCCTCCTCCTCCTCCTCCTCCTCCTCCTCCCCCACCGCTCCACCATGATCCCCCCATCCACTATTTTCGCCCCTCCTCCTCCTCCTCCTCCTCCTGCTCCTGCTCCGCCTCCTCCTGCTCTTCATCCTCCTGCTGCTTTTTCTCCTTCTTCTCCTCCTCCTCCTACTCCTTCACCGCCTTCTCCTCCTCCTCCTCCTCCTACTACTACGCTTCCCCCTCATTCCCCCATGCGCTCTTTTACGTACGCCCCCCCTTCTCGTGCCAGTCCTCCTACTCTTCATCGTGGTCCGCCTCCTCCTCTTCCTCCTCCTCCTGGGACCTGGGACTAAAGGCTGTCTTGGGGATCCCTCAAGCCTCGGCCTCCTCCTCCTGCTGCTGCTCCTCCTCCTCCATTCCATCTTCCCCATTATTAACTTCGCCTTGTCGCACCCCGTGGCCAGTTTTTAGGGCGGGCTGGGCGTGTCGCAGAAGACTTCCTCACCATCTATGGCCCTAACCTGAAACAATGGTAACAGTTTCATAGACGGAGGGCGGGTGGTTTTCAAAATGTGGCTCTCGCCTTAGCGCCGAGCACATCCGCCTTAAACACTTGCAAGAGTTTCACTGGTTGAAGGCGGCTGGTTTCAACATGTGGCACTCGCCGTCGCGCCGCGCACATTTGTTGTAAAGAAATGCAAGAGTTTCACGGATTGAGGGCGACTGGTTTTCAAGTTGTGGCGCTCGCCCTAGCGCCGCGCACATTCGTTTCAACAATTGCAAGAGTTTGACGGATTGAAGGCGGTTCCTTTTCAAACTGTGGCTCTCGCCGCAGCGCAGCGCACATGGGGGAGGAAGAGGAGGAGAAAGAGGAGGAGGAGGAGGTGGAGGAGAGCTCCGAGGATCAGCACAACGCGCTGGAGCAACGCAAATGCTGAATGGGGAGCACCGCAAGAAGCTGGAACGAACGACACCCCGAACAAAAACCTAACGTTGACGCGTTCGACCGCTAACGCACTCAACGTCGAACGCTAAAACCTAACTTCGAATACTCCGACGGTCGGACCCCTGAACTACTTATGTTGCCATTCGCTCTTTCCTCCTCGCGATGGCCGAAGCTCCCGTCTCGCCTTCTGTTGCGCCTCCTCTTCATCCTCCTTGTCTTCCTCGTCCTCCGTATCCTCCTCCTGCTCGCCCTCCTTGTTGAAGACCTCCTCGTCCTCTTCGTCCTTCTCCTCCTCCTCCTCCTCCACCTCCTCCTCCTCCGTCCCCCCCATGTCCATCCCGCCTGTTTCCTCATGCACGGCCTCCGCTTGTCTCTGCTGCTCTCTACGGGTCTCTGCTGGTCTTTGCTGCTCTCTGCTGCTTGTGTCTGTTCTCTGACGCTATCTGCTGATGATGTATGAGGTAGCCTGCCGTGTATTGAAGCGGGGGCCCCATAGGGAGGGGGCTCCCGCCAGAGACTTCCTCGCAACTCACTCACAGACGCGTGCGGAAAGCCTCGTGATGCGCCCCTACTGGGGTGCCCAAATGCTATGCCTGGTGGAGTTTGCCGATGACCCGCTCGGATTACCAACATGAGGTGCGGACCCTGTAGACAGGGGGCTCCCGCCCGAGACTTTCTCGCTACCCACTCACAGACGGAGCTCCCGCCTGAGACCTCCTCCATACTTAATCCAGAAAGCCCGAAACTTCACGACAATTAAAGGGTTCCGATGACCCGCTCGGATTGAGAAGCACAATGATCTACGGGACCCGCGAGTGAGCTGCGAGGAAATCTGGAGCGGGAGCCCTCTCTCTGTGAGGTCCCCATTTCCGATTTGTAACCCCAAGCACAATCTAGCAGGCGTAGCATTTGAGCACCCCTCGGCCTCGGTGGCAAGTCGTGATGATGTCTCGAGCGGGGACCTCGTCTGTGAGTGAATAGAGAGGTTGTCTCGAGCGGGAGCCCCCTCCTCAATCATGGGGTCCCCACTTCCTGCTAGTGGTCCGACGCGGCCATGGGCATCCTGCAGCAGGCATAGCACTTGAGCACCCCAAGGCGGCGAATCGTGAGGATGCCTCGAGCGTGGGCCTCGTCTGTCAGCGAACGGCGACGATGCCTCGCGTGGGAGCCCAGGCCCTGTGGCCGCCTCGCTTCATGCTCGTAATCCCAGGCGGTCATCGGAATACTGCAGCATGCGAAGCATTCGAACGAATTACGACGCGAACCGTGCGGATGTTCGCGCAGGGGCCTCGTCTGTAAACGAATCGTAGGGAAGTCTAAAGCGGGAGCCCTCTCCCACTTAAGCCCCTCTCCTTCACCTTGATAATCCGAGGCGGCCGTCGGCAAACTGTCGCAAGCTTAGCACTTCAGAATCCCAAGGGGAAGTATCGTGAGGATGTCTCGAGAAGGAGTCTTGTCTGCGAGTGAATCGCGACTAAGCCTCAAGCGGGAGCCCCCGCCCTAATCATGGGGCCTGCACTTCATGTTAGCAATCCGAGGCGGTCACCGGCGTACTGTAGCCGGCATAGCACGTGAGCACCCCTTGGGGGCATATCGTGAGGGCATGTCGAGCGGTGGCCTTGTATGTGAGCGAATCGAGAAGATGTTTATCATCGGGGGATGGCCCAAGTCCCATGGGCCACAGGGTTACCAGAGGACCCACAAGTCCCGCAGGCCGCAGAGGTGCCACAGGTCCCCCAGGCCCCACAGGGCCCACAAGCTGAACGGCTCTCAATGGTCACGCAGGGCCCGCAAGTCCCACACAGATCGCACAGGTCCCACAGGGCCCGCAAGTCCTGCAGGTCTCGCAGGTCCAACGGTTCCGCAGGTCCAGCAAGCCCCGCAGGCCGCACAGCGCCCACGGGCCCGACAGGTCTTGGAGGTCGCGTCCTGGCATCCTGGCATCCCCGCCATCGTCAAGCGTCGATGGTGGTGGCCACGTGGTGGTCTCGTGCGCACTGAGGAGGCTACCATGCGGGGTCCTTCCGTCGGAGCACTTCGCAGGGCATTGGCGGGGCCGAGGCCTCCCGCGACACCGCTGCGCATCAAGAGTCCGTCTCGTCCGTCCCAGGATGAGGAGGCGACAGAGGTGGCGGGGCATACAGCACACGGCCGTCGCGCTGCCAGAAAGAACGCAAACGGGGAACGAAACAACACTCGGCTCCCAAAAAGCGCCTGGGTGTACGAAGAGCGTTGGGGGAACAACAATGGAACGACCGCGTGAACGGCGCGCCTCCTCCAAACCCTGCTCCCTATCTCAACGCCCTGGCTGCAGGAGGGCTCAGGTCCTCGACGCTGTTGAGCCGGGCGCGCGGCATCTGCATCTGCAGCGCGTTGTTCTCCTGCTCCTTCTCCATCCTGGCGAGCCGCTCCTGGGGGTGCCGATCCTCGGTCCTCTCGTCCTCGCTCCTCCCGTTCGCCAGAGGACTGCGATTTCTGGCGAGAGTGGGTTTACTGATCATTATCACGTATCGGTCTCATCGCTCATGGTAGGTATATCAGACACGCGTTTCAACATTCAACCATCCGTTAAACTGTAGATCAATGATTGCAAGAGAACTAGAAGGGAGGAGGAGGACGACGACGACGACGAACCCTCTCCCCCCCTCTCCTCCTCGATCGTCCTCCCTCCCCTCTTCCATCCTCGAGCCTCCCCTCCTCTATCCTCCAGGCCTCCCGCGAGCTGCAGCGGGGCGGCCGAACCCATCGCTCGCGGCTACGACGTCGCGGCGCCGTCGGGACGTGAGGACCAGCCCGCCCGGCACGAAAAATCCATCGGGCGGGTGGTGATGGGGGGGTGGCCTACACTGGAGGGCAGGAAACCCACCCCCGAATAGTCACCCAGAAGAGCCAACCCCGGAATAATCACCCACAGAAGGAATCGAGCAGGGCGCGGCTGCTTAGTGAACGCCCAAGGTCGTCTAGGAAACGCCAGCTGTCGGGTCCGGGTGGCTTCTCCTTGATACACGGGTGGTGGAGAACAACGGGCACCCGCCGTCGAGGCTCTCCGCGAGGGTGGCGGTGTGTGGAGTCGCGGGCAGCCGGTGGCGGTCTCGGGGATGGGCAGGTCCCCCCTTTGGTCACACGTGGCTCAGTGAAAGCGACAAACGACCTCGGGCCCAAACCTGGCGGGCGCAGGCCTGGGAAACGACGGCCGCGGCGCGCTCTCGAGGACCGAGCACGGACGATTCACCAATCGACGGTGTCAGGGTGGGGGCTCTTAGGGGAACGAAACATAGCATAAACATTAAAACTCGGAGGTCCGCGCGGATTTCTTGGATCCGCGCGCCAGGGGCGGCGCTGGAGGCACCGCCAGGGGGGTCCCGCACGGATCCGAGAAATCCGCGCGGACCTCCGAGTTTTACGTTTGTGTCATTGTTCGTTCCCCTAGTTCTGTCCACCCCCGAGATTTACGGCCGGGAACTGTTGCTCAGCGTGTCAGTGTGGCGGCCCCGGCGACACGCTGTGCCCTGCGAGCGGCTGGCGTGTCGCTTTAGGTCGGGCATGTGCTCCTACAGGCGGATTTTGGAGGAACAGATGAAACAGACTCACACAAAGATCAAACAATACTCCTCCTCTTCCTCCTCCTCCTCCTCCTCCTCCTCCTCCTCCTCCTCCTCCTCCTCCATCGTCCCCATCTGATATTTTTTACCATTTCTGAATATTCCTCCTGTGGAGGGACAGGCCCGCCTCAAGTGTCGCTCCCCGCTCCCCGGGGCGTGTTGGGCTGGGAAGGGCTCGGGACACGTGGACGCTCGGGGGCTGGCACCTGGATAGCGTGTCGCGCCGTAGCGTGGAAGCCTTCTCCTCCTCTCCCTCCTCCTCCTCCTCCTCCTCCTCCTCCTCCTCCTCCTCCTCCTCCTCCTGCTGAGCCCAGGAGCCTGCGGAGCGACACGCTGAGTTCCTGACCGTATGCACCGCCACCCTACCCCTGAGGCCCAGGAACAATCCGCTGAGGGGCGTCTGTGTAGTGTTCGTGGCGGTGTCGACGCCGACCCCGAAATATGGACGAAGGGGAATGCGCGTCAGGTCGGGCAGGCTCGGCACGGAGCCGAAGTCAAATGCCATCAGCCACGCCCAGATGCACAACAACGCCTTGCAACAATCGGGCCGCATCGGATCGTCAGGACATCGGACTCGAATCTGACCGAACCAGCCGCAACCGACATCGAATTGGATCGGTCGGGCCAAGATCGGCCCTGGAGCGTCAGGATGGCTACTCCCTCGCCGTCGTCGCACCCCTCTCCTCCTTCATCCCCTCTCCGTTCGTCCTCCCCCTCCTCCTCCATTACACACACGGAGAAGACGTGAATACTTAGGCTACAATTTTATCGTT